>VZSF01010786.1:187684-320803 GCA_013398295.1 Chionis minor
TTTTTTTTTTTTATTTTTTTTTTTTTTTTTTTAATAGCTACTAGGAAGTATTTTAAGAGCAGTATGTGTCCTTGCTCAAATCCAGTGACGAGTATTTTCCACCTGGTGAATGTTGTCACTTATGAAATCTATTGCTCCTCTTGGCTATTCGGTGGAGCCTAATGAGCCCTATCCTGAGAGCTATTTAGCTGTGTCCTGATGCTAGGAACACTGACAGCCAAACTAGAGACTGTGCATTCTGCGTGCTGAGCCGTGTGCTAAAGCACCATGCTGCAAAATATGCCTCCTGTCTTCTGTGCAGGTACACAGTCAGCGTACATGAAAGAAAAGGTGGGGAGAAGCCCACAGGATAAAAATCAAGTGTTTAGCAGCCAACACTGAAGAAGCTTTGAGGCTTATCTAAGAGCAGGGAGTGAGAGACTGCTCCCTGCTATCGGAGAAACCATAGTAGTGATAATGAAAATGTTACTGGTTGCTAATGTTTCAGCCTATTCAGAGGGACAAACAAACTTATACCAGTTTTGAAGTCCGTATGCTTAAATACAAACCTAACATCTCAAAGGCCTTGGAGGTTGCGGATGTGAAGTTCAGATTAGGAATTTGAAGCTATGTTTTATAGATTCAAATCCCTGTGGATTTGGAAGGGTCTGAAACTTGGACTGAACCTTGTAGCTTTGAAGCTTCCTTACACAATTGCAATTTTTTTCCTGGTTTTTTTTTTTTTTTTTCCCCACCACACCCTGTGACCTGTCAGTGATTCCTCTTCTTTCCTATGGTGCTCTGGCAGGTTTTGCCACACGCTTTGCACTATATTTGGCGTAAGTCAGAATAATTTACTGGACTAGGACAGATTTGGGAAGAGCTCTGGAGAAGCTCTTGACTTTAAGAGGGAGCTCATAAGACTGTTTCCTCACTATAGTGAGTGCTGCAGTGGCAAAACAGAAGTTATGAAGGTAATAGAGATTGGTGGCTAGCTCCAATGCTTAGTCGGAATCACTATTATTACTGACCTGCTGAAACATTTTAGCAAAATACACTAGTGATGGTGCACGTGCGGAAATTAAAGGTAAAGGAGCATTGATACTGATGGTGGGAACAGAAGGTGTATAGGTGCATCCTCATTCTTCGCTGAGATCTTTTTCAATATGTGAATTTAAACTAAGCATGTCAGAAGGCTCCGAGACAAATTTGTTCAACATGCAAACTTTGATCATGTGCAGAAGCCAGTATGGATGTCCTTTTACCCCCATTCCACACCACAGCTTATCATTTGGTTGGTCATGTACACTATTACCTTTTTTGGAAGCATCAGTCAGCAGAAAGGTTCAGGATTCAAAGATCCAGTAACCTGACCAGAGATGAGAAATCATAAAGGAACTGGATGTCATTCATTCCTGTGCTAATAACTGAGAACAGTGGTTTTATTTATCACAGGTCTTAATTTTCCTGACGGTCCCTATTTCTGTCAGTAGTTTTCTTTCCAGATAGTATCTTTGGTTTGTCATTTTTTCTAGTGTCTTGAACCCTGGCTGAAAGACCACCGTACCTGGGAGGATGCTGTTTAATGCCCTGCTATTCCAATGGTTGGTCTGGCTGACGATTTTGGAGATGTGTTATAACCTAAAATGTCAGGAATCAAAATGTTCCATGTTAATATTCAAAGACGCTACAATGCTCTTTCCCTAAATACACACTGCATATGATTATGGAACCTTTTAAGGATAATCTTAAAAATATTTTGTTCTTTTTTGAATTGGCCTGGGAATTGTACTGCTGCTAATTTATGAGCAGAAGTAGTGGAGCGGTAGCAAAAAAGTATTCATGAACAATTTGACAAATTTTATTTTGGTTCATATTTATTCCTGTTCCATGCGTTACACAGTTCTTTTTTCCTTGTAAGTATGATTTTGCTACCTGTTGACAATCTTTTTTTTTAATTTTGAAAGACAGTGCAATCTGTCAGTAGACAAACTTGTGGAATGACAGACTTGCTCTCTCCAGTCACTGTCTTTAAAACATTTCTTGTCTCTTCTTTACAATTAAATTCATCTCATTCAGAGAACTGAGGCAGCTTCATGGGAATAAAGTGATCACATAAACAAAACAATTGTCCAGGAAAGGCATTTAATAAGCACTTCACAGGTCAGATTTTTTGGCACTAAACCTTCATTCATCAGTATTGACTAGGAAACATATTTTTAGGAGTTAATCTGTTCACAACAAAACAAAACAAAAAAACCAAAACCACAACAGAGTATCAACCTCTAAATAAAGTATTTATTTTCAGTAATTCACATAACTCTACAAAAGTCTAATCCAGCATCCATTGGAGATAATACAAATTTCCAGTGATGTCAGAGGCCATTATTTAATGCTGTTAGTGATTTTAGTAGGATCCTTTCCACTGCGTAGATTTCTATATTGTCCCTTTCTTTGACTCCTCTGGCATGTATCACTTCCAAGCCTCCTAGGCCTCCAGGATCAGTTCTGGTCCTCACAAAATACAGCATGTAAACTCATCTTTTCCCAAATCTTTAGCTTTATGATTGCTCCAGCTGATGGCTTATTGCCCTGAGACATTTGAAATACTTAAGACACTGTCTGGGGGATTCCAAGTCAGTTACCCTTGAGCTCACACATCACAAGACATGTGACAAAATCAATAAAATACTAAAAACATTTCTCTGCTTCAGTTTTCTCACTCCTTTGGCATGTTCCTTGTGTTTTCGGATCTCTTGTGAGACCAGGATCCTTCCTTTTTTTCTGTACATGACCTCTCCTCTTCAGCAGATTATCTGTGGCATATTCTATCTTTCTTTTAAGTAGGTGATGAGCAAAATTTGCCTTTAAAACTTGCTGTCCCACTTGACAGTAACATCTTGGCCAGCATGGTTGACTGATCACATTGCCTCACCAGCTTGCTTGCTGTTTAATTACCAGCTTATCAAAGTGGATGTTTTTTCCTGATCTGACTGTCGTTTTAGCTTAAAGTGTTTCTTCCAGCAGAAAATTATCAAGGTTTAATGGTTCTTTTTCAGTCCAATCCTCCCAGCCCTACAATTTCATTTAAAGACAGAGAGCTAAGAAGAAAAGAGGCAAGCAAGCCTCTTGCACAAAAGCTGTTTGCAGTTTGAAAGCGAGATTCCAATATCAAGCAGAGCTCTGAGACCGAGTAAGCAGATCATCACTGCTGCTGTTAATAAAATAAGGAAACAATTCAGAGAGGCCGTACCAGTCTGAATGAGTCTGGAGGCCTAGGGGAGGTGGTATGCGAGAGGTTTGCTTCCTTTTCTATTTTACAGTCAACAACAGGGTTTTCTTAGGATAGTGACATATCACTGTGCCTTCCAGCATTATTCTCCTGTCCTGTTTTATTGGAATTTTAGTTGGTGATGGCTAATGGAATTAAGCACTGACCCTTTTCTTTGGAGCAGTCCAACTGGGCATGCAGTGGTTAACGTGAAGGGATGTAACAGGAGAAATAAATTGACTAATTGTTGCTGATGGCTGCCAGAGTGCTCCAAGCAGCCCAAGCCCAGTTTGTGTGCATCTCTCCTTTTTGCAGGGAGAGCTGGCTTCATTCATCCACTGCTTTGTATCTGATGAAAGGAAGAGATTCTCAAAGGCGGCACACCTCAAACAGGCTGTGAGATTTGAGGCAATATTATTGCTCCGAGGTTTTCTTTGGGCCATGAGGAGTCAAAAAATAACAGCAAGCAGGGTTAGTAGAACAGCTAACCTTTGTTCTTCGTTTTCAGGCACAAAAAGAAGGTCATTGACCTTAACCTTATGTTCTATATCCTAGCCCGTGTTTTTGTTAACTCTTAACATTTTCAGTGTGCATTTGCCACAGCATCCATTTTCCTCTCAATGCTTTTTTTTCGAAGACAGTGAAATAAAAGGGAGAGAAAAAAGATGTTTTAATTTCTGGCCAGAGGGGAAAGCGTTATCTCTACGATGAGTTCGGAGAAAGTAAAAATGTGAAATGAGCTAGCTTTGTAGGGATGCTGGCTGCTTATAAACTACTGTTTTTGCTTCTGGTGCTCTCTGACACATAATGAGCTTTGCTCTAGAATTGTGCATGGCCACCTAGTAGCAAGAAAATACTTAAGCAGACAGGAGATGATGTTACAGGGAAGTGTCCTCTGCTTCTCCTTGTGCTGCAACTGTGTGAAGAGCGAACAGATAATCTCTCTTTCTTGTACCCTACTTTCCCTTCATCTCTTCCCTTGTTTTGTGGTGGCTTTAGCGTGGGCTTTACACCCCCAGATACTGAGTCCAATGCTTTTCTTCAGAATAAGGACAGCACAGGCAACAGAAATGCATGTTTCTGCCTCCCACCAGAGCACCTCCATCCTTTAGAAGATGAAAGGTGAGAAGCTAGTTTGGTTTTCAGACCTGATTTCATTATTGGGTGTTAGCATTGGCGTCAAATCACTGCACTGTTTTCTGTTTGCATGTTTTACTTCTTATTTTCTGTGACATGGAGCTCAGTCTGTTGTGAAACTGCTAACTCCTTTCTCACAGTTGACCAGAAAGTCATTGAAGTGGAACAACTTTCATTTTGTTTTCATTTTGTGTTGAGATGATTTGGATTCTTTCCGGTGACCTCAGATGAAAGGCTTACTGTCCCGTTACCACTCACCTGACCTGTGCAGTCACTCTTTCTTACGTCATCTTTGTGGCTAGATAAAGGTTTTCTTTGTGTGAGGTGATGCTGTGGATGCAGAACAGTTACAGGGAAGATGCTAAGAGTGAGCTCATCTGCTGCCGCTGCGTATAACAGAGAAAAAAGCAAGTCAAAAGAATGAAAAGATTAGAAACTGAAAAAAGGGGGGGTGAAGAGGAGAGCCTGGGAATGGGTTTCAAGTACTCCAGATCCTTCTGGGACCTAGAACAGGGTTTTGGTATGGACTTCTCTCTAGTGCATTGCAAGAATAAGCATTAATATCAGGATTTTTGCAAATATAAAGGGCTTAATAGTCACAAAGGACATGTATTTTGAGTTCTGGGGACTGAATTCTTTCCACTTTACCTTGTGGGACACTTTCATACCTATTAAGTTCAGGGCAATGTGTATAAAATGCTCTTAAATCAGCATTCCCTTTTCCTCCACTGCAGGCATTTTACACCTGCTTGATACTCACAATGTGTGGGTGCAAATCTGTATACAAGGCAATCAAGCCCTGTGCCACTTGAGAATTACTTCAGTAATTCACAGTTTATTTCAGTTGCATTCATGGAAGTGTACAGGTTTTTAGTGAACACCTTAAGATCCTCTAATCAGAGCGTGCAACTCCCTGGATGAATTGTCTGATTTTAACCTCTAGAAGCTGTGAGTTCACCTCCTTCTTTGGGGTTGTCTTTCAGTCAGAATATGCCACAAAGTCTGTTTTCCTCTGTGTGAAATGAAGGACTAAATTCCCCCCACACTGCTAGTCTTATCAGCCCAAAACATGCTGCATAGGACTACAGCATTTCAATGGCTCTTTGTACTGAGGAAGAAAAACATATGAAGTCAAGTCTGATTTTCCAGAAATGGGGCATGCATGAAGAGAGCTTTACTCCGTATGAAGGAAGGGGATATACTTTGAACTCTCTATCCCTTTGCTTGCAGAGCACTCATCCCCTCATATTGCTGTTCCCCTCTATTTCTGTGCAGACCTTTTAAGCAGCTGTTGTGCTGAACTCCGTGGAATGAGAGTATTTGCCGGCATATCTGCAGCAGCCCAGGAGATGCTGAGCAGAAGCGTGCATCTAGTGTGCAATTGGCAGAAAGGAAGCAGTTAATTAGCCTTTTTTATGCCAATGTCAATATGTTTCTATTATGATCATGGGTCTGTGTTGGTACCCTCAGGTGGCTAATTTACATGAACTTTCTTGTGTGCATTGAGCTTTAAACAACATCCTGGGTAGCCTAGTGAAAAAGGTTGTCAATGGCTTTTATACAAAAGATTGGAAATTCAGCCCCTGTTGGGACTGTGCTTTCAGCAACAGCACAAAAATATTAATACCTGTCTTTCTCTCCCTGTTAATAAACAAATCCTTATCGCTGTTTTTTCCAGCTAAACAAAAGAAACGGTCCAAAGCATTTAAGACATACCAAGCCAAGATGTGCTATTTATAAAAAGAGCCAAGGCAGATAAAGAATGATTTATGAGACTCACAGAGAACCTTTCAGCCAGCTAGGTCACACAACATTTTGCAAACTGATTGTATACACTCTGAGTGTCTCTGTGTGGTGTGAGATAAATGAAAATTGTAACTTTTTCCAGAAGTCAGTAGAAGTAAGGCACATTACCACACCAATAGTTTAACAAATCTGCACACTAATTTGAAGGAGGCAGAGAACAACTAAACAGTAGGAGAGACAAATGTACTGTAGTTGGGTGGGTCTTGAAGTAGCACTAAAGCCTTTACTTCAGTGAGCAGCGATGTGTTATGTTAGTAATGATGAATGTCTCGCACTTTGGGTGTACCCTGTGCTGAGCTTTGGCTACCCAGAAGTCAGGGGAGCTGCACTGATTTATGCTGGCCTGAGCATCTGGCCAATTCTGCATTAAGTTTATTCAGACTAAATGAATTCCTGAAAAACACAACCTATAGCTGTTTTGGCAGGAGCGGGAAAATTTTATTGGAGAGAATTCCCTTGCTATCCTTACTGCTCTCTCTGTTCATTACACAACTTTCCTAGAAATGCACCACAGTAACTCTTTCATGTGGTGTCTCACCTCACTGATCTTCATGTCGAGACGTGATCCCAGGTGAAAGAAGCAGCAGTTTCTGTTGTAAGGAACATTGCCATTGAATATTTCCACTTGAAACAGGGTAAGCCTCTTTCACCATGGGCCCTCCACTCTGAATGTGGTGGTTAGAAATCCAGAGATGATAGATGGACTTGCCATCGCTTCTCCATGTTTCAGTTTTCTTCTGGCATTGGAGAAGTCCCAGCCTCTGCCCCAAGTGCTCTTCTTTCACTGTGCATTAAGGGTCTCATATCACTGATTATGTTACAACTCCTGCTGCTCTGCACCCCTGCCCTTTGCAGATCCTCCTGACTCTGCGAGCTTCCCCAGAGCATGACTTGCCTTTGGAAAGGTGTCTTCAAATTGTGCCTCTGCTTCTGCATCACTGTGTTGCTGTTCTCCAGGGCCAGGCCCTTTTATAGCCACGGAAGACTGTAGGCTCTTTGGCTTTTCTGTGCTAGGTTGATCCATGAGCAGCATGTAGTAGGTGCATGCTCTCTCTGTGTCTGCTTTGGGTGAGATGAAAGTATAGGAAACCTCTCATCTTGCTGAAATCAGATGGATTAATGCCTTCAGTGCTTGCATGACCCTCGTTTGGTTCCTGCTGTGAGCCAGACACAAGGCTTTTACGTGCAGGTTGCTGCATCCCGCATTTCATTGACGCTGGTTAGCAGTGTCTGCTGTGCATAGTGTGAGTTGACACACCTGTTCTTCAGACTGAACAACAGGGACAGAGCAAGGCTGGATGGGTTTTTTTTCAAAGATGTATGGCAATCAATTGCAGAAAGAGGAGAAGGACCTGAGAATCCAGACTCCGTTCCTGTAATTGCTGGACTGACTCGCGGTTGGAAAAATGTGAGGTAGTTGAAGAAGCATCAGTGTTTGATGATTGCTTTCTGGTCAAGCAACCCAGCTAAAGAACACAGTTTACCATATGAGCTACAATAAAAAGTGGTGAGACACGAGTTCAGCATTGTTCATGGACCTTAAGTGTGGCTTCGTTTCAAATCCTTGGTGTTTGTAGTGAACAATGCGAGTGCACCTATTTCCATATAGTAACTGAATGTGCTGCTAGAAATGACGAAGGTGCCGAAGACAAGCTCGGCTTATAAGGAACCTGTGATCGTTAATATCCATTTAGTCCAGAGAAACAGCTGATACATCTGCTTTTTTTGTAAGGTATTTGAAAGATGCATCTTTCTTTTGTCTTAAGAGATATAATCCTGAAAGAATTAAAGGTGACAGATGATCAGCTGAGCTATTGATCTGTTGATTGATCAAGCTATCATATGAATGTTTCTATGACCTCATAAATAAAGTGTGTGAACTTCTGCTAAGGTATTAAAAGTGAAATAATATTAATAATCTTTCCCATTCCACAGACTGTGCATGTACATGCGTATGTATCTAAGTGTATTGCAGCAGGTAAAAACATGACTTGCAATTCTGTAGGGAGAAAGGCAGTTGCACGATGTGTTTTGTGTTCAGCTCTGAATGTGGGTAGACCTGCACTTTTAACGAATACGTGAGCGATGGCTGTAGCGTGTAAAAGTTGGATCTTGGTTGGATGAGGCTTTGAGCAGCCGGGTCTAGTGGGAGGTGCACTTGCCTATGGCAAGGGGGTTGGAACTAGATGGTCTTTAAGGTCCCTTCCAACCTAAACCATTCTATGATTCTATGTAGGTTTAACATGTTGGTAGAAGACTTGCAGTGTTAGAGGAAGAGAAGTCTTTGATGTGTTTTCTTCTTTCTGCAAGCCTATGTTGAAAAAACTGGGAACAATGCTATTTATTTTGGTTATAAGGAAGATAATACACCTTAGAGTAATCTGCATTTCATGCTGTATGGTTTTATCACTAATACCAGCAGCCTGGGTAGGAGGAATGGACCCAAAGGGGCTGTGGAGGTTGAAGAAAAAATTAACCATAGTGACCATCTGTCTTTGATCTGAGAGGAAGGACCCTGGGCCATTTTGGAGTGGTTAAAATAAGCAGTGGTAGGATTTCTGTAGTCACGATTGTCTAAAATACATAGAGTTTTTATATAACTTTTTATTAAAAGTTTTAATATATTTTTATATAAAGTTTTTTATAAAGGTTTTATTTACATGAAGTGTTATAGGGAGGTAATATCTTTTATTATATCAACTGGTATAGCTGGAAAAAAACAAAGAGGTGTTTCAGGCTGAAAGCTTGTCTCTGTTTTTTCTAGCTATGTCAGTTGGTCTAATAAAATATGTTATGCCTCCATAAACCTTGCTTCAAGGATGGCCCTGTACACTCCTGCAACCTCTCACAGGACAACGTAACCCCAAAGAGCAGAGGTGCGCTTTGCCTGCCTCATCCCACAGTGCAGCAGGTCCTGTCCTCGGACTTTGCATTGGTCCAGAAGTGACCAAATAGCATCCAGCTCCCTGACACAAGTCTGGGTTTGTGCCAGGTTCTCAGCTGACTTGCTTAGAAAAGGGAGGCTGGTGGCTTGAGCGGTCACTGGTGTGGAGCATGGTTTCTGTAGTACGCAGTTGCCTAATGGTTAATACAAGATTATTCAGTTGTTAAACCAAGCATCCGTCACCTCTGTTTGGGAGAGACCTCCAATATGTTCTCCATTCCCATCCAGCTAGTAGGAGTCACAGACAGTGCCTGTGGTTGGTCACTTTCCGATAAAGTTCTCAAATGAAATTCAGTCATCTGTTTGGGGAGTACCTTTGATACATCATCTAGTAAGCCCTCATAGAAACTTTTGACTGTAGATTTCTCACAATCAGTTTCTGGATCTCCAAATAGCTTATTTCTTGAACTATGTCTTAGACTATATCCCACAAAACCCCCATGCAGTTTCAGGCTAAAGAGGGTCTGAGTGCTGTCAAAATGAGGGCAGAACTTCCCTACAAACAGGGGAGTTAAAAGGGTCTGGTCATGGTAAAAATCATGAGGCTGCTGGTACGCCACAGCGCTGTTCCAACAAATAATTTGTCTCTGTATTTAAAAGTAATAATAAAACAAATTTACTTACTTTGTCACTTAAAATAACATTAAAGGTTTAAAGCTGAAGATTGAAATCCTAGTTTTTATTTGTCAGTATTCATATTATTTAACCATGATGTAGTTTCCTCTGTTAATGAAGTGCTAGTGATTTTCATTTTTGCCTATATAGTAATTTTCTGCTCAGTTTCAGTTTTAGATTTTATGCAGCATCACAGAGATACAATTGCCAGAGAAGATTGTTAGTTTATATTTAAAATGCCTCCACTGTTATGTTTCTTTTTTAATTAACATATAACCCCATGGAAACAATTCTTTTGGGCTTAAGCATTGTAAAAGTCCTTCAGAAATGAAATTGTAGAAGTGTGACTTCCAGTATTCTATTAATTTGGGAAATGGTTTGTTTCCTAATAAGCTCCAGTACTGTCAGTAGGTAAAACCCAACAGTTGTGCCACCCCAAGTCAAAAGGCCATCTTAACATTTTCTTTGTACATTGTAAATTTACAAAGCATCCATCTGAATTTACTCAATAAAACATTTTACTTTTATGAAAGGCGTTAAAAAGGTTTGGGGCAGTTTTGAGATCAATACAGATGATTGTACAAATACTTGAGAAGCCACTGCTGCTTGCAACTAGGCATCACTGGGAGCAGACTGGAATTCACGGTCCAGTCTCAGAGCTTAGAAGTGACTAATAACCTTCAGCTTTACTTGACCCCAAATATTTTTAGCCATTGGGAACAAAAACTATACGGATGAACTCTACTTTAGGCCATGTATATATTCATATGTATACAATATACAAAAATACATATAATACCCATATGTAAACATATAATATTCATATATACAATATATTAAAAATATATTATATATTTTGGAATTCATTGATAACTTATGTACATACTGCAGTACTGAGTGTAGCGTATCAGATGTGTACTGCTAATGCCAAAACCGTCCCAATTTATACTGAAGCACAGGTTGTTGCTTCTTCCTCATTCCTCTCATCTTGGCAAAAAGTTGCATGTTAAATAAGTGATATAATCTGATGATCAGGATTGAACTGGCTTTCAGGAGTGATAAATACGTGGAAAAAATATCTCTTATGTATAGAAATAACTGCAGGATGAAAACCTAGTTGCCTTTTCTAATGGAATAAATTAAAAATAGCTGCATGGAAATCACGGGAGCCTCACGCTTATTATGTTAATGCAAGATGAAGATAAAATTCATTGTTTCGTACAAAAAAATTTACATTTAGCTAATATGATGCACTAAAGGGATTTTTAAAGAAAGAAGGACCATTTTCCTGTTGCAAGAAGGACAATTTTGGTTCTACCATACATGATCCTGTGGGATTTTTGAGCGTATACATCTTGCGTTGCGGATTTAATGGCAGAGGGCTAAAATGACATAGACTTGCTGATCCATACTCAATTTTAAAATATTCATTAAGTGTCTACTTTTTGCTAGAAATCTCCAGAATTAATGTGTTTTACATGTGCAGATAAACACCTGAGGTCATGAAGCTGTTTAAAGGACCGGTATATTTGTGAAATAGTAGAGACATTGATAACTTGGGAGCAATCAAGACTGAAAGAATTAAAAACAGAAGGTGTGAACAGTCAGGTACGTGGCCGTGGATGCTAAAATCTGCTTGAGAAAAGCTGCCCTAGCAGCAAAAAGTGCTAGAAAGATATACCAATTTATCCCCATGTGAAAGAGGTGCCAAAAATGTTCATCTGTTGCACAGAATTTTGGGTAGGACTGAGTAAAAAAAACCTCTATCAAGGGCTTGCTTTGATGTCAAACTGAACTATGGTCATTTGGTTTTTTTCTTCAGCAAATATATACTTTTTTACAAGAATATATCTACGTTTACAAATAATTAGCCAAAATCAAGAACATGTAGACAAGCTTTTAGTAGTCCAAATATAAGCTATTTTAAGTTTTATTTTCTCACAGAAGTTTGCATTGCTAATAGAAGCTTTTGATGAGAAGGAAAAAAAAAAAAAAATTAAAAGTTTTCACAGGAAAAACCCCAAGCAGACCATGTTCCAGCCTCCTGCAGTGTTACAGAGCTTGGAGGCTCAAGAAGTCAGTGAGGAGCTTTGCCTTGATCTGAGCGAATGCGTCTATGGGACACCACGGTTTCGGGAGCTTTTGAAGGCTTGGTGTATGGGGGGACTGCCAGGCTGTGTCAGTAGAGTGTGTTGTGCATATGTTGCTGAGCTATGAAAAAGTTATCGTCTTGTCAGGATGCCATTTCAAACCTTCTGCCTCGCTGACACTCTAGTCTGTGGAAGCGCTGGCAGAGATGAGACGCTATGGTCTTTGTCTCCTTTTCTGTCTTCCTCCTTAGTTTGCTTCATAGCAGAGAGCTGGTAGGACTAACTAACAGTGCCAGGTCAGGACGTGGGGATTTTATGTGGTTGCTACAATCATCTCACTGTCAAGGGGCTTAGTTTGAGGTCCTCCTGTCTCAGTTCACTCACGGTTAAAAGTCTGGAATCAGACCCAACTGACAGACTTATTTTCAAAGCTTAAGATACAGAGGCTGTTGGTTCTGACAGTTGAATTTCCTGTGTTTGGTCCTTGGGGTCTGCAAGGATGTGGCTGGATATATGGAGCTCACGTTACCCTCTTCCTCCCACAGGTTTTCAGGACCAAAACTGTGAAAGGACTGCTTGGGTGACAAAGAAAGGCTGGTTGTAAGACCAGACTTCATTTCCCAAGGTCTTGGGGTTGAACGTCAGCCAAGGGAATGTTCTCTGTATCGATTAGATTGTTATGATTACTGTTGGAATTTAGATACATTTCTGTGTCTTGTAGGGCTGCATGGAGTATGTTTTCTGCAGGTACACTTGTCTGACAGTCTGTGGTATGCCGACAAGAGATGCAGTGTGAGTCTTGCAGACCTGGGAGGGAACTCAGAGCTTCATGCCTGATCTGATGCGTTTCCAGTTTCTGCCAGAAGTCTGTTGTGAACTAGGATAGTGCTGTGAAGAAACCCCATCACACATGGGGCCTGTCCACTCCTATACCCATCCCTTTCTGCCTTCCAACACGCTGATGGCTGTCTGGCACACCACCTAGGTAAAGGGAGTCGTCCTGTAACCTGTGACATTCAGGGACCATACCAAGTTTAGAAAATCCAACTATAGATTTGCTTACTGGTATTAGCCTACTTCTAGGCTAGTATCAGCAAGTAGGTTGATACGGTCGCAGGCAACTCCAACCTGTTGAGAGTAGTAAGTCGTTGCTATTGACAGGCAGGTGTAATAAGGGTTGGTGGGCCTTGATCTTACCAAGTTTTTATGTGCCTATAGACATTTAGGTTCTTTTGCATCAGTTCTCTCACCAGAACCATTAAGGAGCAACCAAGGCTGACAAGGATTGACCCTTCTATTAGAAGTTAGCCATGACGACCAAGGGCATGGTCACAAGGCATGTTGGTAAAGCCTTCCCAGACTACCTTTGGTTTGAGGATGAAGGGAGCGATCTTGCAAACTGCTGAACATCTCTTCAGAGAGGCTCAGCACTCTTATCTTCCATTCATGGCTCTGAGAAGGCTTGAGTGTTTTCAGGAGGCACTCTCAGCTTGCAGAATTAGGCACAGAAGAGGGCTGTCTGTCAATCTGGTGCTGTCCTCAAGCAACAAAATTGTTTAAAAAGAATACAGTGTGTCTGATTCTTCCTGCTTCCATTTGCAAATATAAATATATGTACGTTCAAATGATTTTATGAGCCTGATTGTGAGTGGTAGCTGAGAAACACTCAAATGCTTGGATTTTAATGCAGTTACCTCATCAGGAGCGTGGAAGAAGTAATGAAGCCTGTTAAAAGGGAATATCTCTGGTGCTTGTTTTGCTTCATAAATATTCATGAACACCCCCCTCTCCTTTCTTTGCCCTTTGACTGGTTCTATTAACTGGGAGCCATTAGCTGTGGATGAGGCTTGAACCTCATAAAACATTTTGTGGTCATCAGATGCATTATTGGAGGAATTTGCAGACACAGATACTCTTGACATTCGCATCTATTCCATCTAATTATTCCCACATTGAAATCGTAAGCCCCTCTTTGTGACAATGCAGTATATTTCTGTGGAGTTGACTGCATTACTAGAAGCAGGGGTTTGCAACTTCAGCCAGGGAATGAGCAAGACACTGATGAAATTGAGTTTTTCTTTGCAGGATTCCTAGCGATGTCAAAAAAGCTTGAGAGAGCATATATAATGTATGTATGAGCCTATGTAATGTATAAAAAAGCATTATTTTTATATGAATATTTTCTCAAGGTCAGAAGGCAGTAGTGGAGAGCTTATTCATTGCTTTGAATATGGGATGAACACCTCTTAATCATTCATTTGGGTAGTAGAAAGTATTCCTCTGTCAGGAGTGAGTATACCGTGGAGAAGGTCTAGGTTTTGAAGTAGCTTCCTGGTTGGGGGCTCCCAAGGAGGTATGCGAGGCAGTGCACTCTTCCCTCCCTCGGAGCAGCCCAGGAGCCCTACCAGAGGAGACTGCACCAGTGTTCAGCTCTTCATGTTTTATGTGGCCAAGCAGTCATGAGGAGGATAGGGACATAGCCATACGCAGTTTAGCTCTTTGGATCTTTAGTGGGAAAAGCAGTCACTTTAATCACTAGTTCTCTTTTTTCCCTTTTCTCCTTTGTCCTGTTACCCCCTCCCCCTTCAGTATTTTTTTAGCTCCTTTTTCACTTTGACATGTCTCCATGGCCTGATAAGTAATACCTGCTGTAAAGATTGCTTTTGTGAGGTAAATACTTGTCCAGCAGGAACCAGATGAAATCAGCAGCTCATTTCACAAAGGATGCTAGATGTCTAGTAAATGCTAACAGTTTTGATCAGCTCTTGACTAGAGAAGAAATGCTAAACTGGAGGTGAATATTTTCTTAAATGGCATGTTATTTTATTGTGCTCTCACTTTCTCTGCATCCATTCCTTGCTTCACCCACAGACTGTGGGGCAGATCACCAAAATGTATCCCATAATGGTGAGAATAGGTAGAAACTGATGTACTTTGTTACAGCAGATTGGCTTGGGGATTTAAGGATGAAGCAATAAAAAAACAGCTGCTTGCCTGAAAGGGAGATCCAGTCCACGTCTCATTAAAAAAAATTTAAAACATGTTTATTTATTTATTGCAATTATTTACAGACTGCTGATTCACTGCCACATTATAATTTTTATTCTCCACGCGCACGCATGCACATACACACCACTGCAAATATGTTACAGAAAAGCTGCAAATTACAGGATGTCTAATTAGGAAGCTTTGAGGGAAAGATGACAAAGAATCATTCACCATGGAGACAGAAGTTGCTTGCTGGTTTATAGCCAGCTAAACAATGCCGGAGACTCTGATAAGTTATTCCTGGGGAGAGTAGGAGTTAGCCTGTACAAAAAGCAGGGAGCTCGTATGCAGTGTGTCACGGCGTAGCAGAGCTCTCTTCTGTTCGAGAAGCACCAGAGACAAGGATACGTGAATACAGAGTGGTGAATACACTGGGCGCATCTTAGATCTGTTTTATAATCTAATATAGTGCCTGATTCAGACCTCTGAAGACAGCAGAAAACCAGTCTTTGCTTTCAGTAACTGTTAGGTCACAAGCAAAACAAATCTGTGGTTTCTCTGTAGACCTGGTCATCAGAGATGATCTGGAGACAACAGATCTGAATCTAGATTACAACAGTACTAAATTTTTACAGTGCTTAGACAGGAGGATTTTTTTAACCTTTTTTAACGTTTAATCCAAATGTTTGTTCTCAATCTGTATTCTCTCAGCCCTGTGGAACTGGCCAGAAAAAGGGGTATTTGGTTCAGGGCTATTTTTATATGCAAGATGTTTGTCACTAGCAGAAAATTTGGCGTGATAGGCAGCCTCTGCGTAAGACAGTCTGGGAACAAGAATAGCAGAAAATGCTGCAGATGAAGACTGAGGTACATTGACAGTGATCTATTATCGCGTGTAGAAAAATTGCACAGTGCATGACTGGATAGAGCATGTAACATAAGCTTCTGCATCCATTTCAGAGATCTGCCATTCTGAAGGTTTCAGGGGGTTCCAAATTCTTCCACGTTTCTTGCGTTTCAAGAGCTGCTTAGCAACTCCTGTTCACAGCTCTGTGAGCTGTAGGCACGCATGTTGCCGTTACCATGGGATGTCACGCGTGACAACATTGCGCCTACCGCAGCGTCACAGCAGCGCTGCACACAAGCTGTCAGATCCGCCACAGTGCTGTGCGAGACACTCCGCTTTCCTCAGAGACGAGGAAGGTAGGAAGACTTTTACTACCATTTTGATTTAGACTGTGTTCAAGCTAGGGACCAATCCGATCAACCAAGACCTGCCTTGCTGCAAAAATCCCTAAAGCAGACAAACTAAAAAAAATCAAACGTTGCTGAGAACCTACCTGAATTACTGAGAAAGGAAGTAAATTTGTCAGGTCTGAAAACCTGACAAAACCCCTACTGTGAAAACATTTGGGGTCTAAATTTATACTTTTCTGCTCAGAGTACACATCCGCCTCTTTAGAAGTAGGTTTTAATTTGCATTTGGAAGTGATCATCAAGCTTTAACTGAGTGAGATCAGAGGTAACTGATGGTTAGGTAAAAAGGTTCTTATGAGAACCACATGAAATTTAAGTTCTGTTTCAAATAGCGAATGTACATCAGGTTAGCTGAAGGAATAAGTTGACTGTATTTTCAAAAAAACCTAAACAATCCAGGATATTTTGCTATTCTGAATTGCTGAACAAGCGTCATTAACATACAAAAGAACAGCTTTGATAAGCTGTCTCCATTCAACTTCTCACTTCAAATGCCTCTACCTCTGGATTGCTTGTCCCTAGCAACTGTAAAGAAGATTTTACTCAGTATAGCAATAAGGCTCAGAGAAATACTTTGTCATTAAAAAAGCCGCAAATATTTTAGCTGATTTAAACGAAAGCCAGGGCAGTGATGTTCCTTGATCATTGGAACCTCCTCATGAAAATGTGAGACAAACGTAGTAGAACCGGGATGTACATATTTCTCAAGAAATCTTTGCTAACATGTATCCTTCAGGGGAAAAAGGACAACTTCTTCAACATACCTAGACTGTGGTGGACTTTGTTTCTGGCTTTTGGTTCAGAGCTGCCATTTTGTCTGGTCATCAAAGGCAAACAGTTGGCAGAATTTGCTCAGAACTTCTCAGCAGCGTATGCAAAATAGGATTTGTTCATTCCCAGAAATCTGAATGTGAGTTCATTTATATCTGGTGCTCTGGTGTGTTTTCCTAAGTTTTGGAGCTCTTGGATATTCAAAAGTCAAAGTCTGCACAAAGCTGTGTGTACTGTACGTGCTGAGACCCCTAGGAGCATCCTCACACTCACATGCCACCTTCACTTCACATACCTGTATCCAGCGGTCCATACCTGGTTCCAAGCATACCTTTCACTGAGATTATACAACTTGGAGCAGGCAGCATGGAATAAGTGATCAAAAAACTTGACCTTGAAATGAAAACTCACTGGCTGGGCCGTGTGTTCATAAGGAGACTGCAGAAAGGCTAAACCAAAGCCCCAGTTAGTCGCGGTGGTCTCTAGAATGGCATCCTAAGCACAGGAGAGGATGCATTGCATTTGGCAAGGACGCCCCATTATACAAATGGCAGCATGTACATGCTGAGATGGGAGATAAAAACAAAGGGTAAATGAGGGGTTAAGATACCAAAAATTTTCAAATATAACTATAGTCTAAAAGTTGTGAGGAAAAAATGGTGGATTACTTCTGTGTAATTAGGCTGCCCTATGAACAGAGGTTCTGGATGCTCATATCTACAAAGCAGTAGAACTCTGGCAGTGCTGTTTGGTCAAGAAGTCCCCCCCAGATAAGTGGTCCTACCATCAAATCAATGGCAACAGCGATCTGCTGAGCTGATTAAGATATGGGCTTTCTTTTCAGCACATCTTCCTTTCCCAAAAACCTTTCAGGTGTTGATAAGGCAAAGACAGAGCCAATTCAAGCTGTGTGGGCAAGAGGCTGCTCCCTCCTAGGGTCAAACCCAAACTCACCCTAGGAGTGGGAGGACATTGTCAGAGGAGAGTCTCTAGGCACAAATATGTCCCACTCCAAGGTCCCAACAGATTAAAAATCTGCTGTGTGTTTGTCCACATTCCTGGCTGGGCGTACAGTATTCTGTAGAAGGAAAGCACTTCAGCCAGGTAATTAAACATGTCAGCTCTTTATCCAGGAGAGTATTATATTAAATTATGTACAGTAAATATTTTTGGAAGGTGGAATTCTAAAGAGAACTTATTGATTTATGGCAAAGGGCCAAGCTGCTGATGGGGTTGGCAGACGTGTTCAGCATCCAGGGCGAGCCTGGGTACGGTGCGTGCTCGGGAGACGCAGTGAGCCGGGCGTATCGGTGCAGGGTGAGGCTGCTCTGTGCTCTGCGACTCTCCCTCCCTTCTGCAAGTGCACAGAAAAATTGTGAGCGCCCGTCGGCTTTTCATACGCCTGTTGAATCGATAATGGTGTTGTAGAAATGCTCGATCAGCGCTACTGTCTCAGCTGTTCTTGTAAATGGCAACATTAGCAGGACTACCCGGCCATAGCAAGCAAGGGTGGCAGTGAGGGGAGGGTGGAGAAAAATGTCAGCAATATGGATGGCCTTGCCAATGCTGTCAAGGGCTGGAAGCGATAAATGGGTAGGTAGAGATGTCATTTCAGCTCCCCAGGGAGACCAGGGTCAGATGTTCATAATATCTCTTTATTCCAGGGAGAAATGCTATATGTAAGACAGGTGGTGTGCTTCTGCATACTGCCTTCTGTCAGGGCTGATAGGTGCACTTGGCTCTTTGATGTTTCTGGGCTCCCAGTGCTCCTCAGAGCTGCTTTGCATCTCTCTCTATTGTCACATGAACCCGTCGGTCATCTACAACATAAGTAGGAAGTAATCTAGAAGCCATGTTACGCTAGCTGAGATTGGGTTAGGTAACCTGAGGACATTTTTTACTTGTAATACCTTTCTTTTACTCCCTGGGTATTATTTGCATGTGCGTGTTTCAGCACAGGGCACAGAATCCTTGCATGGCATTGCAGGAATGCCATGTACGTCTGCCCGTGGCCGTGGTGCACACAGCATAATGATGGTAACTCGCCTCACAGCTGTGTGATCACAACACGGTGTACTACACGTGTGTCGGGGGTGTATTATTGTATAAGCACATGGAACGCTTGCCATCGTATTTACTGGTTGTTAGGGTAAGATATATGGATATTAGTCATGCATGTGAAGATATGTCCAAGCCTGTGCTTGTAGGTGTTTGAGTTATAGGTAAGAATTTAGCTTGTCTGATACACATATGTACACTGTGCATTGCATACGTGTATGTCTCCATGCGTTCCTATACTTTTCAAAGATAAGTGTTTAGGTGGGTAACCTGCCATATATTGTGGAGCTGTAAAACGTTATTATGCATACAGGTGCATTTTTATCATAAAATATATAGAGATACAAGTATATTTTCCTAAGATTGTTTAAATTTTCTTTTCTGCTGGGAAGTTAATAATGTTTGTGATAGTTTCTCAAAGGAAGAGAAAAATCCGGTGTAGTACAGTATATGGCATTATGTTCTCTACAGGGAGCCATCAGTTTTTTATTTAAAGATGGCTCTTCATTTTGCAGCGTAAGGTCATTTCACATCTAAATGACGAAAACCCATTTCACCCATAAAGATTTTAATTTAAAGCACCCAATGCCTCTCCTTAGCTGGAAAAGAGTTGTCATTGGATCTTTCTGTGGCTATCATAAGAAAAAAAATGAACCAGGGCAAGCAGAGAGCCCTCTATGCTGCCCCTTTTGTGGATATCATGTGTATCCAAGGGGGCTCTTCTCCACTTCAAAATGTTCAGAGACTTGGTGCAAAGAAATGTCCAACTGTTTTGGGGACATTTTTTAATTTTTACAAAGCTAAGGTGAAGTTTCAGAAAGACATTTTTGAAGAGATCTTGTCAGTATTACCTGCTTACGTTTGAAAAACAAGACTAGGCTTGAAAGGTAATGCATGCGAATTTGGAGGATGTATTCACTTACATAAATAAATGGTGGCTGAATATGCAATTAATCCAAAGCTGGATGCCCAAATACCAGTTTGCAACAGCAAAGGAACATGCATGAAAATGCTGCAGTTTGGACCCTAACATGAAATTTTCATCTCATGAAGTTTGAGCCGTTGCTTTGAAAAGCATGCCCCTTTCTCCCCTCTCATAGGATAATAGTGTATGGTTTACTGTCTATCTTTTTCCAAAATAATGCTGAAATACTTTCTGCAGTTTGATCGAACATTCTTGGACACTGCCAAACAACCCAGATAAGATTTGCATTTCCACTCTCCCTGTTCTACAGCACAGTAGGCAAGTGAGTCTCGAGGTCATATTTAATCTGCTGACTTCACTGGAGTCATGCCAGGTTTGGCCAGCTGTGAAAATTTGGCCCCAGGTCACTAATGAGAGCTCTGTCACTGGAGTTCCAACTTTGCAGTGGTCTTATTGACACTGCTGGCACTTCTCTAATGCAAAAAAGCATAAGAAAAATTTTGGTTATGATGCAGTTAAACCCTATTTAATTTGAAAGTGATTATAATCAGTGGAGAAAATCCTGTTAATTAGGCAATTATATACTCCACTTCTCTTCCAGCCTCCCTCTTTCTTCATTCTCCACCTTGTTTTCTACTTTGGAAATCAGAAGAACAGACATATTAATCTTGACTTCTAATTCTAAATTCATCTCCTGGGTCAACCTCATTCCAGTCAGCTCACCTCTCCCTTCAACAGCAGGACGATTTAAAACCTCCACCATACCACTGTGATTATTTAAAAGCAAAAGGTGACACTGTGTGTGTTTCTGTGTGTTCCTGTCTTTCAGTACTCCCTCACAGGACATCTCAAGTGTCTCTTAGAATAAAACCTTCTGAGATAAATCGACATCCGTTTCCATTGCAGCTTGAGGGTGCCTATGACTGAAAGCTTTACTGACCAAACATCCAAGGCTTTCCTATTTTTGTGGTGAACTGGTATGCTAGAGGTCACTCAAAATCCACACATATGAAAAGGCGTGCTACTCAGTGTAACATGCACACATGTAGCTGTATAGTGAGGGAGTAAGATCCTGTCAGCTTGTCACAATTCTTCTTATCCTTCATGTCCCCTTTTATCCCACCTTGTTTATGTTTGATACTGGTTATCTTCGGGGAAACAAAGCTATGTTTTACTTTCTCTAGCAGCATCACTGCCCTTACCCAAAACCTGAAAATTCATGCAAACTCTGGGGTCGTCTTCTTATTAATGCTGTAAAGTATCCCTGGGGCTTCATGCACTGACCTCTAGGCTAAGGAAACACTGGGTTTTTTTAAAGCTTTTCTAAAATGTTCCTGCAGTCTCTCCCGTGATGGTTGCTTGTGAAGCAGAGACCAGACGGGTAATCAAAATCAGTAGTTATGCATGCTTGTTAGAGAAACAGGCCATCAAGACAGTACTTAAGGGGAGATTAAAGTATATCATCAATATAAATAGATATGTGCAAGGTTGGAAAGGGAAGAGGGAGGGGAGCAGGGAGAGTCTGCAATAGCTCAGCATTAAGGTTGTCAACCCTTTCCCATGCCAGAAGTGGAATGACGCACAGAACTGGAACAGGAGTGGGTCGGGCAAGTGGAGACGGAGAGGAAGCAAGGGGGAGGCAGGTGGAAACTAAGGAAGACTACGTGGAACCTGTGGAAGTGGAGTAGGAGTGGTTTTGACATGTGAAAACAAGTTTTGGAGCGGTTGGAATGAGTGGGAACAGAGCAAGAGTGGGTAGGGCCCACAGCCGCTTAAAGACCCTGTTTTATTTCTGACAGCTTTCCTCCCTTTTTGTTGTGGGAGAGCAGTGTCCTCTCTGGAGCACAGCTGGAGGTGATGAGAGGATGCGGAGAGGCAGCTGGCAGCATCTCCCAGCCTGGAAAGGGGAGAGGGCAGGAGACATTTCAGAAACATTTAAGTACTTTGCTCTCCAGCAAGGAACCAGACACCGGGATGCCGTCAGGTACCACGCTTCTTGGCAGCAGAGCCTCACAGCATCATGTGTGGTGACAGCATTAAAAATGTTTGTTTCGCAGTTTTTAGTCTCCCGCTGCCTGGGGGTGGTTCCCTGTCATGTGGATGGATGACAGTGAGTTGGCCTGAGGCTCTCCCAACTCCCAGCGGCAGCTTCTCCTGTACACCCCGACAAGGGAAGCAAGGATTGAGGGTGGGACAGAAAACAACTCATCCTTGGAGCGAAGGTAGACCTAGACATATCTTCTGACTCCAGCCTTCTCTGTAGCACCAAATGAAAATTGGCAATTTGGTAGGGATTAAGAGGACTGGTGCATTTATAAAAGGCAAAGTGGAAATGAGGGAGAAGGCACAAAGGAGCAAGGGTGTAATTTAGCCACCCTCATGTCTCCCAGGACTCTTTTAGGTAAAGCAAGATGTTGAACAGCACAGGGTGATGTGTTTTGGATGTAGGACTAATGTTGTTCCCTTATATTTATATTCATGGGTGCCCTGTGGTGACAGAAGTGTTCAGAAAACACTGAGCCGTTTAGCCATTTATCTTTATGTCTCTACAAGCAAAGCTTGTTGTCAAACGCAAAGAAATCAGAAAAAGAACTGAGAGAATTTTTAGCTCCAGATAAAATATTCAGTGAATATGGTTAATTTCTCTTTGCAAACTGATTGAGATTATGGCTAAGACATTCTTTCTGAGTATTGTCCAAGCAGTGAGCGGACTTACCGCTCAATGAAGGTTGCGGCTATCTGCTGCATGACTGACTGGTCCCTGGAATAGGTTTTCCAGTAGTGCTTTTGCTCTTTGACCAGATGACTGAGACATTTTCAGTAGGAGAAATGCCACGGGAGAACACAGAATAACAAATTTCTGTTGTCAATTTGGACAATGCCAGTTGAGCTTCCTGGGTTTTCGAATGAGATATTTAAATAAGAAGACAACAAAGAACAATGCAGCACTTATTAATGGCTCAGCGGTGCACCCCCTGCACATTCATACATCCAGCGTGAGTGCTGCTTGGGCAGCCCTTCCACAGCAAATCACAGAACACACATGTCCTGGCATCCAGGCTAGAGCCTGATGTCCTGTGCCTGGGTTTCCTTTGGCGTATCTCTCTCACAAATATCCCGACTTGAGTGCAATATGGCCGATCAGGCTGTCTGGAGAGACACCTGAAAATAAAACAGATTTCTCTCTGATGTTTTCTGAAGAGAAACAAGTGTGATAGGTTAGCGCCCGCCCAAATGCACCAAAAAGAAAAAAAAAATCGGAAAAGAGGATGGCAGTGGAAAGGAAGAGGAAGGAAGACAGCACGTTTTCTTGCTTTCCTGAAAGCAGGGGCTGATTTTGACCCCTGGTTGAATTCATCTATGCTGGAGCCCGCAAGAGAAGGATGCTTTTGCTGGGCTGCTGTTGCCATGGAGACCAGCAGAGACAAGAGGCAAAAGACTGCTGGAGACGATGACTTCTGAATTAAAAACAGGGTATTCCTGCCCTTCACATTCCCATAACCCAGTTCTTGCTGGTTTCTACTCTTCACAGGCTGTAGATGTAGTAGCTTTGATGGAAGGGGGGAGGCAGCTCTTTACTTATCCCATAGAATGGTTATTTCCACATCTTTCACAACCCAACAAAGCAAATACAGCTTTTTTTGTCTCACACTTGGTCAAAAAAAAAAAAAAAAGAAAAAAAGGCAGAAAAAAAGACACTGTGAAATTGCTCTTCCCACCCCCAAAACTCTCCACCCCCCTGGAGACTAAAAGGAAGTATCATCGTTTTAATTTGAACTATCGCTTTCAGCTCCAGTGGGTGGGTGGAGGTGGGTGAGAGCTGAATTTCTAATTTTTCTCTCTGCCTTCAAAAATGAACGTGTGGATCAGGAGCTGACAAAGTCTGTTACCTGCCTCTTCCTGTCAGGTTTGCTTGGGGGAAGAGGAGGGAGGGATGCAGAACAGGGTGTGTTTATCCTTTATCTCTTCTTCAACTTTATTCTAGGTTTCCAGTTATTCTAGAGAAGTTCTTGATGTTCAGTTTGCTTTGTTCTTTTCGAAACCACATGTATTTTACATGTATGCCTCTTCTGCCTTGTGCTGTCAGGGTCGGGAGCAACAAAGACTTGCAAAAACAACAGGCAAAAGGGCAAGGTGACCTTTTCGTATCCTGTAAAAATGATGCTTTCTTTTTCCATTTAGGCTTCTATACTGTCAAACCTTTCTATATTTACTCTTTTGCCACAGAATATCCCAGGTTAGCCCTTGGCGCTTGAATGCCAGGGGTGGGGAGTGACACTCAATTACTGACTTGAGACCAGGCTCCCCGCGAGTATCATGCTTTGCCATCATTTCATTAGCATGCAGCTTCCCATAGAAAAGACTTTTTAGTCTCAGCCTTCAGCCTTCCTGAAGCTGTGCTCTGCCAGGAACCAGGCTGACACTTCCCACCCAAAACTTCAGCCAAATGGACTTCTCCAAACCCTGCTTCTCCTGTGTCGATCCCCACACGTACACATCTCTGAGTGGGTATTTCAGGTAGCTGGTCAGTAGCATAAAGAGTAAATGCTGCATTAATACCTATCATTTTAATCACCCTGTAGGCCCTGGCTCTAAAAGACCAAGGAGACAAGAAAACTGTTGTACAGGAAGGTGAAATATAGAGGGTCAGAAACAGAAATCTTCCAAGTTTTGCCCTGTTTTCACAGGTCTTCAAATGGCTCTGATTTTCCTCTTTCACCATTTCTGATAGGACTAGCTCCAGTCCTACCAAAAATACCACATTTGTGTTGTGGAAAGATTTCCTTAATCTGTTTCAGATTTTTGTTTTTGCATTCCCTAGCCTGCCTTTTCCTACATTCCACCCCCCCCCCGCCTTCCGCCAGGAATCCCAATCCTAACCTTCTCTCTGCAACCTCTCTGCCGGAGTCGTTGGTGGGGAGATAATCAGGACTGGTGACATTTGGTGTCTAATCCTCCCCAAGGCCTTCCTCTGAGCTTCACTGTCCGGTAGTGGTTGAGAACATTTGTTATCTCCCAGGCTTGGGGCCCAAGCAGGAAATAAGTATTTTTAAGAGACAGAGATGCATTTGTTATTGACATCTGTTCTTGTTTTAATGAGGAGAATTAGAAAGGAGGAGGACGGGATTCAGACAGAATTAGGTTTCCCCTTTCTCCAGCAGGAGACTCCATTACAAGTCCTTCCAAAAATGCTGCCAAGTCTTTAGTAAAGGAGAAGGAAATCATTTACACACTGATAAAAATCCAAAGAGTAGTTAAGCTCTGCTCCCCTCACCACCCTGCTCTCCTGCTCCCCCTTCTGCCCAGGGTGGTCAGTAATTCCTCCCGAGTGAAAAGAACTTTTTCTTTTCTGGTGAATCATAACTATAATTTCCCCACCTTGACTCACCCACTGCTTTGAAATGCAGGTCTTACTCCAGCTTCTTCTATAACTGTTTCTCCGTAATAAAGACTGACCGAGGAGTGAGATTGATGTCTGACACGATAATTCAATCACTGGCTTTTGATGATCTATTAAATCAGCCTGTGATGTCTTCTGATCTGCCTTTTGCTGGAAAGAGCCCTTGCAGCAGTGGAATTGCTTGCTGCCTCCGTTAGTTTGTAAATAACCTGTACGTTTGGAGGTCAGTTTGGTGTGACGTTCTCTGGCTCAGCAGGTGGCCTGCAGCACTGAGCCCATTTGATTTTTTATTTTTGAAGGCTTTAAGTCAGGAAGAATAATTAATAGAAGACTTTAAAAAAAAAAAAAGTTGTCCCTTCACTTGCCTCCCTTGCTTTCTTGCTCCCATTCCTTTCCTTCCCCTCACATCTCTGCTCTGACCATTCTGCTAGGATTGGGTGTGTTTTTTGTAAAAAAGTGTCATCTGAAGATAGGCTACTGGCTTGTACTCATAACTGCAAGATAAATGCCTTTGGGTAGCTTTTCTGCAACAGATACCTTCCCAGTGCTTGATGAGCTTGACAGCAAGGAACGCACTGTGCTGATTTTTCCACTTCCCAAGAGATAAATTCCATCTTTACCTCAGCATTATTTCTGCTTCTCTCTTCCACTTTTGAGAGAAGTTTGGGCTCTACTTTGCATGTTGACGGGTGTCGTTTGGGGTCTGTCAGCATGGATGATGCGGTCTGGGAAGGTTCCTGTTTCCCCTTGTGAGTTCAGTGGCTGGGAGAGCCCAGCCTTGCCTCTGTTGCTGCAAGATACAGGGTGAACATGCAGAAAGGTGTTTACTGGCTTACTAGTTATCCATGGTATGGATGTAGAGGCAGCCTGAACCCAGAAAGGTTGTTAAGTGAGACACAGTTCTGTGTGCATTACATCCAGGGCCGTTATCACCTCCACTAAGAGTGCAATCGCTTGGGTGTCTCTGTGTTGTTCTTGGACTTGGGGGAAGTGGGGAAGGCAGTGGTGGCAGGAGGGCAATTCTGCATGGAGCTGTTGTGGATCCAGCTGGTTTTAGAAGCTCCAGCCCCAGCTGGGCTCCACACAGAGCTGACACTGGAGGAATGGATAGGTTCCACCCTCTTCCTGGTACAAAGATTCTGGACACCAGGAACACTGCAAACCATGATGGACATACACCCCACCCCAAAGGCTCTGTGGCAAGTAATCTAGTCCAGGAGGGATAATGTTCATCTGGAGCTAATAAACCCATTTCAACTTAAGTGGCTCCATACAGAGATCCCAGGATGTTTCTCTATCACATTCCTCGCTAATTTAACAGGACTAATTTTGTGTTATCTGGGATAACCCAACATCTCTCCACCATTACTCCTGGTAGCAGAACATTGACTATAGTTCAGTTTCCATGAGAGATTGTAGATGTGGAATGGCCTCGTCACCAGTTAGGGACAGAAGGTCTCTCTTCTTTGGCAAGTACATCATGACTGTGTTTAGTTCTCATTCAGTTAGCTGGGGAACAGAAGTGATATCACTAATATGCTACCACGTGGTAGACAGATGAAAGACCCCATTGCAAATGTAATAAATCTGCCAGGCGATTCCACTTGCAGTAACTGTTTCTGTGCTCCACTCCTAGGTCTTGAGGAGAAGTTGCCATTCATACTGGGTAAGGATGTGTGTTTGTGAGATATATTGATGTTCTTTTGGGCTGAGAATGAAATTATCAAACTCTTTTTGCTCAGTTAAAGTGTGAATTCAGGTTCCCAGAGGACAGTGTCCTGACTCACAGGGCCATCTCTTTTCTGTAAAATAGCTGTTGATGAAAATTCCCCACTAAAATCTATCTGTCTTCAAAGAATTATGGTTCTCAACTTGTACGGAAACATTTAACTTGTCAAGTAAATAGGCTGTATTCAATGGAAAATAATTTGGTGCCGGCTTTTAGTGGTTGTGTTGTGCCATGAGAAATAACTTCCTCTCTAGTTGTAACATCTCCTGCAATACTACTAAAAATATGGAAACCCCCATGAAAAGGAAATTTTCATTTTCCCTGAAAAGGAAAATGGCAAGCTTCTAGGATTCTCCATGTGTTTTGAAAAGACTTTTGCCTCTACAGTATGGGGTTTATTTAATTTTTCTGAGCAAAACACCAATAAGCTGAATTTCTTTCAAACTAAGCTTTATGGATTGGCCTCAGTGTAAATAGGACAGGATTTGCTCTCCTATTTCTACCTCCCCCTCTCCCCCATCTTTAGCTATGTTGTTGATTAGGGCAAATTACAAGGGACTTGCTCACCACTCCGTTACTGCTCAGGTTTATGCCACTGCAGCTACCATTTAAAGGAATTGGGCTGTGTGGCTGCATCAGTGCCGCCCTTGTTCTCCTCCCTACTTCCCAGGTCTTTTTTCTTCATTTTCAGACTCCATGTGCCCTCCTTCACTCTTGCCGCACAACTCACCAGCCCCATTCAGCTCTCTACCCATGGTCTTTCCTGTTCGGCTGCCTTTTGAGAAGCCCTTTTCCCTGCTAGTGCTGCCTACCACGCTTTGCAGGCATTTAGGATTTTGCTGCTTTGTCTGGGTTGCAGTTGTTTTTCATTTGTCATTATTTTTGCAAGGCTATCATAAAGATTATTTGTCAGGCTCTAGCAGAGAGCTGTGCAGTCAATAGGGTGGAAATTACCCAGCTTGGGTCAGTCCCTACCGAGCCCCCATCGCAGGGCAAGAGAGAGAGATTTCACAGTGGGAAGTTGAAAACCTTTCTTATTTCACACGTGGTCCTTCAGCATATTTTCAAAGAGCCTTGCCTTGCATAGCATACTCTCATGTTTCCTTTTGATATTCTCACTTCCCGCCTCATATTTTATTCTACCTTCACATCAAGGCTGTATGTGGTGCCAGCTCATTCTGAGCTGTCATTACAGTAGCTGGAGAGCTGACACCACAGGCCAGTATTTGTTGTTTTGATCATGGATTTTAGGTTAGAGAGGTACGTTAGTAGTATTGGGTGGTAGGGCTGTTGCTAGTCTGTGAGATGTAGTTTCTTAAGGGAGCTTCTCAGGTGTGCTCAGGCTGTCTTCAGGACAGCTGAAGAAAGGGGCAGGACATACTGCTTCTTCATGCTCTTTTTGGGGCCAACTGTTAGGGCTGCAAGATGCACATGCAAACTGGAGCTTGTCATCATTGTTTTGCCCAAGTTGTAACAGGAAAACAATATATTTCATCTATATAAATGCAAGGCAGGAGGAGAGCAGGGAGAAGCAGCATAAAAGTGACTTTAAATGAATCAGGTTGTGTGGCTGCATCAGCCCTGCCCTTGTTCTCCTCCCAACTACCCAGCTCTTTTTTCTTCATTTTGACTTTTGTTTCACCTATCCATCAGCTTAGAAAGCACACGGTATGATGTTCTCATCCAAACACTCAAATTAGATTGGAAAAGGTATTTAGCCTCACATGGTACATGTTCTGTTGTGGTCCTTTTGATCCGGACTACAGCAGGACTTGTTATTCATCTTGGACTGTGTGTACTTCATAACATTGACCACTTCTCAGCTACTGCACTACAGGTCTTCTCATTCTCCTTCACCACTGCAAACCATATTTTAATGTAAAGAGAGTGGCTTGTAGATGACTCCTTCCAATTTGCCAACCTGCACAAGCTCCCCCAGTTGCTGAAGAGCCCATTATTTCTGTGTGACAGCAGCAGCAACTGCCTACCAAGGAAAAAGGTAATTTTAAGAGAACATGCAATGTATTTTTAGGTGGGGGGTATGTGCACTCTGAACAGGCAGCTCTTTGCAAACAAAGAGCTGATGCTCAGCAAGACATGCACAGTTTGTGCCGTGTCTCTGGGGAACCTGTGTGCTGGAGTTTGCCACTCAGTACAGTAGTGTCACAGCTGGAATTCAGTGTTTTTGGGAGACTCACTTAAAAGCCAGGAATAGAAGCAATATTCACTCTAGCAATGAGAAGTGGAGCATTGCGGTGGAAAGGGAGTCCCCAGGCCAAAGGTAGAAATGCTGCAGCTGCTATTCTTAACCACTTAAACTCAGCAAGATCCAAGGGCCAGGCTTCAAGAGAAATCCCAACATCGAAGGGCCTGATTCTCTTTTGAGTTGGTCTGGCCTGAAAAAGAACTAACTGTTTTGAAGTGGATACAGCTAAAATAGTCAGGAGAACAGTACTGACAGCTTAGTCTACCAATTCCACCAGTGTATCAATGCTAACTGTGCACTGAAAACTCCCCAATACGTCATTTAACATGAATTCCAGATATGGAAAACCACACACCATATTACAGTTTTCACTCTCAAAAGCAAACCGGCTCCAGACCCAGCTTGGGTGTCTTTGACCAACCTTGTTGGTCTGTCCTGCTTAGTGCCTGCTACCCAGGGACGAGCCAGTGCTTAGACATGCACAGACCCAGCAAAACAGGAAGCTTGGCGGTGGATATCTCCCCCCCTCCCCGAGCAGCCGGGCAACTGCCTAAAAAGAGCATAGTGAATCTTGGGAAGGCGGTTAGGACCGACCTTGTGCCACAGAGTGAACTCCTGTGCTTAAAGGTTTCTTGTCCGCTCCACCAGCAGAGATGTGTTCTGCAAAGAAAGGAAGGATCCTTTACACAACTGACAGGTCAGAGCAAACTTTGTGTTGAGCTGTGTACGTAACAAATGGGTGCTGAGCATGCACACAGATTCAGCTTTGCTCTGGAAGCAGGACGGTATGTTTGCATGATGATTACTCTTGCTGGTAAGCTGGTTGGATCTATATAGAGTTAGACAGAGCGAACTCATGTGCCTGCGCCGTTGTCCACTATGTTTGCAAACCAAATAGCCTACTTGCAGGTAATTAAAGTGGACCATGTCTTTCTAATGCCTTCTCATTAGAAAGAACTGGAGCCAAAACTCTTTCCCCAGTTGTATGGTCTAGTTAGAGCATTTCCAGAAGGTTGAACCGTCCTGTAAGCAGGAAACTCTCAGTCTTCCTGTGTAGCAGAGATCCTCACATTCACGCACTCAGAGGAGGGAATTCCTATTCTTTGCAAAAAACTTAATGATGGCATGTGTGTGCATAATATATAGCTATTTAGCAACGGAAAAATTGCTGATTTGGAACTTAGTCTCTTGCAGTTGTGTACAAGAATAATTTCAGTTTGCATTTTAGGCAGTTCACAAAGTGGAGTACCAACCACTTATATACTGGCTTTTTGCCTGCTGCAAGTCACCATAACCAACGAGATTATCATTTTGTGGTAGAATTTATTTACAGAACTGGAATACCAAGGTAGTTGTAAATGAGTTAACGTTTTAAGAGAGCTAGGATATGCTGGATCTTTTCAGTATTATCTAAAGAAAATCACAAATTTTGTCTTTGGAGTTTGGTTCATCCTAATAGGACACAGCAGGATAACTTCAATGAGACTTCTGAGAGCAGTTTCACCAACAGAGACTTCCATCTCTGAAGACCTAAAATGGAATGATAAAAGCAGTTGTTTTAATGCCCCCACAGGGTGTGATACCGTTATGCTAATTTGCACCACAATGCCAAAGACTCTGCTTTAATAACAATAATGTCTTGGTTAGACCAGTGGCTTAGTAACTGCCTTTTAAGATGCAGTGGATGAATCAGGGATTTGGGAGCACGTAAAGCAAATTAACTTTGTCAGCTTATCCTTGAGTGGAGAATGCCACTTCTCTTTGCACTCACAGACAACTTCAGAGGTAGAGGAACTTGGAAGACGAGAAATAGTCAAAATGGAAAATTGAGTGCTACTTACATGTGCTTTACAGACTCCTCTTGTCATGCCTGTCAGTGACAGGACTGATTTATTCCCTCTTCTGTTTAACTCCAGGCAATATAATCATCACCGTAGTCATGATGTGTCAATGCCATCTTCTTTACTTTTCATCATTTTCAGCAAAGAGACCATTGTCACTGACACCAAGGTCTTTCTGTTTTTCTCCTGCTTCTCCCAACACATCGTGGTCAGAAGGCAGAACATGGTTTCTAGGAGTCAGAGGAATTTGGACCAGGGATCATAGAGACTATTCCTACCACTTTGCTTCCAGATCGGGAGTCCCAGTGGCAATCACAGCAGGGATGATGGTGGCACTGGTAAAAATAAAGGCTTTTTTAATGTTGTTGAGGCTGATAGTAACATTTCTGGAGTGAAATGGGAGCTCTAGCAAATTGGGGTTTTTTTTGTGTTCTCATCAGGTTTTTTTCCATTACACACTTCACAATACATGGGTAGGTGTACCCAGTCTTTTCACTGCCAAACACTGTTCCTTCAGCTGCAAGTGATCACTTAAGCCTCTCCAACTAGTTCTGTGGCAGAAAGGGGCCAGCAAGTCTTTGTAACCAAGCGACTGCGATAAAGTTGAGTTGCTAGCTTGTAAGTACTTACAACTCATATTTTAGGCACAAGGGACATAATCAAAAGGGAAGGACTATGGGCCATAGCCACTAAGTGCAGTTTAGCACTATCAGGAGTCACCCCACTTATGATAAGGCTATAGACACATTCAGAGAAGTTCTTGGCAAGCCTCTCTCTCAGCTGTGCACCACAATTTTGTTGAGCCAAACTGTGGATTGAATGCCCCTGGAGTCCAGGTGTCCTTTAACACTCCCTGGTTGCATCATGAGCCTTTCCTTTCCCTTCTGTTTTGTTTCAGGCTTTTTGTAACGATCACTTGTCATATTGTGCATTAGTTGATCTCAGTTCTTTTGCAAACAGACAGATGCCAACAACACTAAAGTGCATATTGCAGTGGCTAGCATTTCTGCTGGCACTTTGAGCAGTGTGACCATGGACTGAATGGTATGGACAGGGAGATAGCCCATAAACTTTGGTGTTGGCATGTCCAGTTGAGGGTACAAGCACACTGGCTAGGCAAAGGTTATAATGATGGAATCCGAGAGTTAGAGGAAAAAGGCTTGGATCAGATCTCTGCTGGCCAGGCAGGCCATTGCCCTGCACGGAGGCAGGACCAGCCATGCTCCCAGCCATTCTGCCAGGTGTTTGCGTGACGTGCTCTGCCCTGGACACCCTGCAGTCATGCTAGACAGTCTGGTGCCATGGAAAGCCCCAACTGGAGACAGTTTCCCTAAGTTCTAATCCACATCTTGCTCACCACAATCAATTCAAACGTATTTCTTGTCCTGTTCCCTATGGAGGAAGCTTATTGCCTGCCTTTCTGCAGTCACCTTTCACATTCCTGAAGACTGCTATATCTCCTTTCAGCTTCCTGGAGACTAAACACCCTGAATGCCCTCCAATCTCTGACCCCCTTGGTCATGCTTTCCAGATGTTTGATCACCGCTGTTGCTTTCCTGTGTTACCTGTGATACGCAAATGGTGGACTTCTATCTCCAAGACTGTCAGCATAGCGGTCTTCACCAGCATTATCTCATGTGAAATAAAAGACACGAGTAAAGCAACACTCTGACCCGCAGCATCTGTACGCTTCTGTTGAAGGAGTGAGGGTCATTACTGTCATCTAATGAATATTGGTTCTAACCCAGATTGCATCAGTCCCTCCTTTCTATGCATTGCTCACTGTTTTAATCATCAGAACTGGAGATAAACAAGGTCTCAAGTGAATAAGCTTCTTGGCTCTGTTCTTATGGACTCCTGGGAGAGGATGATTTATCTTCCATATGATATTGAGGACTGGCATCTGTGAAAGATGAAATGACATGAGCAACAAAAGGACAGATTTGTCATTGCATAGTTACCTCTTCCTATGTAAGTGCATTCGGGAATACTGAGCCGAGTGGTTGGAATTAAAGAAAGGAAATTAATCTTAGTAGTAGGACTACTAGGTGCATAAAGCTAGGTGGTTAAAAAAGTGGCATGAAGGCTTCGAAACCATAATCCAGAGTAAAGCACTGAGGATTTAAACCTCAGCTAGGCTGTCGGTCTTGTCTTTTGCCTTCTTGGCGAATGTTCCCTGTTACTTGAGGTTGTGACCCTATAGCTTAATGCAAACAGCAGTGTTAATAAAAGGTTCTCAAATGTTTCCTTGCAGAGACTAAGCCTTTGCTGGAATTTGTCTGAGTGTGACCTATGGCTGGCTGTCCCTTGTCAGCCATATGGTACAGTTAGGAAGTGTTGTTATTTTGAAACTACCTAGAGAAAAGCTACATGTAAGCTACACATTTTAGGACAAGAGAGTAGCGTTAGGGTAAAAGCTGCAGTAGGAATTCACTTAAAATTTGGGCTGCTTTAACAAAATGTTGCTTTTATGCAAAAGCGTGCTGTGCCGTGCTGTGTGCCTGTGTGGAAGCAGGGAGCAAGAGCTTGACTCATGGAGAGAAAGAAACAGAGGAGGAAATGAGGGAATCGGCACTCGGTGCCAGTTGTATTTTTGCTGCAACCTTCTGTTTTACAGTCAGAAGATTTTACACTAGGTGGGAATGTAGTCCACACAGGCACAAAATAGCCACCGATTGGGAGAAAAAGAGAAGCTGAAAAGAAGAGAGAAAAGAAGAAAGATTATTAGTTCCCATTGTGGGAAAGTTACTTTCTTAAAAAGGGATTCAATCTGTGAAACTGTTCAGTTGCAGGAGAGATTTTATTCCTTACATGCATGCGTGGTTTCTGTCCTCTCACTAACCTGGCCTGAATGTTCCAGATGGCCATAGTCAGTGCCCTGTATTTCGGTTCCTTCACTACATTCAGAGGCAGCTGAGGGTTAACCTTTCCTCTAGAAAATAATGCCCTTTTACTACATCAGCTCCTTGTCTCTCAGAAGGCTCTGAAAGACAAGTTTTGCAGAGTGCTCCCATGCCAGCAGAGAGCTCAGCAGTGCTGGGACTTGCAGGTAATGAAACTGCATCAGAGTGAAAGCACCACGACAAACAGGAGTCAGGTTAAAGTACTTGGATGGTTCTAGTCTTTCCTCAGTCATCCAGTGTCAGTGCCACTGTCATTCCGGTACTGTACTATAGCCATACATGGCTCTTCACAGAGGTACCAGAAAAGGGCCCCTGCTCTGAGGGGTGTGCAGCCCGAGTCCCATGGCAGTGGCTCTCAGGTCGAGTGCCTGTTGGGTGTCGCATGGAGAAGGCAAAGCCACCAGGTGAAACGGTACATGTCCTGGAGCGGTGTGGGGATGGAGCTCCTCCTTGTGTCACATCGCTGTGGGCACCCCTGATCTAACCGAGGGAGGAGGAGTCCAAGAAGGAATGAGGGACAGCGCTGTTGTAGAAGTCCTCTCCAACCTGTCTTGTCTTTGGCAGGCTATGGCTCTCCCACTGCAATTCTCTCCAACGCTTCTGGTGATGGGGAGGTCATGCAGACTAGGGTAATAAAGTAGTATGCTTGCCTTCGCCTCTCACCGTTTTACAGCCAGTAGCGCATTTGTAATGAAGTGCCGGGAGGTGCCACTAACTGCTGTAGAGTGGCTAAACTGCTTACTATGTTTTTGTAGGTCGCACTCAGTGAGAGCTTCTTTGGCTTAATTCGGGAGAGGTGGCGCTTCTGGCATCAGAAGGGCCTGGGCTGTGTCCTCAGTGACTTCTCGCAGTTTTGTGTGGCCAACGTGTGTCGCGTTGGTGATTACAGTGACCTCCCAGAAAACTATAGGTTGTTTGGAAGGGGTGCTCCGTGCTCACTGAGTTTTTTACAGTCTGTAAAGGCCCTCCTTATCTGGTGTAAACTCAGGGCTCCTTCTCATGGCTTCATCTCTTGTTTGTGAAGAGGTGAGATCTGTGAACGTCCTGGTTCAAAAGGCGCTACAGCAGCAAGCGCAAGAGTCAGGTGCAGCAAGCCCAGCCATAGTGTGTGTGTTGTTGCTCTGACAAGTTTGCTTACCTTGTCTGCTGATCTGGGAGCAAACAGAAGTGGCTTAGAGGCAGAATCCCCTGGGTGAGCTGGTTAGTTTCAATCTGGTAATTTTTGATGTGGAAAATCCAGCAGATCAATGCAGGGTCCGTGAGGTCAAGCTCCTCCATCACAGGAAGTCTGAGGACCTCTGGTTTCCTAGACTTGCACTCCCATATGTCATAGCTGTCTCCCCTGACCTTCACGTTCCAAGAAAAACTTTTATCCTGACAGATGCGAGGATGGGAAAAACATTGTTCTCTCTAATTTTGTCTCTAATTTTTAAATCTCTCTCACCCTTTCTCTTCCCCAGGGTTAAAAAGAGAAAAGAAGACACCTGAGAGATGCCTAGTAACTAATTTGTGTGGGTTATTTTGTTTTTAATATCCCCCCCCACCATTTCCTGCCCTGATTAGATATTACTCAAGGGGTGTTTTCTGTTACTTAATAGCTATGTCTTGAAGAGAGCTCACAGAAGCCTTACTTTTTTGTTTAACTGGGAAATAAATTGCAGTAACCCACCAAATTATTTTTGAAACAAATAAAAAAATATTTTAAAATAAAATGTTTACTAGCTCTTTCTCTCTTGTGTCTTCTCTCTCCTCTTCACTTTATAAATTCCCGATACAATCTCTTCTTTCCTGACTTTTTGCAGGCACGTAAGAGAGCCTCGACTACCCAGTGTTTTATTTTCATTTGAAAGCATCTATAAAATTGCATGTTACAATATATGGTGTTGCTCTTGTGTAACTGTTTATAATCTGCTTTATGGACCTTAACGCCGTCCAGTCCTCTTATTCCCTTAAGATAGGTGTTGAAATTAAATTGCCTGCGAAGGCTTCTTTATTTTTGCGGCTTTTTTACGGAGAGTTTGTTTATTCTTTGCATTTGCTTGATTTTTATTTTGCTGTTTCTTTTCCTTCGTGTTCAGATGGTGTAAACCAATTGCTCCATTCCTCCAGATTTCCAGCTTTCAGTCCCATGCAGGGGCAAGCAGGACAGAGGCGGACAGCAGGATGAAGCAAGGGAGAGTGTATGGTTCTTGCTTTGTTTGTACAGCAAGGTATTGTCCATGAAAAGTCAGTAGCCATCTACTCGCCGGGAATGATGTGCAACCTTCTCACTGCATGAAACAGCTCATATCATCCTGTTCAGCGGGCACTAAACAACACGGTGTGGGCTCCATCTCGTGTGTACACTGCAAGCTAAACAAAAGGCCTCCGGGTCCCAGCTATACTAGAGATGTATCTATAATGACTTTTTAAGGACGTGCAATGAATGGGAATGAAATCTGCTTAACTCCTTAGCTCCTGGGCAGCTCCCTACTCCTGCTGTTTTCTGCTTCTGTCTTTTGAACTGGCTCGCAGCATGAAGGTCTCGAACTGCTGCTGTTGTTCTTGCTCAGGCTAGAAAATTGGTCCTAGTTTATTGCAATCTAAATAGGAGGTACTATCTTCGAAGTGCCCTAAAAATGTACTCCTTTTCTTCTTCAGCTCCCTAATTAGATATGAGAAGTTCCAATGTTTTTTGCTAGGTTTTTCTTTCCTCAAATATCTCTGCAGGTGGGCTTGCAGATTTATGTTTAAAAAAAAGGAGGATTTTTGTTGAATTCCGTATATAGACAAGAGCATGTTTGTTGGTTGAGACACTGGACTGAGAGTAAGACGGTTGGATTTTACTCCAGACTTTGCCCACACTTTGTTCTTAAATGCCTTGTTTGCCCTTTTTATAGGCACAGTTCAACCCTGCAGTATGTAACAGGAATTTGGCTGTGTTGAAAACTCACTTATACCGAGGCCAGGTTTAGTGCTGCCTTGTAATTTTCTGATCTGCCAGCTAGGGATAAGATTACTTGCCCATTAATGGAGAAATGTTCCAATTTACCAGCCCAAGAATTAGAAATCAGAAGCCAGCCGTGCAATAAGAGAATTGACTTAAGAAACAAGACTTTTTTTTTTTTTTTTTTCAGTGGAAACTGTTTTTCAATTACCTTCAGATTTTTAAATCATAAGACTTCATTTTCACCAACCCCTGCCCAATTATATAGCTACGGATCTTGCGTATCAGTTCACTTCTGAGAATTAGGGCTTCACGTAAAACAGAGCAGAACAAATAAAGTGGTGAGACTTATGATAAAATCAAGAGAGATGATAACACTGATGTTGTAGAGACAGGGCTTCATTTGTTAGTATTTGTAAATTGTTTTGTGAGCCTTGTATGGGATGAGCTATAGAAAGAAGCATTATTGTGCCATGTGCATCACCAAACGATGCACCACATGTCTCTTCAAAGTGCGTGTGAAGTGAGAGTGTGGGGCAGTGAAGTATTTCCATCTCCATCCACTGATGATCCCTGAGCAGGTGCTCATCTGCTAGGCTGCCTGCACACAGGCTGCTTTGTTGCCAGACTAATTCTGTATTCTGCCGTTTTGTTTTTAATTTAGTAACTCCAACAAGATGTAAGATTTCTCAAAAAAGAAAGAATATGACTAAGACAAATAGTCTTCGTTGCTTTTTCAAGTATCATATTCACATTTGAATCCAAGATGTGTAACAGTGATTTTCAGTATTGTAGCACTCTAAAAGCGCAGATTATAACCTGGGATGTGTCTCCCCAGCTTCCACTACCATCAGTGAGATTTACAGGGTGAAAACTGAGTGTCCGTTGGCCTGTAAGAACTGAATCTTCTTTGCACTCACAGTGACACTAATTCCCGTAATTCCTAATGTGGAAAACCTTCTTGAGGTGTTTTGCGCGTTTCATGACTGAAGGATTTGTGAGCCCACACCTCCTGTATGTGAATTTTGGGCATGTCGAGGGAAGCCTGTCTGTTATCTTCTGAGCAAAACGATATGTGAAGGACAATGAGCAATAGGCTTCAAAAGACTTTGGGTCTGGCATTTTTACTAGTCTGCCATTGCTGCAGATTATACAGATGTGGCCACACGAGCCAAAAATAGCCAGATAGAGTCTTCCTAGCACGGCATCCACCTGGACATCAGTGCGAGCTGCAAAGCCTACCCAAAAGGCTGAGCAAACATTTTTTGGTTTACCTGTATTGAGCTAGTGTAGGTAGGTGCTAGTGATCCCCAAGTTGTTAGATACGTCTACACAAATGTAGATATACCAGGCTCTTAAGGAAGGAAATTGGCTCATGTTGATGTGCACAGGTGGCTTCTTCTAATTCCTTATATGACTGTAGGTTGGAATATGGTATCAGCAGAGGAGAGAAATCTCTTTTCCTCCTTTCTTTTAAATGGAGAGCTTTGGGCAGCTCCCCCTCCCCTCTAGTACTCTCCTCCTCTGTTTTCATGCCAGGTCACTTCTTGCCAAAAATCCCATCTGCTCATCAGTGGCATTCCAGAGCAGGAGGTGCTCTGGGGACTCGATGCTGATTAATAGCCTCAACATCATTCATGAGCCTGTGTGTGAAAGGAGGAGGACAGGGAGAAGGTGCCAATCAGAGCTGAACTAGCAAGATCTAGGAGATTCCTCTCTAAGGGCCAAAGATACCGCGTCTTTTCTCTAGGTAACACATCTTTCATGTTTGTTTCCTCAAATACAGTCTTCACTCTATTTTAAATGTCCGTATGGAAGCAAGAGAGCTTCTGCCTTGGTCAAAAGCGGGCATCAGAGTCAGAACAGCTTCCACAGAGATCACTCTGGTTTTTATTATGCTCATTTTCATCCCATTGTTCCTAGATATTTGCTTAAGTGCACATGGTAGAAAAAAATCATGCAGAGAGATGTGCACCCACTTGTGTTCATCTGTGGAATTTCTCTTATCCTTCACTATCCATTGCTTGCCTTTTGCCTTCCCTATGTGCTTTTTTGGTGGTCACCTTGTGGGTAGAGAATTTTGAGGTCTGCGTCTCATGATATTGCACAGTGGGCTCCAGGCAACTGACTAGCATCCCCTGTGATACTGTTGTACAAAGGATACCTTATGCCCCTACCTTTTTGATTTTCCTTATTTAGCCATCCTATTTAGTTTTTTTCAATCTTCCCTATTAAATAAATTAGATTAGGTAATAGTCCTTATCTTTCCTTAATCATTCTATTGAACAGCCCCAAATCACCTACTTTCCTGAGAGTGAAGTGCTCTATACCTGAGTATAATAGCTTTGTCACTCTATCATCCTGTTTTCCATCTTTGGTTGTTTTTTTTTTCCCATCTTTGCTCCATTTTCTATGTCACCTCTTCCCTTTCTGTCTTCTCGCATTCCTCTCCGTGATCTGAACGAGGGGTGGGGAGAGGTCTTGTTCAGCCACGTCAGTATGTCTGTGACAAGAGACTTGGGAACTTGATCCACATCCAGTAGTTTTAATTCGAGAGAAGGACACAGAGAGAAGTAGAACCAAAGGGGTTTCAGTCCCCTCAGCCTCTTGAGGTAAATGCATGCCTGCCTTGCACTGTGTTTTCCCTGAATGCCACCTGCAAGTGTTGCTTTCTGTGTTTTCTCTCTATTGACATCCCTTTGCCCATTAGTTTTGTCTCCGTTAGCAGCGCTTTTCCCCCTGCTTTTCATTCTGCCTCTATTCTTACTTCTTTCCCCTCGTGATCACCTGCTCAGCTTCCCTCTCTCCTATGTGCTCCTACTCAACCCCTACTTTTGCCACCACCACCACCTTTTTACTTTCTGTCCGGCTTCAAAAAGTACCTGCCCTTCTGGGTTCTTTGTTCTGTAACAATTTAATTTTGCATTTGCTGCATGAAAAATATCCTCAGGTACAATGCACGGAAGTTTGAGGGGACAGAATCTTACATCATTACCTATATTTATAGTAGGAGATGCATATACAACATGGGTGAGGAAGAAAGAAAAATTGTGTTAATGGTCTCTTCTGTTGCTGAAACACCTTTTTGAAGCTGTACATCTGGAAAAAGATCACATTGCTTGAAATGGCAGATCCCTATTGCCTCTTCATTGGAGGTGACTGGGATGAGTTGGAGGACAAGACTTGGCAAGTTCTGAGTTGAGTCATGTTGTTCTTAAAGGTTGTGGCGGAGGTGTGTTTTAACCAGCAGATCAGTACAGATTATGCATTATTAATTAATTAACTTGCCCCTTGACACAGTAGAAGCAAGTTGTCCCTGTCAGCTGGAACTGGCTGGTGAGCATGAGGGTGATGACACAGGGTGAAGGCAGTTGGTGGCTGCGTGGGTGCTCGCTGTCTCTCTGGCTGCTGACAATACCTTTTGCTGTGATCATAGCTGCTAGAGCGTGCATCACCCCTCACCTTAAAATGGAGAGAGAAAAAGTAAAATGGGGAAAAAATTCCCATGAAACACTGAATTGTCTACACATATACATTGATTTGGCTCCTTTCACTCAGCAAGGTGATCCAGCCCAAACACTGTCTCTTTTTTTCCTCTTGCCTCTCACACTTCCTCGTCGTTTCTGCCAATTTTTCTCAGAAAGGCACATTTAACAGAGAAATCACTGCTATTCTTTGTATTCACCACTTCCTCTGAAATACAAATTAAACTTGGAATGGATGTCTTGCAAGTCTTATGAGGAGCGGCTGAGGGAAGTGGGGTTGTTTAGTCTGGAGAAAAGGAGGCTGAGGGGAGACTTTATCACTCTCTACAGCTACCTGAAAGGAGGCTGTAGTGAGGTGGGGGTCAGTCTCTTCTCCCAAGTGACAGGTGACAGGACAAGAGGAAACGGCCTGAAGTTGTGCCAGGGGAGGTTTAGATTGGATATTAGGAAAAATTTCTTCACAGAAATTTTTCAATCATTGGAACAGGCTGCCCAGGGAAGTGATTGAGTCACCATCCCTGGAGGTCTTTAAAAGATGTGTAGATGTGGCACTTAGGGTCATGGATTAGTGGTAAATTTTGCAGTGTTAGGGTTACAGTTGGACTCAATGATCTTAAAGGTCTTTTCCATCCTAAATGATTCTATGATTCTATATGTCTCTGGGCTTGTGTGCATGTGTGCTTCTGCACGTGCCCACTGCTTGTGAGGCAAATGCTTCATGTCCCACCCTCATGCCTTTCTTTGAGATGTTTTCCAGCCACTGCATTTCCTTTGAACACTGGTTCTTCTTAACCAAGACTAACATTTCCTGTGCGAACTTACTGACACTGAATTAAAAGAAAGAAATGTCATGTTAACGTTCCAAATTAGTTACGTGTTAACTTAATTGATTATATGTGACCACAGAGTAGTTAGATGCATCCATAACTCTCAAAGAGTTTCATGTATTGTTTTGTTTTCTAAAATATCTCCAGTGCAATCTCTTTTATGGCAGAAAACCCATGAGAACAAAATAAAGTCACAAGCAGGGATTGATATACAATTACAGAGAAGTCACTTGTTTTTAATCAATAACGCTATGGTAGGTATAGCACACAGTTACATGCACCAGCTAGTATTTGAAAATGGAAACAACCTTCTCATTATGCTAAAATCAGATTTCCAGAATTCCTTCTAAATCATGTAAATGAATGCTGATCAAATTCAGGTTGGGCAGGGCGAGGGAAAAAGATGAACTGCAGGGTTGAGGGTCTGTTGTTGAGATGCCCTCTGCCAGTATCCGCAGTTATGTCCTAAAGAAATCACCTCAAAAGTCCTGATGTTCTCACTTGTCAGAGACCAGTGAAAAGGCAGCGTAGCTTAGAGACAAGGCACAGGAACCAAACCAAAAGCTCCCCTGGGCAAAGGGCTGTAACGATTTACTAGCCTGCAGGTTATTTGGAAGCTGCTTTACACAAGTGAAATAATAATTTAGAAAAGCCCCAAAACACACTATACTGATTCTCTTTTGTATTTTCTTCATGAAGACATTCAGTCTGGAAATTTTGTCTTTCTGTAGATACATTTTGTACTTCACAAATGGTTTGATTCTTAATACTCCAGGTACTGTGCAGCAAATGCTTTGTTGACCAAAAGATCTGAAGACGATGTCTCTGTTGAGCTCTCCTCTCAGTCATCCTCAACCCAGGATCTGGAGTTTTGGAGGCTGCAGGGCCTAACCCTTTTGTGCATATTGAAAAGGCTTGATATAGTCAGCATATAGGCATGCTGTTTCTAAGTCAGAGTCACCGGGTTACTTTTAATGCCTTTGGTCTCTCACTTCCAAAAAACGAGTGAAAATCCTTCCTGTGCACTAATTTTGGTTTAAGCCGTTTATAAACCCCACCAATTTTGCAGTGGTTTGGGATATGTTGCACATAGAAAGCCTTGATTATTCACAGAACTGTTGGTAGTGTATACTGTAGGTTTATGTTTGCCTCCTCCTTTCTTAATTTCATTGAAATTTCCACCTCCTGCCTGTCACCCTGTCTCATGTGCTCCTAGTGTACCCGGCCTGGCAGAGAACCCCTTAATATGAACCCGAGCAGACTGTAGCACTGGCTAAGCAGCACTCCACTCAGCTTCGCTCCATGTTTGATGATTTAAATCCTATGTCTTCATATGCAGTGGATAAACACATGGAGATGCCAGATCCCGCCAGCTGCAGAAGGCAGCACTGATTGCCCCCAGAAAGGGACGTTGTGCTTCCCAGTTTTGGCAAGAGGCAATTTGCTGTATACATCTCCGTAGAGCTAAATCACTGACGCTTCAGTAGCCAGACGCACAAGCATGTGTGTGTGCACATGCACTCCCTTCCGGGACTTGACAGTCCGTGCTGTCAGGAGATTAAATTATGCTAGTGGAAAATGGTGCGAGGGAAATAGCCTGAGACAGATTTCTCAGATATTGACCAGTTTTCTGCAAGACCCGTTAGTGTTAATTCTCTGTTCTTTCACTCCAGTGTTTTCCTCAGTAGCAGTTAGGTGCAAAATGTAATGAAGTCAGCATTTTGGGGGTGACATGTCCAGAGCATTAGCCGTGAAAGGCAAGTCTCTTAGATTAGTCCACAGCTCAGGAGAGGTGTTAGGGTTCTGCCTTCTAGAAATGCTGAGCAGTCTGAAACGCGGGAGAAATCAATGGGAGCTGTGGGGCTTCAGCTTGTCTGCCGCTCTGGCCCTCGATGTACTGCTGATTTAGCAAAGATTTTTTTGGTCTGTACACTAGTAAATGAGGTAGCTTTCCCATCTCTCTTGCTTTTCCTCCAGTTTCTGCTATTTTTCTGCCCTCATGCAGACTTCCCCTTCTATTTTCTCCTCTATCCTAGGTGTTCCATGTTACCTAAGTTTTACTGTCTGAAAGTTAGGCTATTAATTTAAGATGTTTTTCAGGCTATCTTGACAGCTACCCAATCTGAGACAACTATTTATTATGGAGTAATTTATTCTTTGGGATTGCCCCCCCACCTCATCCCATTGACTAGAGCACAAACATACAGCAGGGTTAGACAAGACACCTACTTTAAAGTCACCTGAAGTTAGGAGCAATGAATACTGCCCAATCTCTTCTCTGTGCATCCATTTCAAAGCCTGGAGCACAGTGCAGGCCAGTCAGATTCTTGCATTGGGTTCCCAAAGATGTTGAACACCTAGTGCCAGAGGGTGCTGTTTTTATTCCGGTTCCCTTATGGCTGCAGGAGCTGAAATTCCCAGCCTGCAGAATGACGTGCGACACTGGAGGCTCTCTAAAGCTGGCTGGGTGGGTTTCTAAATAGGCTGGCTGGCTCCCCTTATGTCTTGGTGGCTATAGAAATACCTTGAATGTTATTCTTACGCACTTCTCTGGGTGCAGGTTGTGGGGAATGGATTGAGTGGGACAGGAGAGGTAGCTGGCAAAAGTGGTGAAATAGAAGAATAAGGAAAAAATGAAAGGAAAGTATAGAATAGCAAAATAAGGGGAAAGAGGCAGGATGGAGAAAGAAAAAAGAAGTGAAGAAAAAGGGTGAAGGTAGGAATAAGATGAAAGTGGGGTACGGAAGTCAGGGAAGAGGATGAAGAAGGCAGATGGAGGGAGTATATGAGGTAAACTGAAGAAGAGAGAAAATGGAAACCTGACAGAGTAGAGGAGAAATGCATATTAAGAGTTAATTTTCTTCCCAGTAGAATAGTCCTGTTAGGGAAAAACAGTCATCTAACAGACCGCATGTCAGCTTGAAATAACACACAAAAATTACTATTACACTGCGTATGATTTGCTAAATTCCATCCCCTGGGGGACATCTTGTGGTGGAAACAAACTTTGGGTTTGTCAGAATAAGGCTTTCTCTTTGAAGGTAAATTGTTCTGCCTTTCTGTCGTGTACCTGGCAGTGATTCATGAGCTGACAAAAGCTCACGCTGGGGAGAGGTAAAGGTGAGAGGTCTTTCCTCTTACCATTCCTGTGTGCTGGGGTGGGAGGGAAGCAGAGAGGCAGGGGCATAGTGAGGGAGTCTGTGCAGATTAATCCTTCTAAAGAGAAACATCTATAAGGAACTGGTAAGAACAGAAGGAAGTGTATGAGAGAGAATAAAAGATGGGAGACATAATGCAGAAGTTAAACCAGTGAGCAGGGAGGGGAAGGTGTCCCCTTCCTTTCCTATCTTTTCATCAATTAATTCCCTTCTGATGTTTGTTGTTTAACTTCTCTGGCTTCCCTGGCATTTCTTTATGTTCAGCTCCTTATGTACTTCCCTTTTGCCTCTGTTTCTCCGTGTTCTGCTACAGCAAGAAGCCCTTTTCCAACCCCCTTCCCCTTACATATCCTTCCTGCCTTTTCACAGGCTCTCTGCATATAACCAGCATCTCCCTTTCTCCTTTACCTGCTTTTTCGCTTTCTCTCACACTTTCTTGCACACTTGTGCTCTTTTCCTGGACTTTTCTTCACTGTCCAGCTATTAGAGGTTCTTGCTTTGGTGTTGCCCATTGCCAGGTTCCTACTGCTATATACATATACATATACACATACACATACATATAATGTATATAAATATGTATATCATAATAATATATATGCATATAAAAATTATTCCGAACCAGAGCTAATTAATCTGTCCTGGCCACTGTTGTTACTGTAGCTGATGAGCTGCCTGCTTTAATGTGAGGATTCAGGCTCAAAGCCATGATTAAGTTTCTCCAGTGCCTTCTCACAATACTCCTTTCATGCCCAGAAGCTGCTTATAACTTGGAAGGATAGAGCGGTGGCAATGACTTGGTTTACTTCAGCACTAACATCATGAGATAGGACTCCTGAAACTCAGCTGCCCCGTGCTGATGAGCGCAATACCAGAATAAAGCTTGTCAAGTGGGTCTCGCAGAATAGGATAGGGCAGTGCGAGTTGTCAGGATGAACTATACCAGCTTCAGACACTCATTGAAGCCCCACTCCGCCCTCTTGCCCATACCTCTTCATACTAACCTCTTCTTTGCCCTCCCACCTGACAACAGAGAGAACTCTTCTCTGTACCACAAATAAGATATCCTTTCAGCATACGTGCTGAAGGCCTGTGTGTCTTGATGCTTTATACCTTGGATGATACTTGTCAAAAATGCATGTAATAGCTTAATTTGTATTTGAAATGGTTGTATTTACTGTATGTAGACACAGGTTGTTTCTAGGCATTTACAGTAAGAGTAAATTACATCTGCGCTCACTCCTTGGCCCTTTGACTTCATCAGGTGCTTAGTATAGGTGTGAAGCAAGGTTATAAATACTGAATCTTTTCTTACCTGTTTTTCTAAGGATGTAGGGTTTACATACTAACACTGAGAGAGAAAGAGAGAGAGTTAGTGCCTCTTCTTCCTCTTAATTAAGTTTGAACCTCTTTGGCCAAATTGGTTAGGAAACCCCCTTGTGGGGGGGCGGGGGGGCGGGGGAGTGTCTGTGGGGCTGCTGCAGAGGCCACACCTTCTTGAACATCAGAAGATCTGTTTGGGAAGGTTGCCCTGAGGTGTAAGTCTGCTGCTGGTAAGGGACTCTTAGTTCCTCTGGTTATGTGACTGTGCACTGACATCCTGCTGAGCTCTCTGCTGTGGGGCAGCTGTGCTCTCTCAGCTGCCCTGTTTCCCACTCATCTGCCCCAGGTGGCCCATGCTCTCAGCACCTTTCCAAAGGCCACATTCTTGTGAGGGTACAGACTCAGTCACGAGAATAGCAGTGCTTCTCCTGTGCTTTCCCACTACACTTCTTTCTTGCCCAAAACAAAAACCAACCAAACCCAGTACTGTTACAGTATGTCAAGAAGGCTCAACTTACCTCAGCTGGAAGACCTGAGTCATGGTGGGTTACAGAGGGTCAGGGTTTGCAGAGAGCCATCCGTTCTTCTGGAAGCCCACAAAGAGACCGAAGAGACCAGAACTGTGGGGAGCACAGACTTTGCCGGTAGCATCTGTGCTGAGATCAAGAACCCAACAGCTTATAGCACAGTCAGCCAACAGTGTGTGGAAAAGTTTCCACATTCTGAGTTTGAAAACCTCTCCTATTCGTGTTTTTTAGTTTGCTGCCCTTTTGGTTCATTGAAAAGCCTTGTTTTGCAGAGTCAAAGAGCTCAAGGCCAGAAGAGTGAAGACATTGTGTGGAGGGACCTTCTGCAGAACACAGACTATTTCATTTCATTGACTTCCACTTGTGTGGAGGCTGATAACTTGTGTTTGGTGAAAGCGTATCTTACGGAAAGGCATCAACTCTTAATGTGAGGAGACTGAGAGATGGAGAAGTTACTGCTTCTCTTGGTAATTTGTTCCAGTAGTTAAACACTTGCAGTGTAATTTGTGCCTCACTTCTAATTTGAAGGTGTCTTGCTTCACTTTCCAGGCTTCCATTCACCCGTTTTTCCATAGCTGTGCTTATCCACAGTGAACCTTAATCTTCTTCAAGGTCCCTGCTTTCCTAGTTGCAGTCTCTTGCTTTGCAGATGTGGTCTGCGTTCTTTGGTCCTTGATATGTTACTCTATATTTGGCTGAATTAAAATATATTCAGTTTGAACATGTATAATTTAGAAGTGATCCACTTTATTTTATATGTCTGTTCTTGTACCAATCTCTGCAAACTTCCCCTCAAGTATTTTGCATTTATTTCCACATCAGTGATGAGATGTAAAATCATGTTCTGTTTACTCATGATCTATGCAGAACCTCACACCAAATCCTCCTACTGAATGATGATTCCACATTCATTGTTCCTTTTGAGATTCCTCAGACAGTCCTCAATCCATTGAATAGGTACTGTATTGTTAATGTATAATGCAATTTAAATCACAATGATACGAGGTAATAAGTCACAAGCTCTACAGAAGCCAAAATTTTTGTAGGTATTCATTTATGTTTGTCAACCGAGTTTGTAATTTGAGTATGAAAACACATTGCATTAAAAAGACTTTGTCCCCATAATCCTATGTTGCTTGGCATGAATTTTATTGATACCCATTAATTCTTTAAGTATTTAATACTGACTCAGCATTTCTATGATCTTTCCTGGGAGTATTGTCAGGCTGAGAACGCTTCCTTCTTCCCCTGCCCTTTTTGACTATTGATTCAAGATTAGGAGTCTCCTGGTCATATCAAGTTCCTTAATATTCTACAATGTATTAAAAATTAACACCAGGAGGCCAGGCATGTCTGTTAGCCAGCTTTTTAAGAATTATGGATATAGGCTGTCTGGCTCGCAGAACTTGTCCTGGCTCCCCAATATGTTCATTATTTCTAATGGAATTAATTATTGCCAACTCAGAACAGGTATATTGAATAGCTACAGCAATGGTTATAAGGCATTTTGCTAATTCGGCATTAATGATTTTACCACTTTTAACTAGTATCACACTTTCACTTTTTTTCAGATTCCTTTTGTTCCCAGAGTATTTTCAGACACCTACATTTTGTCATTCTTAACTCTGTCAGCCAGGCATTTTCCTCTAATGTCTTCAGCTTCCCTTATCAGTTACTTACGCCCCATAACTTTTCATTTATGTTGACTGCTACCTGTAACTGCTGCCTTACATTTTGCCATATGTTGCTTTTATTTCTAATTACTGCTTTATTTGCCATTGTTTTCCAAGCATTGTTTTCTTATTCAAGTTTGTAAGCTTTCTTGACTGTGAAACTAGCATTTTGACTAGTTAATTAACTCCTCTTTATAAAGTGCTTCCACTTTTCAGTCATGTTACCTGTCTAATTTTTGGTCTCTATCAGTTTTACTCAGATTTTCTTCTCTTTTACGTTCTTTTGAAGCCTTAAGAGTATTTGTAGGTATTTGTGTACTCTGAATGCATGTGGGTATGTCTATGCAAGTATGACTAATAGGTGCTGACCTTTTGTTGCCCTTATTGAATGTAATCTGGTCATGATAGTGGGTTTCCAGGCAACTGTCATTTTTCAATCCAGTGATTAATTTATCTTTTTCTCGTAGGAAGAAGAGAGAGAAATATGATCTCTTAATTTAACTTTTCTTCACACCTTGTTTTCATGCTATTCTCCCATCCAGAATGGGGTTTGTTCTTCTGAACATAGTCTCAGTCTTTAAAATCTATTTTTTCCCCTCAGTGTTTCCAGTCTTCTAACAATTGCTCTTTCTGGAACTGACCCCCCAGATTTTTTTCTTCCAGTCATATCCTTCAATTTTGTTTTACTAAATTCTTCCCTGTTTATGGTTGTCATGGATTACTGTAATGAAATTATAGTATTTCAAGTGTTCGTCTTTGTTATTTTCTTCATACGTCTTGATATTTAATTCATCCTGTAGATCGCCTTTGTTGCACACTGAACTGTCCATGGAGTTCATAGATAATTTAGAAGCCAGTAATGTGGGCGATGAGTTCAGATGATTCCTTCTGGTACCTCGCATTTGTCAGCACTGAGTTTCATTTCTCAACTGTGCTCATTCACATATCTTCACCATGTTCAGCTGAAAGTCTTAATCATCTTCTTCACCCTCGATGAAACTGAATAAATGGTATCGTTTGGAGTTTTAATCACCTCCCTCTTCACTCCTTTTACTAAACATGTTGATGTAAAGTACTAAACAAATATGACAAATCTTGGATCTTTTGACATGCAATGTTCCTACTACTTCAAAGGCTGAAAATAATTTTTTTAATATTCCAAAATGTATTTTTGAGCAGTGTAAACTCTGTTTTAAAATCTGGAGTTAGGAACCATTCTGTTGACCTGTTGTTTGCTGGCTGGGCAGTGTTGAAATCCCCTTCTCCTCAGTCACTAAAAGCCTCTCTCTTCACTTCATTTTCTCTTTGGAGAGATGTCCTCCTTTCTCCTAACAGTTAATTTCAGAGGAGGCTTGATAACAACGAGATAAACAGTGTCAGATCAACCAAGAGCACTTTCCTGTTAATAAACTGAATAGACATTCTCACAGGAGGTCATCAAATATCGATTTGTCATTATGAACAATATGGACCAAATTCAGCTCTCAGTTACCTGACTTAAGCAAAGCAGTATTAAGATAATGGGAGTAGAATTTAGCTAAAGGTGCAGTTTTTATTTTTGTATGTGGCTGTCTTCAGCTTAGTAAGGAGCCTGAGTGAGAGAGTCCTGATTATCCACGGTGTTGAACACAATTCCCTGCCCTGGCCTCCCCTTCCCACCGTGGCTGAGGTGATCGGCTAAGTGGTGCTAGAGTGATGTATGTCATCCTTTGCCGGAGTCTGAATTGTCATTCAGACAGGAAAGCGCTTGCTTTTAGTCTTCATTCTTTCCTTGCTTGGATTTATGTGGGCAATTGTCAGCAGGACACTTTTTGGATCTGAAATTGGGTCTATGGAGGGCTTTCTCTGCTGAAAGCCATGATGTGTGTTCAATCAATCACTGTTATAAACAAGGGACATCAATATAAGCTAGGCCTCACAGTTCAGTATAACTGACATTAAAAGGAACTTTTAAAATGTTTAATTTGAGACAAGTGGGCTGTTTATGGCAATGAAGGCTACATGCAAATAAATAGTCTGGAATATCTCTGCTGTTTACTCCCCACACAGGATGGAGAAAGATAAGGAAAGTAAAGTGAGAAAAGTACCCCCTGGCACATCTCTGCCAGCTTTCAATTGCACTCAGCCAGTAAGTCCACGCATGCTTCAGTTCTGATGAGCAGATAAACAAATCTATCAAATTTGCCAAGTCTGTGGGAATCCCAGGCTGTCTAATGGTAGATGGAGGTAGGGGTTACAGCAGGATGGAATTTACTATAGCTGGGAGCTGAAATACAATAATAATATAGTAATAAATATGTTGCTGCTCCAGCAGAGAGAGCAGACCTACTGAGGCTGCATGAAATTTGGGTATAAAAGGGGCAGCAGTGGGAGACCTGGAGGATATTTAGCATAAGGCAGCAGGAGATAGCCAGGAGCTTAAGAGATGTGTCAAATGGAGGAGGTTGCAGTCTGTGAAGCACAGTATTCCAAAACTCAGATCATACATTATATTTAAAATTAAAATGATACACGTTTTGGATAATGTTATAATTTTATCATGGTGTTTAGTAACTGGATGAAATATTTGGCCTCTCTGTGGAGTAATACCCTCTTTAATTTACCATCTGCTGAACATGAAAGCATGTACACACATGTTGTACCAACCATTCTCTTTTCACTTTCAAGGGGAATTGATTTTGTGTCAGGGACATTTTAGGTGCTGTTGTATCACCTTAAAATTTTCGTAGGACGTACCTTAAGTTATGAATTGTCTGTGCACCCAGTCTGTGTGCTGTGTGGCAAAACCTGACACGCTTGTCTGTGAGGGAACTAAAATCACACCATACAGAGGCCACTGTAAGGGTCTTCAATTCAAGCACATTTGGCACAGAGGTTGTTTTGACCTTCTCTCTAATATGTATTAAGTTAAGCACAGGCATAAACAGCTGAGGAGAGATGCGACGTGAGCGTTCAACGCTTGGTAAGTCTGACGGGAAGGATCAGCGGCAGCTCCTGCATGCACAGAATTGCAGAGACAATTTCACTGATATGAGCAAATTCATGTTGATGACTTGGGTGAGAAGACAGAGAAAGAGAGGAGTGGGCAATGTTACATTTCAATTACATCAGCGTTTAAAAAAACTAGTTAAGGAAGTAGATGGAAAAGGATTGGGAAACAAAAACAAAACAAAACAAAGTCCCCAGGAGCTCTATGGCGTTAATCTAACCTTCAACATGACTGAAAACTGCACAGGCAGGTGAGCAGAATTATTGATGTTTGAAGTAATTACTTCAGCAGGCACTGCTATCAAAATTCATAGTGATTGATTTCCCACTAGTCAGCTTATCTCTCCGAGAACAAGTTCACTGGAAAGCAGCTTATAACCCTTTCCTAATAAGCCATGGCACATCACTGGAGAAAATGGCGTCAGGCTCGTTTTGTTTTGCATTCACTGCTGTTAAAGGTTCAATCATTCAAAATTTTAAGCTGCCAGGCTGTTTTCTTCTCCAGACAGCCTAGGAATACAGAGATCTACACTCCCCAAGCAAGCTACCCTTGCCCTCCCATGTACAGTGTGAACTCAAGGAGACTTTCAAGCTGAATTTCTTTCAGTAACAACAGGAAAAAGTCATATCTGAACACACACACAACCCATAACTTTATTTTTAAAAGGTGAGTCTCAAATATGGAATATTTTCTGCAGGCGGGCTGGGAGCTGGTTAAATCAGGACACCGGAGGTTATTATTGAGGTGCCTACCCTTAGGCCACACTGCTGCTACTGCTGTATATGCACTGAGCAGCACCAGCTTAAATCGCTTTTGCCACAAGTTGTGGATCCAGGTCTGAATTTGGACTGGATTCTTTAAGGTCAGATTGGATGAGGAGACAGGCTCTGCTGGGGCTGTTTTCAACAGAAGATCGAGAAGACACGACCCATGCCATCACAGTGTAGCAAAGGACCTCAGTGTTGTGATGAGAATGTGATTTAACATCTCTCATGTTCCAGATATCCTGACTGATGTTAGGGAACAAGGAATTACTGTCCATGACATTACAACAGATATTGAGCCTCCATCCTGCCTCTGGATGTCAGTGCATTACTTAACGGAGAAGACCTGTCGATCTGGAGTGGGAAGGGCGCTCTCTTTTCCCCCACCCATTTTTGAAAACAGCTGTGGACTGGAGAACAGAAGCAAACACATGGAACTGTAGCACTAGTTCAGCACCCAGAAGAACTTGGACATTTACATTTATTTCTCCTTCAGCTTCTATTGACTGGCAGTTCTTTACTCCCACAGATCAAAGCACAGGAAAAAATTAAATGAGGGACAAGTACAAAGAGGCAGAACTACCAGTCTCCTGGATTTTCATCAGTTTGTGTCAGGAGGCGCATCATCTGAAAGTGTTTTTCCTTTTCCTTTGGCTCGTTTCCTGTGAAGAGAGAGCCAGAATACTTCCTTGTGCAGATAGTGGTTTCACCCTGCCATCTGGCAGGACGCATGCACACGGGAGGCAAGTGGTGCTATTTGTCAGGAAGCAAAAGGATTATTTGCCGGATCAGTTTTATGAAGGAAAAGAGAGGGAAGAAGAGGGTACAGGAAAGCCATTCTGTACAGTTGGCAGGAACAGGTGGTGGGTGAGATCATTTCTTAGGGCAGAGGTGAGCTGCTCCTTCCAGCATCTGTGACTCTGCTTATAAGCTCTGTATGAGAGGGAGAGGTGAAGGCAGGAGGGGAGTTAGGAGCTGAACCTTCACTGAGAATTTAAATGACATCTTTTTTAGAGTTTTATGAAGGCTTGGACTGGTTTTTCCTTTCATTATTTTCCCATTTCATGAACACTTGTGTTTCCTGGTCTTTGGTGGGTAATACCTATGCAACACATGTGGGTCGCTGAATCCCTGTGGGTATATCACTTTCCCTGACGTACCTCTGGGTTCCCAGCCTGGAGCCTTTCTGTTTGCACGAGTGAAGACTGACATGGTGCCATCGCAGTGGCATCATGCTTCCAGAGGTACGTGACATCCCACAGTACCCATTACGAAACAGCAGTACAACTACACCTCGGCTGTGTGGTCAATGCTGATCTTGCATCCTGCTCCATGACATTCTTTGGGGCATAGGTTGGTTCTACTTGGTGCAGAGTGACATGGATGGGTCCCTGCCCATCCTCCTAGAGCTGAGGCAGCTGCTCAACAGCAGCCATTAGGATGGGCTGATGATGGCAGGTCTTCCTTCTGCTCCCTCAGCAAAAAGCAGTTGTGCCTTGTATCCAGGAGAGCAGTGGAAGAGGCAGGGATTTTCTTGTGGGCTAGGAAGCTGTACAGGACAGCAGAGTCCCCCAAGGACAGGCTCTTGGCCTGCAAAGAGGGAGTTATTAATGGATGGGGGAGATAGCTCTCCACCCAGAGCTCCTCAAAATCCATCCGGCTCCTCATCCAGAATACCTAAGTGTGTCACAATACATGCAGCTCTCTGGCAGAAGCAATGTCCAGCAGCTCCTTCTGCTGCTCATCTGCACTGTTTGAGCAACCAGGAGAGGATGGAAAGGTCTGTAAGCTCCTTTGCTAGAAAACCCCTCAGCATTTGACAGTCCTAATAGGGGAGCTCTGGGTTGTGCGATCAACACAACCTGGCAGTCCCAGGTGCCCTGTGACTCTTCAGACACTTTGACAGAGCTGTTTCAGGGCAACCCTTTCTTCTCTCAACTGTACCCAGCAGGCTCTGGGAGACATCAGAGGCTCCACCAATTCCTGGGTATGCTTTTATTCTCATGGGTTTCATCACCTACATCCTTGTGAGCTATAGGGGCCTCAGGCGCTGTTGAGGCCTCTGCTCTTCTGTGGGCCTCGTACCATGGTCTGCAAACCAATATGGCAACCCTGGGTTTTGGCTCACTTTCCCAGTAGGCTTCTGTGCTTTTTTTATCCTTCTGGGTTTCCAGTGCAGTGGGCTACAGCAGAGACCAAATTCCCACATTGCCCTTCTGGCTTGTAACATCGTGCTTCTATTTCAGTGCCTGGCTCCCCAGCCAGTGTACGGTGATCCTCATGGTCCATGGGAGCTTGGCAGGGTGTGGGAGCAGATGGTCACAACAGTGCAATGAGGTTATATGAAAACTGCCTCTGATGAGGGCTTGTTTGTCTTGGATGCACAGATGACTGCATTTTGCAACAGCTAAAGAGGAATCTAGCTGACGATCCAACTGATTTCCTTGCAGAAATCTCCCCCTTCGGTCCCCCGAACCTTCAACATCTTGCCTGTATGTTGTATCTCTTTCCATTTGTCTCTCTGGATGGGTGCCGGGGCGGCTCAGCTCTCCGATTCCCACAGAGTCGGGAGGTGAAGCGCAGAATGCAGACCGGATGGTTCTGCCGTGGGGCTGGAAAGCCTCTCGCTTTCTGTAATTGTTTCTGACGTTTCACCTGTCACATCCTGAGCTGCTTCTAGGGGGTGATAAAATGTTTGGATCTCTGAATGTGTAGCCAGTACGCTGTGTTCTCTGTCGACAAGAGATCAAAGATGTCAGGGCTCTGGAAAAGACAAAAAAGAGATTGAAAAGGAAAATAAATAAGAAGAAAAAGAGAGACATGGAGAAGGAGAAGAAAGTCAAGTAGAAATAGGAACAATTGCCTAGAGACAGGTGGAAAGATGCCTAGCAAACCAGATAGACAGACGGCTGTGGCAGAAAAACAGCATGCTCCTTGCTGTTCTTGGGCTGTAATTATCAGCTATTTAGGCAGTAAGCCCAGGCAAACCTGTTATTATCAGTATTCAAGAGCTCCGAGGTGAAGCCCAAAGCAATTAATGCCCTTTGAGAACTGGGGACTAACTACAATGAGGGCTGATTTTAAGTAGAGTTTTTGTGGGGAGGGATGGATTATTATTTCATTATATAAGGAAGAGGAGGGGGAATCTGTTGTAGAGGAGATCCCCGCGGATGAGCAAAACAGGTATGAACTCCAGCAGAGCTAGAAGCTGCGAGCAGGGAGTGACTTCTGATCACATCTCTACAAGCAGCCCCTTTTCTTTACAGAGAAATTGCTGTCTGAACTGACAGAGTACTTCTGAGAAAGCAGAAGCACTAGGAAAAATCTATCCAGGCGAGTGGAAAAAAACCATGGTCTGTGAAGGGCAGGAGCACCTAATTCCTGGTTTCTCTGGGGTTTTTTTGGTTTGGTTTTTTTTGGGTTTTTCGTTTTGGTGGTTTTGTCCTGGTTTGAGGTAAAACAGGACCAATTTTGTTCAGTAACTCTGCTTTCTAACTAAGCCTCTTCTAACTGCTGAAATTAACAGCATATTGTGCAGAAAACTGCTCTTTCTCAGAGTGATAAGACCCAAGTTTATAGCTGATGCCAAGGCACGGTATGCAGAGAGGCCCTTGCTTAGACTTACTGCGATAACGACCAAGGCCAGACACCTTGTTATTTGCCCTGTTGGAGGGCTGGAAGCAGAGAGGCGTAGAGGGGTCCCGTCTGTGGGGAGGAGCAGACAGCACAGGTGACCCAAAACTGACCAAACAGTGTATTCCATCCCATCTGCATCATGCTCAGTATAAAAGCTGAGGGATCAAAGGCTCAGCATTTTCCGTTCCGTTCCGTTGTTCCGTGGTTCCGTGGTTCCGTTGTTTCAGTTGTTCCGGTTTTATCTGTTTCCCGTTTTACGGCTTCACCTTCTTCTCCGACTTGCTTGGGCTTTTGCTCTTGCTGGGACTTCTGCTTTCCTTCTTCAATGGCCGGCGTCCGAGGAGGACTCCATCGGTTCGTCTGCCTTTGATCCTGACCCATGTGTTCCTGGATCCAGTTCCCTTCCGTCGCTGAGTCCGGTCTGGGACTTCCCAGTGCCTGCTGGTGACGTGATTGTCATCCTGGGAGCTTGATACGGTTTTGTATATATTTCATTATTTTCTTTTGTTATTTTATTCTTTATATTTCATTAAAGTAGTTTAGTTCTTACTAAACTAGTCTCTCTTTTTCTCTCTCTCCTGCTCGGCAGGAGAGAGGGAACATCTGTCGCTCGGCTTGCTTGGGCCGATCCGGCCCAAACCCACGACAGGTTTTTTGTTTGTTTGTTTGTTTTGGGGCTTTTTTTGTTGTTTTGGTTTTGTTTTTTTCTGGTGTAACTGTAGCATCTGAAAAGGAAACAAACCTTATGCTATGGGATGGAGGGAAGCAGCAAAGAAAGTATGGATGGAAGGAAGGAGCAAAGTCTACTTTCCTGGGTGGAGGGCTGAAGTCCAGGAGGCAGGTCTTACCCCTCCCAAGTATTGATTCCTTGCCTTAACTAGAAAACCATACTCCTGCTGATCTGCTCCTATAGTGACGGAGCGCACTTGGCATGACATTTCAAGACTCTGGCCATTTAGGTTTTTCAGGGAAATACAGAAGAGCATCCCAGAGGAAACCTTTCAAAGAAACTTCTGAAAGACTGCGTAGTCTGCAGTCTTGTATTTCAGCACTAACAGCTATATATGTGCATAGTTGCCACATACACAAGCACATAGACCTGGCTGTGTGTCACGAATCTGATGCTCAACTGCTGTGAAGCACTGTAGCTCTGCTGAGTCAGTGGAGCTGTGCTTATCTTACTCCGGGCGTAGCTACTCACGGTGTTAGTAACTGGCCACACGCAGCATCCTGGCTTGTGTGATGGCTCAAGAGCTGGTGCTGGGTGCTCCTGAGTCAGGAACCTTGTGACAACATGAATTCCCAGGCACAAGGAATTCTATCTGTCAGGGCAGCCTGAAATTCAAATTTCCTTCTGACACTGAGTGTCCAGCCATTGCTCTTTGGCTTGGAAAATAAAATGTGAGCAACTCAGATGAGAACTTGGTGGAGTTGTTGCGTTAGGGTACTTTCCTCTAGATCTCAAGCGTGCTTGGGGGTGAACAGCAGAGCCAGCAGTTTATGACTCAAGATACACAAATTAATAGTGTATTTTGGCGTTCTAATTAGCCCCTCAAGCACAGCACAGAACCTGCTTGGAAAACTTGAGCTCGTGAATTGCTGCTTCACTGTGAAGCTTGTTCTGATAGTGAGAAGGAAAGTGTTCTGAAGAAGCCGTGTATGTGAAATGGCTGTTAATCCTTCTTAAAAACCCGGCATTTTTTATTATAGTCTCCTGGAAAACACCTTCCTTTATACTTTGAGCTGTATTTTTTATATAAATTTGCTCTTCGAAATTTTAGAATACAGGAACAGCCTGCATGCAGTAACAGTGGCAGGGGAGAAAGAAAAGAGACAAGAGAGAAAATCCATTTCCCTGAGGCCTGAAAAGACTGAGAAGTGAGAAGGTGGTTGAGTGGATGGGAGCTGGTGGCCACAGCTACAGTGCAGGAGGCTTTTTCATCCCATGGCAGTGAAGTTGTGTAGAGAGGGGCCTGTTGATAGATGATGAAGTGGGGGAAAAAGCAGTGAGGAAAATACCGCTTTCACCAATGTTTGGTGAAAACTGGTTTGCTTCACAAGTTCTTCTGCCAGTGCAAGCAAAACACCTCTGCCCAGGAGGCACATTTCTGATTTGGGGAAGCCTTCACTAGGCTCAAGAACTGGGCAGTGTGCAGCCACTGCGTGGCTAACCATACCTTACTAAATAAATTGTGTGACAGACAATTACTGAATGGGGTATGAAAAGAGACACTCACATATTGAAATAGGGTAACTAAGGTAAATGTTTGAGTTCTGCGACCCTCTTACTTATTTGTTCAACCTGCAGCTTTTCTCAAGAGCTACACGCAGTCTCAAAGCAGAGCTTTAAAGCTGACTCAGTGAATGATGCTGAGATTTGTTTTGCTTTTATATCTAGCAGCATTAGTAAGAACCAAGCAAACTGGGGAGCAGTGGAGGCACCGTGTTGCTTATACCACTGGCTGGGATCAGACCTGTGCTTTGTGCTGTGCAGCCACTTGTCAGAAACCCTTGGGCTTTTTGCTACACAAACTGTTGGAGACGCTTGAGAATGGAGTGTTTTCCCACACTGGTTTCATCTTTCTTTTTATTATATTATTTTTATTTTATTGCATCCCTTGCTTTCCTCCAGATACTTTGAACACAGCTAGAAATTCATAGGGCTTGATTGCTTATTTGCTCTTTTACTTTAGATCTTGGCATGGCATCAGTACACCAGTTGTGATTTATTAGGTCCATGCTGTTGCCTGACCAGTGAAACAGCCCAGTATGTTTGCTTTGGACTATTTCTCCATTAAATGGAGTCCTGCCCTGCACAGCAGGTGCATATGGGTATTTTATTTCTTCCCTTGAAGCACTTGCTTTAGGCTCTTTTGAGGAAGATGGCATGGCAAGGTGACATTTGGCTTTTTTCTAATGTAATAGTTTCTGTAATCATTACATTTGGTTTTGGTCTGGCAATGAGAGAGCTTTTTAAAAAAATACACATTTAAATATCAGAGGAGAGAAGACCTGTGTGAGATGTTTGGAAATGTGATGTCCTCTGGATGCCTTGCCAGACCTTCAGAAACAAAGCTGAGGCTGTCCTGGGTTAATCCTGCATAGCTTCGTGCTGAGTCTGCTACGTGAGAAGATGGGATTTGGGAAGTTTATTGAGTGCTGTGGGAATGCTCATGTGGTACAGACATGATAAATGAAGCTGGTAGATTGTGTCTCTTTTGTCAACTTTGTGTCTTGATTTACAGAGCTTTCAGTGTTTCAGTGCCACAGCATTATAATTTCAGATCGCACAGAATTTGCCTACTTTGGGATTTGATCCAAAATGCTTCCAATGTACACTGAAAAACCTGGTATCTTTCAGAGCAGATAATTTGAAGAATTTCTTATTGATGCAACAAAATGGAGGGAAATATATTGTGTTGCTGTTAAAAAAAAAAAAAAAATGTTCAGAGAAACCCGCCTTGCTTTTTTGATCTTAAGGGTTCTTAGAAAACCAGGTTCAGAGCAGAAATAGCAGGTGCTTCTGCCTAGTCTGTGGTAAATAAAGAAGGGCATGAGTGTGGGAAAAGAGGATTTACTTAGAAAGAAAAGTAACCATTTTCCCCCAAATTCTGCTAAGCACTTTTAAAAATAATTTTGAAGAGTAAATTAGGAATGTGTCTTTATTCAGTAGGCTGGGTAATGATTTTAGATGCTGACTGTGCTGACAGTTTGGCATCATTTTTCCTCCAGCCTGCCCAGCTCTAGCTTTGTTCGGAGGGAGGGAGTGGAGGCTCCCAAAAGCACCACTTGGAGCTCCACTCTGCTCCCCATCCCTCCCTCTCTGCTCCCCTCCACCTCCTTCCCTCTCGCTCTGCCTCTTTGTGCCGCATGTTCCCTTTTCAAAAAGTAATTTCATGGCTCATGCACTTAAGATTCCATCAGAAAGTCGAGCCTTTGATCAGGCAGACAGACGCCCTGCTGGGATTTCATTGGCAAATCACAATTCCCTTAATTAAGACTATGTGTCTTTATATCACTAAACTGATTCCAGCTGGGTCCCTGCTCGTTTTACATCCAGATTTACCTAGACTATAGATTCTCACCCCCTGCGACTCCGGAGGAACAAAAACCATTTAAAGACTTTCGTTCCCAGCTTTTCCCCCCAGCTGCTTCTCCCCACCGATGCAGCAGTTGGTGTGGGCTGGGAACTAAATCTCTCCCTCAGTCTTGTTTGCACTCTCCTCCGAATCAGGACGTACGGTCATGCGAGGGATTTGCTCTGTTTCTCTCCAGCACTTGGAAGCTGCGAATCAGTAGTACAAGGAGAATTGAACTTGCCTGATGGGTTTTTTTCTTTCCAGAAGCCATGTTTTTACCGAGTCAAGAAGACAGAAAAATTCAGCATAGTGTTCTCCTCCTTCCCAGCTTTCTTTAGCTATCAATTAAAGATGAAGCAGGTTAAGAGTGCTCGCTTGTGGTAATCACAGGTCCTGTGTGGGAGCGAATTTGGTGACATTTCTGCTATGCTGGGTTTGCTTGTTATATTAGTCATGCTAAGGTGAACATTTCTCCGGAGTCAAAATACACAGTCAGTGAGTCCTGACTTAGTGTGTGGTCTGCTCTGGCCAAGGAGATAATGCTCTGGGGGGCGTTTTGACAGGCGATGTTGTTTTTCCTTCGGTCATCTGCATTTTCCCTTCCTCCTCCTCAGTTTCCTTGTCTCCTCTGAGCAGTGCTCCGACACCTTCTCCAGGGAGAGGAAACTTCCATAGCAACCCGCTCACGGCACTAATTACAGGGATGCTAGTTAGCATGGCTGCCGCAAGGCAGCACCCAGGCTCTGACCCGAGAGCCCAGCCGTTCCCCTCTATCACGATGCCTGCCTGGGGGGTGCAAAGGAGATTCAGGGGTAGGGCTTCCCAGCACCCCAACCCCAGATGCATTTGCCATCAGCCAGAGAGGGAAATCTAGAGGCATCCTCTGGAGCAAATCCTCTAGGCATTTTCAAAAGCATTTGTGGGAGATTGTCGGGGACTAACAAACTTGCCTGTGGTGTGAGAGATGTCCCCATAAATGTAACTGCAGGCGGGTGCAGTCAGACTCTGCCCTACAATGTGGGCGATGGCTGTCCCTGCGTGAGTCCCATGGGACACCACCCCAGGCTCTGAGCAACCCTCCAAGTGACAGCTCTGAAGCAGGGAAACCTGGCTGATGGCTGAACAGTGGCAGACAGTGCTACAGCACATGGGAGGCTCTTGGCTGCTTCTGCAGTCATGCTTAAAATTAAGAAATAGCCAGCAAACAGGGCAGCTTTAATGGCTAGCAAACCCTGACCCAGCATTTCCTGAAGCGGAGCTGCCCACTTAATAAGTGAATCCAAAGTCTCGGCTCAGAACACATCCTCTTCCACGGGCGGATTCATCTTCAGATTTATCATATGGACTTCTTTGCTTGAAAATGCCTACTTAATTTTGTGCCAGCAGAGCTTCAAACCCTGTCTCAAGAATGCGGTGCCTTTGTAATGGGCCATAACAGAGCCTGACTTTACAGGAGCTTCATTTTAAGGGTCTGGCGTAATTCCAGCTGTTCTTCCCAGCTAGAAGAGGTTTGGTTCAGTCAAACAGTCTACAGCCTGAGCTAAACCTTATTTAGCTATTCTCACACTAATAAAAATGTTCACTGAAAGCCCTAATAGGACTTTGCACTTAGATGGGTCTTTGATTTGAGGATTCCAAAGCTCTTCCTAATAAAAATTGGTGATTATGACTCCATGGTAAGACCAGATTAGATCAAAAGGGGTTCAGGATCTCTATTTTTTGAGACAGAACAAACCTATCCCAAATGTAGAGAAAGTACATTCTGTGACTAGAAAATGAATTTTATGAGCATTTATAAATAACTTGATAATTAATTTTTTCTTAAAATTAATTAAAAACCTCATACTTTATAGAATGTTAATATCTATGTTTATCTTTGTCTTGTCCCAAATAATCTTAATGGAATGATAGAGATGCATCTAACTTATATATAGTTACAGTTAATTGAAATCTTGATCATAGGCTCTACATGAAGAAATTAGGATATAATTAAGCTAAGTTGTCAATGATTGCTGTGTCTAGATGCTGTGGTTATCAGCGTCTGTGCCAGACTTGGGTCACTTGGAGGTGCAAACAAAGGAGCCCAATCAGTCTCCACATTTTCTCGTGGCTTATTGAGCACGGTGGGACGGTGGGCTACAGAGATTTGGTGACACTGAGGATGTCCCTCCCCTGAAGGAAGAGGTCTGGGTTGACAGGGCTATGCCAGGACTCAGAAACCTACCGTGGATAGGGGATGGCACCCCCAAGGCTGGGGGCACAGCTGCTGGGAGGACGGAGCCTGGAGCATGGAGGCACTGAGAGTCGGTTGAGCATCCTCGGCACCGCTCGCTGTAGCAGCACGCTCATTTATAGAGCCCCTAGATGAAATCGTTGATCAAAGGTGAAAAGCCAAAGTCACTAACGGGCTTTGTGCTTTGGTATCGCTAATGTGATACCACAACAACACAGTAAATATATCCTAAAAAAGCTTAAATTAGGAGGAGCAATGTAAAGCTGGTACTTTAGGTCATCAAGCCATTAGAAATATCAGAAGGTAGGATTCTCTTTAGCTTTCCTGTATATCTTGTTACATGTGATTTTAAAAAAAAATAATTAAAACAAACACAGTAAGAAAATTGCGAAGCAAACCATCAAGTGGTGTTAGTTAAGAGTATCAGTAACTTATGGGTAAAAATAGTAGAGTACAATATCAAACAGCAGAAATCCAGGATATTCATAGCGGAGTTTATGCATAAGAGAAAACAACTACCTTAAGGTAAGAAATGCAGAGATAAGGCACTCAAGCTCTCTTACCTCAGCTCTGGAGAGATACCACAAAGGGAGGTAGTGGAAAATCAATGATGTTGCATTTTACCAAAAATTTGAATGTCATCTGGGACCATAAAGACTGGTGTCACTCTTGTCCACCCTGAACCGTAATCATTGCATCTGCCCACTGACTTCCCTAATATTTTCTTTTGACCTAATAAGGAATCTGATACCTGACTACAGCTTTTCAGATGTCTTAAAAGTCACTGGGAGGGTGTTAAGATGTGTCAACCTAGAAAAACTGAGAAAGGAGATGGGAGGAAATTATAGGGAAAAGTTAGAAAGGGAAGGAAGGTGTGCATTAAGAAAGGAGTGAAAGAGAATGAAAAACCAGAGCATTATGAGGCAGAGAAGAGCAGGTAGAGAAAAGGAGGGCATTTGCACCAGAGACGGGGATAAAGGGACAGACAGGAGGAAAGGCGGGCAGATAGCTGGTAGGGACAAGTTGGCAGCTGTAAGGGAAAGGGTGATATGTGTTCTTAAAATACAGAGATTTGCATGCGTTGGACATGCATCTCAGCTCTCTAGGTGGACAGGCCTCAGTTAAAGAAAAGGGGAATGGGAATCTGAACCTTGATAAAATGCATTCCATCTTTTGGTGACTGTTTGCGAGGATAGGCTCTTTTAAAGGGCATATCATCGTTGTCTGAGGCATAGTAGTCTGCCTTCTGCTCTACTGCTAATAACTAAAGGAAAAAGGGAGATAAATCATGCCTGTAGCCCAGCGGACTGCAGCAGAAGTGAATCCTGGCCCCAGTGTGCATCACTTCCCAATACAGTGCGAGTTTTCTGGATTGTTGTCTTATTGCACATACATGAGCACTACACGACCAGGAGGAAAGCTGTTCTGTCCCAATCAAAAGATGCTTTTTCCATCTATCACAAGCATATTTACTGTATCTGCCTCCTGATCTGTACCAGGCTGAGGCATGTGTTTTGATATGCAAACGTAGCCTGAAATCTTTTCATTACCTTTCGATATTTCATACTGCATGATGACATCAAAGAGGTTAACTGAATTAGGAATCTCCTAACCACAGCTTTTTGGAAACGTGCGACTGTTAGCAATGCACAGTGGGCTTTTCCCTCCATTTGTTCCCCCTCCTTTGCATATGTACCCATCACAGCTTCAAACGCTGCATCAGATCTGGAGAGACCCATTAGGAAGTGAGCAAACCAGCCAATACCGCCGAACTGAAAAGCTTCTTAAAAGAGAAAATGTGCTACAAGGTTTTCAGATCCCAAATCAATTGAATCACTCGTGGGTAGGCACAAAAAATGAAACCATATGTCATCTCAGGAACAAAATATTTGGGAATGAATTCCTTTTTTACTTGTCTCTCAAAGCTTGGCTTCCAAGTTTAGCCTTCTTATTCTTGCCAGTGATATTATTAGCCCTCTGCCACCACTCAGGTGCTGCACTGATGGACAGAGCTGTTGAAATAAAGGGCTTTCTGGCTGGAAAGGCAAAGTGAATAAAACAGCATGGTGGAAGGGCTGCAGGTGGCTTCTAGAAGTTTTTCAGCAAAATGAACAACAATTTATTTTGGAGCAGCCAAGAGAATTTTGGCTGAATTGAGATGCTTTGATTGTCTTATTTAACCCTTTTCAATCCTTTCTCCTTTTTAATGCAAGTGCAATTTTAAAAAAAATGCTGATTTGAAATGAAAAGTCAGTTTTATTCTAAGAAAATGCCCATACGAGACATTTTGGTATTTTTATATGGAGCATATCAACATTTTTTTAAGCAATAGTTAGATTTCCCTCTCTTTCAACATCTCAAAAACAGTAGAAAACCTGAATTGATCAGATAGCTGCACAGACATTTTGTTGCTCTGCTTTTGGGGTGCTCTGTTGCCAGGAAGCAGTGGGGGCCAGCTGCCTGTTGGGGAGGCCAGCATCTAGGCACGCTTACAGTGGCCAGGCAGGTCTGATGGCCAACTGGGAAGTCAGCCTAGGGGCAGGGTCCTGGTTGAGATGTGGGATGTCCCTGGCCAGTGACATGGCGAAGCCATAGCACCCTGGTGGGAAGCAGCTCCCAAGGGCAGGGAATGAGCCTGGTGGATATCTCCCCACTCCCCACCACCACCAACCATGCTGTTTCTGAGCTGAATGTGTTGATTGAAGGTAGAACTTGCATGCTGGGACCATGGCTGAGCCCTGCATCAATGGGAGCAGCCTCAAGGCTGCTCTGGTACCATGCAAGGGGGAATGGACCGCCTACAGCAGCACAGCATGTATGTTCATGTCTCCATATGTGGCACCACAGCACGTATGTGCGTGTCTCCACATAGAGCACCACAACACCTGGGCAGTGTGAGGAAAATGTCAAGGCAGTCAGCTTCCAGCTTGCATTAGGAACATCTCCGAACTACCTCTGTATCACAGGTTCAGTGAACACATAATGAAAGCCATGGAGTATGCTGAAATTTCTGACTTCTAAGTTCAGGTACCAAACTACTGCCCCGTGAGAGAAAACAGGGTAATGGCCCCTTCCACAAAGACTCCTTTGGGTACCGATGTTACAATGCCATGGTATTTCTAGACTTGGAAGCTTACTAAAAATCTCTTCTGGTCCCCACAATCAATCATGTGTTTTATGGAGCAGGTTTGAATCACTTGGCTATCCGGTCACTTCAATGTGTTTGTGAGTAATTAAACTTTGTATGGATCTCACTGGAGTTGCTCTAGATTTCCAGTAAGTGAAGGATCTGACAAAATACAGGGAAATTTCCTTTTTTTCAGCAAAACTAGAGAGTCTGTTTCATGGCAAGTTCTTCTAGATCATTGAGTGGTTTTGTGAAACTGGTGTCAAACATGGTATTTATTAGGGTTGTGCACAACTACCTAATGTGGTGAACACACTGCATACATATATTAAAGTCACATTCAGGTTGCAAAACATTTGTAACTGTCAGCTCTTTCCCCATCTCTCTTTTTGCATGTCTCCAACCACATAACCTGCCCTGCTCCTGGCTGATGGATGAGGTAGGTAGGGTACAGTCAGATGGCACTCTTTGTCCTCTTGCTGCGGTGCAGCCTGCAGACTACGGAGACTCCACGTGCAGGGACTGCAGTTTCTGGGTTGGTGGGTATGTGGCAGCAACAATAATCCAGTTTGGAACGGCAGCTGAAAAACACATGGTATAAAGCAACACCACCAGGGTATGTTGGTGGTGTTGGGGGAGTTGTTTGTTGGTTTTAGGTAATCTTAGATAATCTTGTAGAAAGTATATGGCACTTCTATCCTGTTTACCGTGTAAACGTTAGTCCCTTCAGAGACCTCAAGCCACACCTCATGGCCTTACGCCACGCTGCGTGACCCTGGAGCTGTAGGCAGAGTACTGCTTGCACGACCCGGCTGCATTAGCTGCACTCACTGTTTTCCTTAGCAAAGATCAAGGGGTGCTCTCTGTGAAAAAGTAACAGGTCCTATAAGACCACATACAGCTGTAAGATTGTTCATCCTCCTACCCTGCCAGTCAGCGTGCGGAGGCTGTTTAAACTGGCCAGCTTCCACTAATATGCGGTCATTTCTCAGAAAATCTCTCACAGTTGCACCGGTTTGGCGTAGGCTTTTGTAATGATATCAGCAGCAGGAGTGCTAACGCTGCTGTTGAAAAATCTGCCACTTACCAGTGCTTCCACTGAGGCTGCCGTCAGGGGAGCCTGTGCAGAGATAGGTCTTCCCTAAAAAAGCGCGAATAGCAGCACAGCTCGTTAGCAGCTCGGGAAGTCAGAGAAGCAAATGAGGCCTTTTAGGAGGTGGGAATGGAGTGCTGGGCCAGGAAGGCCCTCTACAAAACTGGGAATAAGCTGGCTTAAGGAGAAAGCTTCAGATGAGCGTCTATGGGCTATTCTGTGCCACCAGCATTGCTAGAAGAAGGCAGGGGCTCTCTCTGTCTTGGAAACCCTACCTGCTTGCAGAGCTGTGGCTGAATAATAAGTCCCACTTTTTTTATCTGATGAGACTAGGTAGTATCACATGCCAAGTTGGATCTTACTGTTTTTTTTAGATGAAGCAATGTGTTGCCAGAAGCAGTCAGAGCTAAATATGGTATATTGGCTTTGGAAGCAACTTCATGCTGTTTCCTGAAGCCTGACAGATGAATGACTTCAGATCAAGCATGCCATGGTGAAATCCAGCATGCTCTCTGTCACAACTGCTGGACACCGTGCACTTCTGACCCTCATCATCCTCCCAATCCCATCAAGCATAAGCCCTTGCAAATGTCTTGCTGGTAGCAGTCATCTGTATCCTGCAATCTCATGAAACGCCCACGCACTGTCCAGCCTTGGCTGCAGTCCCCTGCCTATCAAGTGACATTACTTCAGAAAGGTCTTAGGCTTCACACTCCCCAAAAGCGTGGTTAATACAGTGATCCAGCAGCTACCCTACTATTATTTCTTCAGCACAACGAACACTTTGGAGAAAATGTCTCAAAAATAGCAAATATTTTTCATCAGGCTTACAGTTGCCAGCCAGTGCAAAGACCCAGCTTTCTGAGGTTGTGCTTTCAGTGTCGGTCCACCTCTACCAACAGCTACTGACCAGTGGCTCCCACTACCCTTCCTTAGGGAGTGTTTTGGCATTTGTTAGAGCTCTTTTGGGCTCCACATTTGGCTCTGTGCTTCTGGAGATAGGAAGGGCATGCCCCATTGCCTCTCAGTTGTAAGCTGGGGTACGCTTATCTGGACCCTTGTTCTGCCTCCCTGCCTGGTCTGCCCAGAGGACCCACATTGTCCTAAGGAAAATTCTAATAAGCCATTATATTTAAATAGTAATTTTGCATCGCTGGTTAGCCACGTACAACAGCTATGCCATTACTACACTTGACTATTTACATACGCATATACAGCGACTTTACCTCCACATTTTCCACTGAGGCATCAATAAACCATGGTAAAAGCCAAAGTTCTCTGATTTCAGCAAAAAAGTTACTTCAGTGTTGCTGAAATAGGGATCAGAAAGAGAGTGATCACAGCACAACTTATCTCACCACGTAGCAATAACTGTGCCCGGAAGCAGAAACCCGATGTATCTAAATGAAAGAATAGGATTGTTTTTCTAACAGTGGGGGTTAATTAACCACCTGAACAAACCACTACGTGCAACGTTTTTCTTACCTTCATCTTGTCACATGAGGATCGGACCACTTTCTGGAAGTTAGTTTTCAGACAAATATTATAGGATTCAATATAGACGTAATTTGGAGAAGATGTATGATGTGTGATACACATGCTGAGTCTGTGAGCCAATCTGTGAACTGTCAGTGATGTTTTGCGCAGAGGTACCTTGAAAAGTAAATTCAAAGGCACTCCACAAATAGTGTTAGGTAATAGTTGTTTCCCTACGGCTGATCACATTGGCAGAAATATTGAAGATTCCTTGTTAGAGCAACTGCCGAGTCCTGTGACATCTGATGTTAACCAGATAGTTTGCACAGATTGAATGCCGTGTCCCATTTCCCTTCTGCTAGGAAAAACTTTCCTGAAATTTGCCACGTGAGGAGAATCTGTTGGAAGGCATCTCAGGCTAATGGGTGCCTAAGGCTTTTTTTTCCGAGCACATATTTGCTGGGGTACATCCAGCTGTGGATGTGCTTTTCCTTTTTGCTGTGTGTAACATCTGTGCAGTGGGCTTTTGTTTGGCTGGTTGGCGGTTTTCTCCTCCTTCCCCCAAGCTGCTTTGGCTGCTCACCCAGCTTTTTACCAAATTGCAAATTTATATTCCTTCTGCTTTCAGCAGGCCCATATGTGGAACTGTCAAAATGTCACTGGCATCAATTGTGAAAGGTTAGTGCCACATTATAGTCAGAGAGCTTATTAACAGGGAAATGATTGGGTTTTGGAGAGGGGGAGGGAAGGACAAATGGGAATCCATTTTCCAGGCACCTGCTTCTTCTACTAAACATTTCTTCTTGTCACGTATATATTTTCAGAAAGTGGTTGCCATCTGCATAGGGAAAAAATTAGCTAGAGACCTCAGGAAGAATGAGGTTGTTCCTTGTGAGATCCTGGCAAGCTGGGAGGCAATGAGAGCAAGTTGGTCAAATTCATTTGGGTTTTGAGCAGCCGGAGACGTTCATCTTCACTGACCCAGTGGCTAAAGACAGGATCATGCTGCAAAAATTGTGTCTGATGGGGACCCAGTGTCAAACTGGGAGATTGTGGGTCTTGGTTCCAGCTTGGTTCCATGATTTCAGCTTGGCCCAATAAATAGTCGTGACACTCACTTGCTCTCCCAAAGTTTACAGGTGCCTGTATACAGATTAGAGCTACTGGTTTGCTTATTTTCATGTCTGTGCTTTTTCAGATTTAATCAGATTGTATTCAAAGTCACCACTGAAAAAAAATCCCATATACTACTGTAAAGTTTTTATCTGTTCAAGGTATTTTTAGGGCTTCTGATACCATTGTTGCAGAGAACCTAGCTCACAATCTTTACTGTATTAATCCTCAGAGTGACCCAGTGAGATGAGATTATCCCAGTTTATGAGGACTGAGGCACAGAAATCCTGATTGTTTTGCCATGCAAGTCTGGGAGACAGCAGAGAGTAATATCTGCATCTTCATAGACTCTCCACTAGTTCCTGGATCACTGAACCGTTCTTGTCATGCTTCATTTTTTTTCCTTTGGCTTTTCCACCTTGTTTTTTTAAAGTCAGCCTAATGTCCAGCTGGAAGCACTGGAGCCATCCATTAGAGAGGCAGGAGGAGGAGGAGAAATGCCCAGACCCTACCAAAAAGTTAAATCTGTGTTATGTTGTTAGGCTCTAAAAAGAGCCAAAGCACGGTGTAGGTGCTTGTCCTTTGGGTTTGTGTGGAGCTGCCATTTCACAGGAACCACTGCCCAACTTTTGGACTGTAGTTTGCAGCCAGCGTCAGCCTGACCTAGATTCAGACCAGTGACCTGAAGGGGAAACCCACCAGAGTCCATATCTGAGCCTCTCAGGCACCAACACTCCTTCACTCCTGATTATTCCCTTTTTGACATGGCAGAAAAGGCCCTTGAGGTGGCCAGTAATGTACTGCTGGAGGGTAGTATGTGTCTGACCTTTTCTGTAGGAATGAGCTTGAAAATGAGGCGGAGAAAAAAGGAATGAATATTAATAATTGGATTGTCCTGGGGAATCTTCACTGGTGACAAAGCCCATTGTGCCCTGGAATTAGAGTGAGCACCACACGCAGGTCGCTCTTTGTTGCTCCCTGAATACCGCTAGTAGTGAAATTAAATTTCACCACTCGTGACATAAAACAAGAAATAGGGATTCTGCAGCAAACATAGCCAGTGAAAGACCCCTCTCTCACAAGGCAGGAACTTGTCTGCGCCCCACCATGCTCCTGCCTGTCCCTCTATGCGAACTGATGGCCAAGATATGGGATGTGGGGCACTGGCATGTGGCAAGGCTGAGCCTCACAGTGGTCACTTCAGGCAGAGAGGAGGCAAGGACGAGCAAGTGAGGGCAGGAGACAGGGAGAACTTGCACGCAACATGGGGATATTGTCTTCATTCATTTCCAGCTTTCCACCTGCACTGGGTGCATTGGGGATTTCAGCTCTCCCCTGCTCAGGAGTCTGCTCTTGCTCTTTCTTGTTCTTGCTGCTTTTGCTGCAGGGAAGGAGGTAGCACTGTGCAAAGCAGCAGGTCCAAATCTCATACGAGGTTTCTGGGTTTGCGATGGGCTGTGCAAAGTCCCAGGTGCCTACACACAAGATGAGTGTGATGTGAAATGTGGATCAACATATGGACATCTGTTTAAGACTTCTCTCCAAATCCTCTGAGCGCAGCCTCCTCAACCCCACCGACTCCTTGGCTGTGAGCTCTCCTCTGACATAGCAGTTAACAATACACATAACAGCTGTACTTAGGTGGCTTTCTGGGAGGTGCATGGCCCTGCTTGCTAGATGGTGCCCTTAAGAGGTGTCTAACAAAACTGCAGAAGGTTGGATTCTCCAGCTGGGACCGGGCACCCTGATGACATTCCCAACAAGGCAGGCATTTCAGTGGGAGCGTGCAGCCCCTTGGTCATGGGTGCACCAGGACCAGACAGGAGAGGACCCACTTGGCCCCATCCCTGGCAGCAGGCTGGACTGCCTCCTGCAGGCTCCAGAGGCCCTCCTGCAGAATAACTGAGCTCAAAACCTGGGTTTTGGACAATTAAGCAGCCATCCCCCCACCTCCTTCTCGTGCCAAGCAGAATTTTAATGTACTTCCAATTTCTCTTTTTAGCACACACAAAGAAAAAAGAAAAAAAATTAATAACCATCTATAAGTGAAGTTCTTTTCAGACAAATAGAGGAGCATTCAAAGCTGATATATATTTTTCCACACTTTTAAATGGTATCTATTTAAATGCAGATTTTCTGGTTTCCTATGTGGAGCTTGGAAGAAACGCCTTTCAATTTAAATGTTAATAGAAGAGTAAACTTCAAAATCAAAATTTCTCCATAAAAGAGAATGTTTTCTCACAGCTTTAAATGTCTTTCTATACTTCCTCCCTCGTTTTCCCTGATCCTCCTTCCTCTCTTCCCAACCCCCAGCCTAGCCATACTTGCATTAAACGGCCTTTTTTTGAAACAAGAATGCACCTTTCAGAGTTCCTGAATTAAAATGTTTAATGCTGGGGTATGTGGAATGAGTATGTTTGAGCAGAGTGCTGGAGCACTGATAAAGCAGAGATACCATCCCTCCACCTCCAGCCTTTTTCATCCCAGCCATTTATCAAACTTGCTCCTCTGAATGCCTTATGATTGGATTATTCTCAGGCTTGTGCTGCATAATATTGCACCAGTGGTTGGGGCAGGAGCTGAAAGGGAAGAAAAACCTTTAGGATAATGTTTTAGTCACTCCTGAATGTGAACAAGGCTTTGGTGCTGGGCTGGGCTGGGCAGCAGGGGTGGGCAGGCAAATGCAGAGGGAAGAAGGTAAAACGGGGCAGGCATTACCAAGTCTCTCTCTTTCTGTATTACCCCTCCTGATCCTCTTGCGGTGCGTTCCTGCATACCTCCAACTCCATTTATCTTCAGGAGGAGCTTAGGCTAAATCTGCGTTTTACAAAAGACCCTTAACACTGCCTGATACCAGGGTTTTACATACAATTATGTTTCTTGCTTCCTGTCACACTCCATTTGTCATCTTTAATATGAATTTTTCTTTAATTTTCCTCATCACTCTCTTCCATTCTCCATCTGGTTTTGTGCTCTCTTCTCTCCTCACTGAAAGAAAAAGGGAGGCAAAAAAGTGTTTGTGTTTTTTCTTCTTTCTTCCGGCCCTGATGAGCCCTGGCCACCTTTGCAAGAAGTGGTTCAAGACATACTAACTGAAGATTAAAGTTTAATAAACTGAATATGTAGATACTGTGATGGTGGCTGGCATGTAAAAAGCAGAGTGCAACAGGGCAGAGTGTGCCCCTGTGGAAGCAGATTTTTGTAAACTAGACAATAAAACTATGACTATATATAATAGGATATAGCGCTTTTTGTATGCATATTATTTTTACACAACTGTTACTGTACTCTGTACATCATTACTATCTGGATGCCTCTGAAAAAAAAAGTGATGAATTGGCTTCCATGGCACCCCTGGGAGATGGGAAAAAGCCTGAATTTGAGAGGAAAGCTTTGGTGCACCCAATCTTCCCACTGATTTCAGGGAAAGCAGAGCTCACTGAGCTCTTCACTCTAGATGCTAAGTCCCTTGAAGGCAGGGGTGCTGGAGATACCACTTGCCCCCAAGGCATCTCTAGGTGCCTGTGACACCCTGGCAGAGCTGCACGATGAAGCTTGCCCTCATGCCCTGCTCTGCATTTCCTCCTGTGCACTGTACCTAGTGGGGGGGATAAATGGAGTAGTTCAGTCTTCAGTGGTGTCAGAGCAGCACTTCCCACCAGCACTGAAAGCACTTCACAACAAAGGGTGTGCCTTTGCCCTGAAACCCGGAGCCCATCGCAGCTTTCTTCCAGATCATTGGAGAATGCAGGAAAACTTCCATTTAGAAAGCTGAGCTTTCCACCTGGCCTCTCTCACTGCCACCAGGGCTGGAGGGTGCTGGGCAGGGAGATGGTGCCTCACATCCTCCAGGAATGACCCCTCTGGCCAGGCTAACGTGATGCTGAGGGACTGTGCTGCTCTTCCTTCCCAGCAAGATAGTACTTGTGGTGTGGTGGCTCAAAGGAGAGGTCACGTAAAGTAGGAGGTGGCCAGCATAAAGAAGTGTGTCCTCCCTGAGTTCTTTAACAGAACAGGAATGGAGAAAAATGAAAAAAGCACAGCTCTAAAGTCCCAAAGTTCACATTGAAATTGAGCAGAAGCCATTTCATTACATGTGCCTCAAATTCTTCAACACCTGCATAATCCGTAAAAGCTGTGTAACGAAAAGCCTTTTGGCATGGCTACAGCTGGGAAATGTTTGCTTTGTGTGGCCTCACCTAGCAGGAGCAGGAAGGATTAAAGTTATGAATATGAAGAAGGATAGGCAAAAATGCAGGTGCCTCAGACTTTCTTCCCTGTTTCTAGGGAATGACAGAGGGAGAGGATGGATGAAAGGGTTGACTGGGCAAATTACAAGTGTACTCTGCTGGGACAGAAGCATAGAAATGTTCCCAGATGATCATATATTGCAGTGCTAAAAGCCCGAATAGTAAATCTGGAGAGAGAAAGACTCTTCAAGATCAGTTCTTGAATATCACTGAATAAGTAGAAATTATTAACTTCAGGTACTTCCTGAGAAAAAAAAAAAAAAAAAAATCTCCTCTCCAGAATTAGAAAAGGGGAGGAAATGGCTTGCAGTAGGGTAGGGTAAAACAGAGCAGAGCAGAGCAGAGTAGAGTAGAATAATGCTTTGGCATAGGCTCAGCTACTAAGGGCAAAGCTTTTGTTTCCTTCCTAGCCTGGTGTCACTCAGAGCTGAGTAGCAACACAGCAGATAATACAAAATCCTTTTTCTTCTCTGGCCAACGTTTCTTTTTCAGTAGAAGGGAAGTAGGATTGGAGCAAAAGGCTGAACCCTTCTATGGGATGGTATTCACAGCCATCTTTCTCCCAAGACATAAGTTTTGTGCCTTCTACAGGAGAATTGCATCTAATGTGTTAAATTTCTGCTGTGCAAATGCCTCCTTTATGCATTGACCTCTCTAATGTCCATATCATAAAGTCTCTTCAAGACAAATCCATCTTTTCAGCCTCACAAGACACTTTTTCTTGCCTTTCCCCCCTGCCCTTAAACAAGCTTTGTTTCCTTCCTTCTCTGCTGCCTCCTTAAATCTCTCTCTTATTATCTGTGGGTTCTCTTTTGTTTCGTCTCTGCTTTACATAAGCAAAAGGCAAGAATAAAATCAGGACTTGATATTTGTCATGGCTTTGGCTGGGCTGGCCACTAAAACAAATGACAGATATTCTCTAACTTCTGTCCCAAGTGATAGAAGAATGAGAGAGGGAGACTTATGAGTTGAAAAGAAACTAAACTGCTTTAATGAAATATTAATACTAAAATAATAACAAGAAAAATAATAATAAGAAAATAATGAAATATGTACAACATATACAAAACCAATATCGAGCTCCCAGGATGACAGTCATACCACCAGCAGACAATGGGAAAGTCCCAGTCTGGACTCAGCAATGGATGGGAGCTGAATTGAGGAACACATGGGTCAGGATCAAAGGCATTCGAACAGACAGAGTCCTCCTCAGATGCCAGCCATTGAAGAAAGAGAGACAATGCTTTGCTCCCTCAGCTTCTATACTGAGCACGAGGCAGATGGGATGGAATACCCTGTTGGTCAGTTTTGGGTCACCTGTCCTGTCCGCTCCTCCCCACAGGTGGGACCCCTCTATGTTTTTCCGCTCCTGATCCTCCAAGTTGGTACATAACAAAGTTGGCTGACCTTGGTTATTATAGCAATAAGCATAAGCAGGGGCCTCTCTGTATACCATGCCTTGGTATTCACTGTTAATATCAGACCGCATCTCTCTGGAAGCGGACACTGTATGAAAAATACGCCATTGATTTCAGAAAGTGCAGTTAATTAGAAGATACTTAACTGAAAAGTAAAATTACTGAACAGAAAATTGGTTCTGTTTTACCTCAAACCAGGACAATATTCAACCTCTAGATGGTGCTTTCAGCCACTGCAGAATTTCTTAGGCCCCTGTAATTTTCCCAAATACTGGAGGAATTGCTTTCAGACAGTAACACACCAGTTTGTGACCTGGTCTGGGATGTCCCCTCCCTCTCTGGTGCTTTATGAGAAGGTTCACCAGAGACAAGAAATTTCAGTATCATGTGGAGTTTGCTGATTGTCAGCATGAACCTCTGAAGGTGTCAGCCTTTGTAGGAAAAAGGACTTCATTCCTCCTCTGATGAACTGCTCACCTGACTCTGAAGTTGTGGGATTTCTTAGGAAGGAAGGCAGGTTGAAGTGCCAGCAGTGCACAGCTGGCACCTTCCTTTTGTGATTGTGTCTGTTTTAAATAACTGTAGGAACACTTAAGAACTCTGACAGTGGAAATCCAGATAGATGGTTTGTCCTGACAAGACTAAATCATGTGTCAGGATGTCCATTCTACACCCTGTCCTGAGGGACATGTTGAATAGCGCAGACCACAGCCAGTTTGTGAAGCTTCCTATCAGCATTTCCATATAAGCGCATTCATACATGCTGGCAATCAAACACTTAACACTTCATCACACAACCAACAAACTCTAGTCAAGAGAAGGTAATGGGATTTGCTGGTTTAGAAGTTATGCATGTATCTTATAAACACCATTGCACCTCTTGTGATATGAAGGCTCATTTAAATCCTTCAGAGTGCCAGGTTCTCCTTTTTGTGAGGGCCTTCTGCTGCTCTTAGCTTTGAGAGGGTTGTGGTTTAGTGTATGTGTTTGTGACATGCATATTTCCAAGTCGCTCTCTGAAGCAGAGTACTAACACATAAATAGGATCCACTGTTACTTTGTTGAAGTGGGTTGCACTCATTGTGATTGCGTTGGAGTAATCTTTAAACTGAAGACTGTGTTGCCACATGATCCAGTAAAAGGCACTCAGAGATTTTAACTCAGTCTCAGGTAGACTGATACATATTTCTTTTCTTATCTCTCCATACCTGAAGCGGAAAGAAACGATTAAAACCTTACCCTCTACTTGCCAACCTCATCCAAAATACAGTCTTAAGCTGTGCGGAGAGAATCATGAGAGCCAGAAGATGCCACTCAAAATCACCTGCATTAATACTTACTTGTTCATTGTAGCTGGGAGACGCTAGGGCTGGCATTCAGTAAAAGACATATCTGTCTGATCTTACATCTTGCCCCCCATGTAGTTTTGGGGTAAGATAAGAGAAGGGCTGATGACAGAGAAGGGTACCTCTATGCTGATTCTGCTGCTGATTCTTTGTAAAAGAAGTAATTTAAACAAAGCTTAATGAAAGTTGTGTGCTTGGGCTATGTGCAGTTCTTGAACAATTTCCAATACATATTTGTTTGGAAAAAGATGAAAAAGGAGTGATTTAGACTCTTTTCAAGTACAAATGTTTTTAATTCCACACTGTTAAAGACAAATGAGAATGAATCTAGTACAGGACGGTATAGGTCAAAGTGACCTGCAATGAAGGATTATGCTAAAGAATTACGCTATCCCCGTCTATTTCCACTTGTGGCGATACTATATTCTGACATTTGGTCCCAGGTGGGCACTGAAATATATTTGTGATTTCCTTTTCGGTTTCCCCTTTTGTTGGGGCATCTCAGGAAAGAACAGCACAATACCCAGAATGTCTTCCAAGCTGTTGTAGATATTCTGGGTACGGATTTCAGGGTCCCTGTGGACCTTTGTCTATTGGGAGAAGAAAGAAGGAGATGTAGGACGGGCTATCTGAAACACTATTTGCAGTATTGTTGCACTTTCTGATGGTCTGACAACAAGCACTGCAGTTTGATCTGGTAACAAACGCTTGAGAACAAGCAGTTCTGTGTGGTTAAAGGGCTGGCCAGAAAGCCCGGTAATTCAGTTATACGCTCCTCCACAAACTCTTCACATAGCCACGGGGAGGCTAACTATTCTTGTCTTGGTTTCCCCATCTTTCACAAGAGGCTCACATTTTCCTTCCTGTATGTTTTGCAAGGAAAGAAATCTCTAATATTTTAGAAGTAGTATTAAACTCCTCTGTAGAAAGGAAGATAGATTTCAACAGGAAGACCGAGCCCTTGCTTTAGAAAGATGACTTGCAATTTCAAGGAAGAGGGCAGAAAATCGGAAGTCAAAAAGGCATATTGAAATTTTCAAGAAGCAACGCTGATTCAGAACATGTTATGTTTACAGCTGCTGAGGTGTGAAACTTCTTCCACGATGTGACAACCAGCATGAATTACTCTATTGCTCACAACAAATACAGATGGACAGATATCAGGGTGAAATGAAGGGCAGGGGCATTTGCAAACTGACAGAGAGAACTTTCTACCACATGCTGCTTGGAAATAAATGGATCTTAATCAGCTCTTCTGCTTTTCTTTATCTTCAGAAAACGTTTAGAGTTAATGTTCTCCAGCAGAAGACTAAAATGCTTTTAGGAAATGCATGTTGTTTATGAGAATCTGTCTCTATTTTAAGAAGGTTGTCTAAAATGCTAATGTTTTTTCAGCACAATTCACAAAGCTTGTGGCTTTCAAATTTACCATATCAGTTCCAGTCACGGGAATTGGATTACTTCATTCCCTGTCCCTTCTCCAGTGTTATCAGTCAAGAAATTTGTTGTTCCCAGCCTACATGAATAGGATGCCTGTATTCCTTTCCTGATGACCCACATTGTTTTTCAGTCAGGATTGAGTTCCCTGCCTATTACATGCAGCAGCACCTGTAGCAGTGCTAGGCATGGAAAGTACTCCCAAGGGGAAGATACTCACACACACCTTTTGGTCTGTTAATATAAAAAAGAATATGGGTTGAAGATGGTGACTGTAAAACATGAGTGGAAAGATAATATTCCACTTTCACCCACAAGTGATGGTGGTATCTAAACCCACGTAGTAAATCGTTGAAACTACTGGTCATACAGGCTAGGCATTGAAAATCAACTTCTATATTATAGGTCTTACAGAACAAGCAATGTAATACCTTCCTTACTTGCACCCTTTAGCTATATTTTTAAAGGTTTGTGTTACTAGATGGTGGAGAAGGGGGACTGATAGTACCCCTGCAATCTGTGCACTTTGCTACAGTGTGAGGACTTGGGGTGGGTATCCAGTAGAGGATCAGCGGTGGAACCAGCTAAGCAGTGCACATGAGTGAGCTCAGGAAAGGTGTGTTTGCTGTTGCAGCTCCCAGTTGGCTACACAAGATTCAACAATGCATTTTGCTGTCATAGTCACTCCTTCTGTTGACTGGGATTGTCACGCCATGATCCTGAGATGCAGTAATTACTCAGGTCTTCGGAGAAAGAAAGAGTGTAAATAACTGTTCATTTCATAGTCTAAAAATAAGTAAAAGCAATTCCAGAAAAATAAAAAAACAAACCCAGGATGGGCTCAAATGTCATAAAGCGGTGTTGCATGACAAAACATGACCCTTTTAACCTTTGCAGGATGTATTCAGGAGAGATCTTACCAGTGCCAATCAAATTCAGACAAAAACCACATCAGTTCATACCGCTGAGCTATTGTTTATTTATATGGTATCCTTTGCTCCTAAATTAGTAGAAAGAATTTATATATTGCCTCAAGTACACAGTGCAAATATTTGCTTTTCTGCTGTCCTTTTAATGTTGAGCACCACACCAACAGAACAGTAATCATAAAAGTACCACTAATAGGGGTTTGTGTCCAGAGAATACAGGCTCCTGTTCCCTGGCCTTCTCCTCACTAAATAGCCTGAGGGTAATAATTTGGTTACATACATAAAGTACTTTCCCACCAAAGAATCACTTTGAATAGACTTGTGCCCAGCACTGACCTCAGCTTCCTGTGGGCTCTGACAGGTGAGGAGCACTGGGAAGATGCTGTTGGACAAGTGCAGGCTCTTTATGAAACCAACTTTGCAAGCCCCTTTCTCAGCCCTGCCATTTGGAAGGGCTGCCCTTGAGGAAGGTTATGGCAGGACAAAAGCCAAGATGGTTTTGAATAGAAAAGAAAGTTTCTATTTTATTTCAGATAAGCCCTAATGGCTAGGCTTGTGAGGAGCAGATTTGTAACTGGCCTAAGAAGCAGCAATCTTAAACTAAGCCCACTGAACTTATGAGAACTAAGATTTCATAAAAATTTTCAATTTTGAATTTTTTTTATATGTGGTATTAAGTGTCTGTCAGAGGTTAGCTTTCTGGTTTTTCAAGAGATAATGTAAGCCCAGAGTTAAGATGCTGATGGATTTTGCTGTGTTGTTAGAAGGGGAATTTCAGGTTCCATCAGGAAGAGAGGTCAAGTGAAACAAACCTCAAAATTGGGCCTAGAAATCTTGGTCCTACTGCTTTAACTCACACTGATTTTAGTGGGGTAGAAACCATTCCTTACTTTGGTACATAGGATGTGGGGATGCTTGTATTCCGCTCTGGGACCTATGAAAACTGGCTCCATCAGCTAGTCATTGGGGTAGGTCTGAGGAGTTATCAGATCTTGCAGCTGAATAAAGCCATTTAAATTCAGCTCATTAAAAGCAGGTTGTTAGGGTATGTTTCCATTAGGACGAGCAAGTGCTATTACCCAAAGTCAGCAGTCGCAAGTTAAAATGGAAGGGTTTTGTAGAGCTGACACAGACAGCTGTGTAGCACTTCTGAGAGACGTGTTGTGCTGTTATTGAAGATGACATAGGAAACAGTAAACATTTTATGTTTTTATCTGTCTCTCAAATTGAGCCCAGGCCTTCACGGACTGAAAAGCAGGAAGACACCCTGCCATAAAGGATGCTTACCAACATTTACTGCTTGTTTTAGAAAGCACTCAGAAATTCCCAAGGAACAGAGATAAGCGTTGCCTGTGGGAAGTACAAGTTTCTGCAGGAAATGTATTTTTTTTCTGCACCAGACCTCCTTGAACATATTAAAATGCTTTGTGGAGAGGGTTTTTTCGGCTTTTTGGGACAGTCACAAAACCTAAGATAAAAATACGAGTTTTAAGATGTATGTCTTGTTAAAAGGGTCCTGGTCACTGGTGGGCTGAAAGCCAGGTAATCTTTATGTTGTCAGAGGGATACCTTGAAAAACCAGTGGCAATCTACAGGAACCTATTATAGTTTCAAGGGAGGGGCTGCATTCTGCAACTCAATCTAGCATAAGTATTGCTATAATGAATGCGGTCCTGAGTAAACTGAATCAAATCATTCTGTCCCAGCACACCTATATACATTGTGGGCACTTAGCATTTTGGATAAGGAGTTTTATAAATCTCTGATGATGCTAATTTATCACTGTTCACAAATTTCACTGAATCCGCGCTGCTGGTATTGATGATCCTTTTGATCCATGGTAAAAAACCCCAGAAATTGAGAAACAGTCAAAGGCTAGCCAAGGAAAAATGCTTCTACAGAGACGGGTGGATGATTCACAGTTTTCAAATCTTCCTCCCCCTGTCATAAGCATTCTGTTTCTTTAAAAAAAGTGAAATCATTGCAATGCAAAAAACCAAACCAAACCAAAAAATTGTTTCAAGAAGGAAACAAATGTTCAGAGACCTAAATTGGCTGGAATTTTCCCTACACATATACTCTTGACATATCAGTACTTAAACTTTCTGTGCGTGCATGAGGGGGGACAGGGAACAGTCAAACGTTAGAGAAGATGTCCCCATCTGTTCTATTATTTGAAGGTGTAAAGATACTCTTCAGCTCTCATATTCCTTGCTATTTCGGTTGCCAGGTCATCTCCCTGCCCAGATTTCACATCAGAAACAGCTGTGGAGATTTTTTTCCCCAGCACATGCAGGAGGAGGCATCCCAGTAGTCCCATCCTTCTTGCAGAAGGCAAATATGCCATACAGTCAGGTCTTAATTTAAGAGTTCCTTACATTAGGTCTTTGGGATCTTTTTCTTTTATTTATGAAATAAATACAGGTCAACCCCGTCCACCCATGTCAGATGTAGTACTCAGTCCCCACTTGCAGAGTACAAAATGCTTCACTCCAGCCCTCTGCCCTCCTACTGCTCTCAGTGCTCCCTGGAGCCCTTAAAAACATCCTCACCAAAAATCATCTGATATGGTCACCATCTAGATACAAGAGAAGGCAATAAAGTGTCTTCTGCCCCAGCTGTGTACCTGCAGTGCATTTATTATCACTGACACCAGAGTATCTGTGTGCCTCACCACCCTGGAGGTACTGAGTTTCACACACCACCACTGGACAGCAAGGCACGGTGGCCCAACTTAGACATGGGAAGCCGTGTTCCAGAGGGACTGAGTGACTTGCCTAAGATCACACAGGTGGTCAGAACCGAGGTGAATCCCCACAGACATCCTGTCTGTGCTGAAGCAAAGCGTAGAGACCGCTTTGCCTATCAGTTTGAGCAGGTACATCCATTGGATGCAGTGGAGTAAAGGATGCAGACAAGAAGGCAGGACTTAAACACACGTTGTACTAGTACCCAGAGACTACAGCTGTTAGGCACTGAGGCCATTTTACAAATTCCAATTCCTGAGCAAGTCGTCACAAGTCACTTGGGTGCTTCTGCGCTGAGCTTCATTGTGTGGTGAAATAGTCACCTCCTCCCTCTCCCCAGCCCAAGCTAGTATCTTAATTTATGGATTGTCCTCCCTCTGAACCCTTCTTACTCAAATCATCCAATGCCAACACGCACTGAAGACCTTGCAGTTCAGTAGCATTTTGGATTAAGACTATTATGAACCTCCAATGATGATAATTTATCACTGTTCACAAGCATGCTGCTTTTCTGTCTTCCCCACTGCAGATCTGCGCAGGATGACAGCTGGCTTCATGGGCATGGCTGTGGCCATCATCCTCTTTGGATGGATTATCGGGGTGCTGGGGTGCTGTTGGGATCGAGGCCTTATGCAGTATGTGGCGGGGCTTCTCTTCCTCATGGGAGGTAAGGATGTTGGTGTCTGAAGAAATGTGTTCTTTTCCTTGTTTCTTTGTGTTCCCTCTTTCCATATGTCCCTCCTTATTCTAAGTCATTGAAAACACTTTTCAGAGTTGTTTTAGGTGACCTGGACTTGGTTTCATTCCAAGCTCCTTCTGGGGTACATCAAGGATAACCCAACTGTAATTGCATGTTACTTCTACCACAAAACAGTGTCTGTAAGTCAGAGGACTGAAAATGGCCTTCTGAGTTGTTTAGTCCAGTGCTCTATTGTTGCAAGTAATGCTGTCACCCTTAAACTTAATAAGCTTAATAAACTTAGTAATAAAACTCTAAAGATTATGCAGATGTTATTTCCACCACTATCCTATTTCATAGTGGGACATTTTACTTTGATAACTAGAAACTGTGCTCGAAGTTTTAACCTGTATTTATTCCTCGTCAGTTGTTCTTGAGTCAAATGCAACCTTTAGTTTATGTGTCTCTTTTCTTTCTCTGATGTACTTATGAAGAGCAATGGTATCCTCTATTTTCCTTTTCCCACTGTAAATATGCTACTTCTTGTTGGTTTTTCTCTGTAAGACCAGTTATCAATCCAGCAGCCCTTTCTGTTCTTGTGTGTACTTGCCTTTCTCAAATACAGATGAGAAGGACTGTTCCCAAACAAGTTCTGATCAATGCCTTGTATAGTGATGTGTCGGTTCCCTTTCTCTGCTGGAAATCCCTTGCCGGAAGTATTTTGTGGTTGTATTTGCCTTTTTCATGCTGCGTCACACTGGAGACCCACAGTCATCCTTCAGTTGGATAATACATCCAGGCCTTTCTCCTCCTTTGTAATTTCCTACTGATGATGTCCCAGTTTACAGCGGAGGTTCTGTTTATTACTCCCCAGGTACATGCCCTGGCACTGTGCTTTTGAGCTTCTTCCCATTTCTACTACACCAGCCCTCAAGGTCACCCAACATGTTTCAGCTTTTCTTACTACAGATGTCATCCAACTTTCTATCATCGGCAGGTTTCATGGCACACAGTTACTTGAAATGAAAGGTGTGAGAGTCAAGTCCCAAACGCAGTGCCGGATGAATGTCTCAAAGCGAACAGCACTGCTTCTGTTCTCTCTTCTTTCCTCTGCTGGTGATTTTTGTTTGGCTGGGTTTTTGCCCCCCAGGCAGATCATCACTTCAATGCATTTAGTCACCTGTTCATCTGCACTGTGGTATGACACAGCTAAGAGTGTGAAATACAGGAAAGCGTCTGTAGCCCCAGAAGAGGAGTTAAGTGTTTGAGTAACACGTATTTATGTTCCAGCACTGTTGGTGCTGGTGAGATATACATTAGCTCTCTCGGTGCCCACAAACACATTTGAAGTCTGCTAGTACCTTGTGCAAGCACACACTGGTCTATGTGTGGATGTCAGCAAATGCTTTGTTGTGGGTCTCATTACGTTACAGGTAACGGGTCTGCCAAGTTACCTGGGTATTTCTTATGCAATTGAAAGCTTAATTCGCATGGAGGTTATGTTACTGTAATATGCTCAGATATCTGTGTGGTGTGTAACTTACTACAGCATAACATTCAGATTAAAACATTAAGACTATACTGAATAAATGCAGAAAAGTTAAATTTATTAGAAATGACCCAAGTCTTGTTTACTAATTGGAAATTATCCCTATATACGGAAGAGTTTCTAGTGCAGCTGCAGCAGTTTCTCACTGGCTTAATGTTATTTGTCAGTGTTTTGAAAGATGTCTGATAAAAGTTTTCAGGTGAAACAAGACTCAGTGTAACCATAGTGGGATGGGTCACTCACAGCTTAGAAAGCCATCTTTTGGTATGCTCAAACAATACGCGTTTCAGTGAAGACAGATCCAAGGTCGCGCAACTGGGAACAAAAAGTGCCAGTCATCCTCGCAGAATGAGAGGCTGCTCTGAAAAGGTCTCTGGGATCATAGTTGCTGGGATCATCCAGCTGCGCAGGAGCTCGGAGTGCAATGCAGCTGCTAAATGTGCCAGTTTTCATGGGAGTATGCAATAACAGCACGAGGTGGGGCTATCTCTGGGCAAAGCAAAGCTATTTCTGGACGTCCTAGTCTGGTGTCCATACTAGAGAAGGATGTGGAAAGACTGGGAGAGGTTTGTCGAAGAGCTGTAAGAATGACTCAAGGTCTGAAAATCAGCAAAAGCACAGCATGCCACACAAAAAGCCAATTGCTTGAAACTGTTTAACAGAAGGTTTATAATTGACTTAAACACAGTGTGGAAGTACCTATGCAAGGACAAGCCATCTGATAGTAGCATGCTCTTTGACTGAATAGACGAAATAATAACAAGATCCACCAGCTAGAATCTGAAACTAATTGAAATGAGAGGCACCAGATTATTTTATCTGCCAAATTTTGTCAAGATGTGTGATATTTTTAATAAAGATATGTTGGGAGGAGATCAAACTTATTTTCTGCTCCAGTGTAGACATGTGGATCAGAGTTACAAAAGGTTACTCTCTTGTTTTGCACAAGTGAGTGGCAACTGCTGTACCTTCCCTGATTTCTCTTAACAGCAAATGTGCATAAAGTAATATCTACAAACTGAAGCAGTCAGTTAATAAAATACACAACTAAACCATCTAATCTAAAAGTCAGTAACTATCAATGTTTTCAGACTGTGTCATATGTTACATAGTCATTCCTTCTACAGACAATGAATCTTTTAATTTGAACCTTTTTATTGCTGGGCAGTGTTTGAATACAAATTTGTTACTTCTGTCATGGCATAAATGCTGTCAAGATATCATCCTAACTTGTCCTCAAAATGCACGGAGCAAGAGTGCCTCTTAGTTTTCCTTAGCTTTTTCCCTGGTCCAATAACGCAAAAAATGCTTTGGGAGGCTTATCACATCTGACCTCATTGCAAATGAGAGGAGACTGTGTTAAATTGGTAGCTATATAATCAGCCTGAAATCTAACTTTCCCTTCCATTTGCAATGCTGTTTGTCTTGGCTATGTTTGTAACATTTGCTCTGTTTTAATTTCTAGACACATAGCTCTTCTATAATGATTAAACATTCCTGGCTTACTATATCTATGGGTTTTGTCCCTTATGGCCCATAATTTTTGAACGGCAAATCTCAGTGGAGCACTGAGAAGTGTGCTGTGATAATCTAACAAGACCAGACATGGTTTTCTTGGACCTCTGGTTCTTTATTATATTTACTAAACAGTCATCTTGCTAGCCTATGTGGCAGTGCCTAATAAGGACTTGCTTTAGTGTGCTTGATCTAATTTCTCAAGTAAATTGCTGAAATAAGTCATTTGTGAAATGCAGGCCGTTATCTGGTATTAGCTCATCTGGAATCCAGGACATGTAAACTGTGATTTTGAGTGTGTTTTAGACTGTTATTCAGCATGTTTTGTAACAAGTTAAAAATAATTAATAATTTATCTTTCCTGTTTAGTCCAAATGTATCTGTGTCAACAGCAATCCCAGGTCTCTTATGGCTTCCGAAGTTCTTTTGCATAATTTTCTGTATTTATTGTAGAATTTGTACTTGGATTCCTCATCTTGAACAACAGTATTTGCCTGGCCACAGTAGGATTTTTTTTTTTTTTCAGTCTCTCATCTTGTACAGAGCCAGATGGATACTGCAAATTCTGTTCAGTATTTTTGACCTCATTTTGCATGATTGTACTATTATATAGCCACCTGTACCCAGAGTTGCACTATCTGTTGTAGTTTCATTTCAGTAATGTCAGTATGATTTTATCCTGCAAGGTGGGACAGTCTCTCTTTTGGAGAGTTTCTCCATTTGGAATTGTGCTCTTAAGTTTCACTAAGACTAGTTCATTTTATGCATCTTATTTGACACTATTTAATTCTATCACAGAAGTGGGTCATATTCAAATTATACATGACTCCAAGCACATCCTCTTGCAGCTTCTTGCATTTTCTCTACATGCAAATCATGAAAATCTGTGCACCGGTAAAAGCTCTGTACTGGGCATGTCATCCAATAATTTTGCAATTTTATAATAATTTCTGGAACCTTAGAAGCATCTCTAACACTACTTCCAATGTCAGAGTCCTGTGGCAAATGTGATGCTTTCATGCACATCAAGTACTTATTAGTAGTCTAAAAGGAATTCAGCTAAACCTACCTGAAGAAATGCACATGGGGTGTTTTGACCAAAGTATATTTACTTGCACTCAGAACATGCCTTTGCTTTTTGAAGTCTAGATGTGACCTCCTCATCAGTTCCCAGGAAGTAGCACTCACATTTTCTGGCTTTCAGAAGTTCTTTTGAATGTATCCAAATCCTTGATTTGTTTGGTTTCATTATCGTGGCAAACCTGTCAATTCATTTAGTTCATGTCTTTACTCCCTCAACAGTAGGTAATATTAGTGATAGGTCAAGGTCAAATTTTGGTTTTACTTCCAGCCCCGAAGAGTTGTGATGCTATGAATTAGCACAATAGCAACTCTACCACAGCAAATTCCTGTATCTTCAGGAATCCCTCCTTTCAGTTCTTGATCAAGTTCCTTAAGAACATTTCCTGTATCATAATAAGCAGACAAGCTATAGATCCATCTAACTTTTCCACCTGCTCTCCAGCGCATTTATTTTCTTGTTTCAGCACCTCAGATTCTGCTGGGTTGATTGTCCTTCCACAACCATGCAAACCCAACCTCGCCACACCTTCTCTTATTGTACTTGCTTTATAAAATCAGCTTTTACAGACAATCGCCGATAGCCTGCTGTTTTCCCCGTTCAGCTCTGATTTCATTTCAGTCAGCTGTCTTGAAACATCACGTGGTTTGCTTTATTTCTAGTTTTGAGGGCAGGGCTGACTTTGTACCTAAATGATGCAGAACCCTTTTACTCCTCATCAGTGCCTGCCACGGGGAAAGTGGGTGGCAGGGCTGCCCCACGGTGACACACTCCAGTCTTTCAGCAGTGGCTGCGTCTTCCCCTTCCCTACCTGGTGCACCTCGCTGCTGAACTGTTGTCCCGTGTCCCAGCTGAAAATATAAAATGGCACTTCCAGTATCTTGGTTTTGTACTTGCTTCAGCACAAAATTATCCCTGGCCAAAGCTACATCGCTTGCCTTTGTAAATGTATTAAAAGACCCACAAAGAATGATGTTTTATCATCCTTATCAGAGCTCTGTCCTTCAGCTGTATTTTCCTGTATTTTCCTTTTGTAAGGCTGTAATTTGTATTGAGAACACATTTCAGTGAAATAGTTAGGGGTTTTACTGCATGCCTAACAAGGAAGCCCTTCAGGGAGAGACTTGTGCGTTGCCTCATTTTGTTCCAAATTTACTGCAAATAAATGCAATAAATCATCTCTGCACTTGTTTACTGTTTTACCTGTTCTCTTCACTCTTATCTGGTCTCTGCCAGTTCCGTCTTGTGACATGCACTTTAGGGTTTTTCCACTGTTTGTTAGCAGTTTCCTTAGAGAAGCATATAATTTTACTAGCCTTGCAAATATTCATTATTCTTTGCAAAGTCAAGTGTGTTTCTTGCTGTAACCTTGCTTTGAGCCAATTATAAATTTTACCATTAATAATTCAGTCTCTAATTAGTCTATTTGGAAATTATTCCAGCTGCTAAATGCCCCTTTTCATGTGATTTAGCTTCACCATGCAGATCTGTAATAAAATGATCTGTAGTCTTACATAGCAGCTCATTTCTTGTCTTTGCCTAGTGACATTTTTGCATGAAATACTGGGCTTGGGGCTTTGCTTGGGAGCCTGAAATTCTCTTTTTTGTTGGCACTGAAAGGCCTGAAAGCCTTGCTGTACACATACAACAGTGCTATGCAGTTTTTCCTCTCTGATTTTCTGTCCTAGTATTTGCTTTCAGAAACATGGGGAATTTCTTTCATCCTCTCCTCCTCCCTTCTCTCCAGTGATGATCTGCCAGTCTGGGGGGGTTCGACTACCATTTGCCAGCTCCACTTCTGCTGCTGGTTTGGGTTTCTTCTGGCCCATCTAAGAGCGCTGCAGAGACATTGCTCTTTGCAGCCCATCCATACTCTCAGGACTTATGTCAGGGTTAAAAAAGCTTCAAACCTTTTTCCCCAGCAGAGGTGAATGCCTATTCTTTCCAGTGCTGGCTGCTGCAGCAGAGATAAGCAGGGAGGAAAGATGTGTGAGAGGGGGAGAAAAAAAATAAAGAGTTATGCAGGTGTGCTGGCACTATTTTAACGCTTTATTTCAGATACGCAAGAAAGGATGTTTATTAAAGAAATAAAGAACAACCCACTTACGAATGTATGAGTGCATTCCGCTTTTGTATTCTAATCCAGCGAGAAAACAACCTTTTGTAAATCATTTTCATCCTCCTCCCTTCTCAGAAATACTTCCAAAATATTCATTTTCTCAATCCAGGGGCAAGACGACGAACTACTCCATTATGCCCACAGCCACAGGATGGACTGGCCATTTACACTGGGTCACCTTCTTTTGCCCCCGCCATGCCATGCTTCACGCAGGTCTGTCGTGAGGCGCCGGGGGCACAAAGACACACTCGAGGGGTTGTGCCAACGTGTGCGCTAGAGCCCAGCAGTGGCCAGGGCACTTGCTGTGTCCGGGAGCTGGTGGCCAGGCTGATACTGAGGGACGCAGACCCCACCAGAAAGGACGACTTCAAAACAGGGCTTGGGAGCCCGTGCAGCACCGTTGTGGGTACAGATGCGCGGCACACGTCTGTATCCTCTTGCACTCCCCGCCTCCACAGAGAGTGTCGTCTTCAAAATCCCTGAGCCTGTGTGCTGTGCTTCCTTCGCCCGCGCTCTGCATATGTTAGTAGACGACAGCCGGGGCATCTGTGTATTTGCAGCCATGGATCATTACCAGCTGTTGAGTCACTTGAGTCCCAAATTTAACTCACTGTACTTTGAAAATAGCACATAGCGGTAGAAAATAAGAGTGTTTATTCTACACCACTGTGGTCCTACCGTCTCAAAATAATCATTCCGCTGCTGAATAATTTAAGGAACAAAAATGGAGCAATTTAATACAGCAAGTGTAAGGTAAAGCTCTGTGATTGACATCTCCTAGGCAGTTATGAAGCACCTTCATAGCAGCTGCCAAGAGGAGGCAAAGAGAAAGATAAGCAAAAAGAGACAGTAAAAGACATTCTTTGGAGTTCATCTGGAAATATGGTGGGTCTCACAGGGCACCAAGGATTTCTATTTCTCACCAACGATCAAAGTCTCTACCCATTCTTCAGTAGTGACGTAATCAATCACAACACTGAAGATATTTTCTGTCATCATATCAATTTTCTTCTTTTCCACAACACTGTTCTTTCAAAGTCCAGTTTCTTATGCTTCTTTCCCAAAAGAAATAGTGTTAGAAAGTTTACATAAAGTCTTTTCTTAAATATGGAAAGGCAAGTGCAAATACGCATGTATGTGCACAAGTGTATCCATACAATTCTTAAGCAACAGCATGTGATCTTTACAAAAACTGAGGTCTACAATAAGTGGCTGCAATTTGAGCTGCAAAGCTTGGCATAAATACAGTTTTTGCAAAGGCCTAATACATTTTGCCAGTTTGAAAAGTATTTATAATTCAAAAAAAGTTGGATCACTGGAAAAAACGAGATGCTGATCATGTTTTAATCCTGCAAAAGATACTAAATTAGCGATGACTGTAGGGAAACTTAAGAATTCAGCAAAACTCCTTGCAGACCACTCTAAGAACTTATTTATGTGGATTGACCTCCAGATGGAGACAAAGGCTGGTTGTATCAAGAGATGCCCTAACTTGGTTATGAAAGTCTTAAAAACAAGCCTCAATGTGCAAAGGTCAGTCCCCTGTCTGCCATGCCTCCCACCCCACACATGTACACTCTTGTTTCTACATGTGCTTTTGATTAAATTTTGCATTATGCTCAAAAGTGATTTAAGGCCTCGAATTGGAATGCACTTGAGTTAATGTACAGCGTTAATAGGTTTTAAATGTTTAAACGTCTCTAAGGCTCTTGATTGCTTAAAACTGTTAAACACATTACAAGGGTTTTGGGGAAGGCAGAAAAGGAGCTGTTGAAGGTCTTTATGGACCCGTGATGAGACCCAGATCCCGGAGCAGCCGTGCAGACTTTATGCCTCAGCACCCATGAGGCAGTAAAGTAAGAAGGCAGAGTGCTGCATATTAAGATAGTAAGAGTTAGCCTGGTTTTAAAAATATGCTTTCCCTTCACTTTTAGGGTTTGTCAGTCCCTCTTTTCAAACAGCTGTCTTGTACACAGTTTGTGGTATCCCTCCCAGATGGGGTTGCAGGTCATGTTCTTTGGTCCCAATTTAGGCTATGTTTCTGGAGCCTAAAGAGAGGTTCTTCTTTTGTTATGTATTTCAAAACTTGGACACTGATGGATGCATGAACCAGCAATGTGCGTCCCCAGCCCAGAAAGCCAAGAGCATCCTGGGCTGCATCAAAAGAAGCGTGGCCAGCAGATCGAGGGAGGTGATTCTGCCCCTCTACTCCGCTCTCACAAGATCCCACCTGGAGTACTGCATCCAGCTCTAGTGCCCTCAAGATAAGAAGGACATGGACCTGTTGGAGTGAGTCCAGAGGAGGGCCATGAAGATGATCAGAGGGCTGGAGCACCTCTGCTGCGAGGCCAGGCTGAGAGAGTTGGGGTTGTTCAGCCTGGAGTAGAGAAGGCTCCAGGGAGACCTTATAGAAGCCTTCCAGCCTCTTAAAGGGGCCTAGAAATCTGGAGAGGGACTTTTTAGAAGGGCGTGTAGTGAAAGGATGAGGGGTAATGGCTTCAAACTGGAAGAGGGTAGATTTAGATTAGATCTAAGGAAGAAAATGTTCACTGTGAGGGTAGTTAGGCACTGGAACAGTTGTGAATGCCCTGTCTCTGGAAGTGTTCAAGGCCAGGTTGGATGAGGCTTTGAGCAATCTGGTCTAGTAGGAGATGTCCTTGACCATGGCAAGGCGGTTGGAACTAGATGATGTTTAATGTCCCTTCCAACTCTAACTATTCTATGATTCTGTGATTCTATGATATATATATATGATATATGTGGATATAGTCCACTGGACATATACATATTCAGCCCATGTATGTGGGTAGGACTGGAGGTGCTTCTTCGTCCTGACCAACTAACCATTAGTAATCACACTTTAGAAATTAGTATCCCTTTCCTTTTGAATGTTATCTAATTTCCTATTTTCACTCTAAAAATAGACATCGTCACGCCTCCCCCTCGACATCTTTTGGGGTTTTAATGTGATGTCAAGGTGGCCAGTTTATCATTTGCAAACTAGGAAACAGTGGCTCAGCTGACTGCATGACGAAAGCTCACAACACATTATGCTTAAAAGGCAGAGCTGAGACAGCGTGTTAAGTCTTTACTTCTAGTACTTCTCTATGCTTACTGGTGCACTGAGAATACATTTTGTATTTATTTATTAATGCTGGCACCCATTTTGAAAACAAAATAGCAGACTCTCTGGAAATATGAAAGATCACCTACTTTCACTCTACGGGCTTCTGTGCGTCACTGCATACCTGCTACTGAAACGTTCTTTTATAATTTTGAGTTGTAATACTCCTCAAGGGGAATCATAACACCCATCTTTGCATCCCCTACAGCATAAGTTCAAAAGCAGAGTTATGTCCTTCTTCTCACAGAATACTATTTTCATTAGATGCTATTTTTTTGCAATACCTCAGGAATTTAGCTGATTCTTTAGGTCAGCTAGCCAGCTAGGTCAGACACTTAGGTCAGCTAGCTAGGACAGACCTAGCCCTGAAAAGCCAGGACCTAAGAGTTAACACCTTCATAAGAGAATGGGGGTGGGGTGAGATATAGAATTGTTTTTTTCAAATCAGTAAAACAGCTGTACTGCAGTGTGTAGTCATTTAGAGGTCTTTTTTTTTTCCCCCTGGAAAGAAAGGCACAACGAGAGAATTCATTGTCAACTACATAGCATTTGATCTCCATGGAAACATTATCAGCTTACTTCAAAGTCAACCTTCAAATGTGTTTGATTTTTTTTTTCTTGTGCCTCATTTCTGATGCTCCTAGATGTGGACTAGCACACTGGGCGAGAAATACCAACACAAGCATCCAGCAACCTTGTACCTGATCACAGAAGAGCACTGGCATTTAGGAGAATGAGAGGAAAGGTTTTGTAATGAGATGCAGAGAACACATAGTCTGGAGCAAAAGACAGGGCAAGTAGTGTATGTGTACCTATAAACTCATTGTTTTTCAGTCTTAACTCAAATCACTCTCCCTGAACTGAGCCTACAGTGAATTAAGGAGTCAGCTCACTCTGGCTTTTCAGCAAAAAGAACTCTTCATATTCCTGTGTGTGTTCATTTTAAGTCAACTATACTGGCTTGTAATTTCTCCCTCACCAGGATGGGAGGTTCTGACAGAAGCATTAGTACCTTCTAGAGTTACGAGAAGAGAAAACCTAGTGTAGTCTATGAAGGGCATGCAATCTAGTTTGCTTCTCGGGGATGTCAGTAGGTCTTTGGGAGGCTGACAGAAGGTGAATTAAAGTAGAAGCAAAGTAGGGGAGACAGATCCAATAGAAATACAAAAGACTTTCCCACGCACAGCCCTGGAAAACAAGTTATGTGTATTTTAAAATTCTGTCGTTGTTCCTTATCCCTTAATAATGTCACCAGGTCTTTGATGTGTTGCTGGCTTCTGAATCCCAATGGCAAGACGCATCAAGGCCAAAGTAAGATGATGAAAACAAAACTGACGTTTATTATCGGGTTGGTTTTTATTAAAAAAAAGTTTGCTGTGTTGTTTGCATGCCTGGCATCAAAGAGGAAAGAAGACTGTTGCACATGCAACAGAAGGAAGAGTAATACTGGCATGATTTGCTAGACAGGAAGAATTCTTTACAGAGAGAAAGGAGAGCAAATTTCTGTGTGTGGTAGATCTTGTTGTTAAATGGAGAGACTGAAGCAAGGTTTAGATTCACCTTCTTGCCTCCTCAGACTGTCAACTTAGAAAAACAACATTCCCCTTGGACAAATCACTGCTGCGCTTGCTTGGTCTAATCTGCCTGGATAGAGTCCAACTGGCCATGGGAAATTACACAGAAAAAACTGTGAAACAGAAAACTAGATGAGTGTAGTCTTTTTTGGTTTTGTCCAACCTGGCTCTTTCAGGGGTTACAGAGACAAGTCATGCTGATGTACTTGTATGGGTTGTAGAGGCTGCAGAGGTATTTCCTCTGCAACAGGAAAGAAGATTTCAGCATGTGACCCTTTGAGGGAGTAACGCAGGGGTCAGGGTATTTTGTTGCTTGCAAGCAACATGAATGATGTAAACTTCACAGAGGTGGCCTGCATCCAGTGGTGCTTGTTGACAACACAATTACATTTTATTTTTATTTCTGGTTATTACATCCCAATAACTGTATCACTTAGCACATAACAGAAAGGATTTTTCTGTTTATGGCAGGTCAGCTCAGGGAAACAGTAATAGAACCTAGAGCCTTTTGCAGCAAAGATCCTCAGTTCACATTCAGTACAAACAACTGGAAATTGTACAACCAAAGAATCCTGTAGTAACTTGAAAAAGTGAATGGATAGTCTTGTCTCCAGCACCTGAAGGGGAGAATATCCAAATCAGGTAGCCACCACCATTACCCAGAGCTCCTAATGTTTTATTTTGCAGTGCCTTCAGCAAAGAAAATTATTAAAAAGCTATCCGAGTAACTCTACCCTTTCAGCCCTGACAGTATCCCCTCTAACCGTATTTTTCATTGCACACGCTAGCCAACATGGAAGAAGGCTGCACTGAAGTTGTTTGTGCTGTGTCTGTTCTCCAGTCCCACTTGTCTTGAAAAACAGATATCTGTCTGAAGACATTTCAGCAATTTAAGGTTTACTACAAAAGAAAGATTCCCCAAACCCTCTGCGTCTCATTCTGAGGTTCCTTCTGAGAGAGGTTCAATTTTTTGTCTGGAAGAAAAAGACCTTACTTGGAGAGAGGCAGAATGACCTGGTTGCTAAAAGACCAAATGCAATGAGATGCGTGGATTTCCCACGCTATGGGAGAAGTCGTGTGGCAAGGCAAGCCCAGCCTGACCCTGCAAGTTTTTCTTCATCTCTGGCAAATGCTAGGCTGGGAAGCACCTGCCTGAGGTACAGTTTGATGCTAAACTTTTGTGTCTTGTCATCTGGCAAATGCAAGATGTGATGGAGTCACTTGAGTTTGCTCAGACCTTCAGTGCCCCTTTCCATTTAATCTTTTAGCCTCTGCCTGGGCCATCCTGGGAGGTCCAGACTGCAGGGGATGAAAGAAACCTGCCGGCAGCCTTTGTATGTTGCCAAGCAAGGTGCTTGCCAGCACAGCGATGGGATAATTTCACTAACCTTTGCTTAGGATGTTCCTTCATTTTGACATTAAGAGATCCTCTTCCTCTCTCTCCTTTCTGCTCCCAGTAAAATACTGAATCACATTCCACTACTAAAACTGGCACAATTTTTGCTGCCTTCTCTGTTGTGGCTGCAAGTTCATGAGCCATTATGTTTGCTTAATGGCTATAGTCAAGTCACTTTATTATTGCTATGTTATTTTGGGTGGGTCATAGGAGTCACCATTGCTAAAGTAATTGGGGGGCTACTCAACTCAGGCTTTGATCAGCTCCCCTATATCTCCCTGGTCCATTTTATCAAAACAACGTGCCTTTGGCTAAGTAGAATTGCTTTTGCCTCATGTGCCAACTCACACCTTCAGAGGGTGCTTCCTCATAGCTGCTGCTCACTGGCTGCCATAGCGCACAGCATGGGCATCCACTCCTGGTGCAGTCCCATGCACTGTGGGATGCAGGAGCAGAAATGCCACCATGTCCAAATCTGCAGGGTGCTACAGTGTGCAGTATAGATTGACTGTCAGTTGGACCAGCACAGCAAACTGGAGATCAGCCTTCAACTGCTGTAACGTTGTTCCATATACTATACAGGTTTATATGAGCCTAGGAATGGTATCCATTAAGTATTTGCAGTTGTGACAGAGGATACGTAGTCCTCTGATGCCATAACATATTACGGCTTGTGCAGCGGCAATTCAATAGACAGGCACCGCTGCTGAAGAAACATGCAGCGCGCGTGCAGGTCTGGTGGGGTACGGATGCCGCTGGTACATTTTGAGGCAGGAGGCCAAAGGCCAAATGCAAACCACATTCTGACAGTGGCTATAATGCAATATCATAGCGCCGCTATGGACCCTGCAGTTTACGCTGGTTCTTAGTATAAAATAAAAATGTATTAAGTTCCAAACCAGGTGGGTTTATTGTCTCACAAGGACACCGCACTAGATCTCCATCACCCAGTCAGACTCCTGTTTCCATCTCAGCTTTTTTTATAAGGGCAATTTTTCAGTAAACCCCTTGCTATTCTGCAACCTATCGGTGATGCTGCAAGCTGCTTCTGTTGGAACAGTACGTAATTAAGCAATAATTTATATTCTATGCGTGTATGCACAGAGCAATAAAGTGTTCTCAAGAGCTGCATGTTGCTGAGGCGTTTAATCCATGCACAGAAGGAGTTTACTGCAAAGCTGCTCCCTCCAAAAGGCTTTTGTCATCACTGTGTTGGGAGGGAATTTGGTTTATTCTTTAATAATTTCATTTGATTGTGATATAATGTAAATAGCTCATGGTACACACTTCACTTTAGGATCAGACCTCATTTTATTTGTTTGTTTGATGTACCTTGAAAATAGTAAAAACTAGTAGAGCAAAGAAAAAGTAAAGATAATGTTGTTTCACTTGTGAGATTTTTTTTTCCCATAACACTATAATAAAAAAGTGATGATAATTAAATAAACAGCACGCCTTCCAAAGACATTAGTGGCCACAAATTGCCATCCATTGCAGCTACTGGAAATACTTTAAAAGCCTGAGATTCGCATTTATTTGAGAACCGCTTGGCTTCAGAGCACATCTTAAAATCCATACCTTTGTGTTTCTCTTTTTATCTATTAGTATTTGCAAGTAATACTTGACATTTTTACCTCTGCAAAAAAACAGAAAGGGAGAAGAATCAGGGGGTTTGGGTTTGTTTACTTTGTACATTTGACAGCACAGTTAGTTCGTGAGCCATTTCTGCCTGTTGCGGGGGGAAGGGAGAGAACAAGAATTGTTCTGTCAGACATGGAAGAAAAGTTTTCTAAATAATGAGAAAAACTATTTGTAGAGAGATGAGTCTCAGAGGTGGGCTAGATGACCAGATCATTGTAATTACTGGCTTTTTGGATTTCCCTTGACTTCAAATTGGTGATGTCCCCTTCAGGCTCCAGTTGGACACCTCATCCCTCATACTAAGGACAAGGATGTTTAGATGAAGCTCCTGTTAGGAGGGTGTGTTTGCCCACCAGCACCATGAACACCCACCTTCGTTTGCAGAATAAAAAAGCCAGCAGTTCTTGTCTCACAAAACACCATGGGCCCTGTGAAATCCCTCAAGCTTTATCGCCCTGGAAGACTAAGCCAGGTCTGTGAGCAAAGCACGTGGTTCATGGGGGGCACTAGTGTGAGGCAAAATTCAAACGTATTTGGTACGGATGGTTTGAGCCTGCTTGCATTTAAATCAGTTCAGTCACAAGCAGTTCTGCTCTCCCCTGGAGGTGCAGTTTGGAAACTGCAGACAGAGGCGTTGCACCCCCTTGCACAGCTGGGCTAATTGCAAAGAAAAGGGACATTTACTGAAAAAAAAAAAAAATCCAAGCAGCAGAGGCCCACAGCTTTGCTTGATAAAATCATGCTTAAAACCAACTACAGCAAAGGACTCTAACTCATAATCCACACCAAATTAGGCTTTGACCAACAATGACCTTTCAACAATGACCAACAATGTTGGTCAAGAATGACCTTTCCCAGCTGTCCCTCTCCTGACCATGTCTGCCCCTGCAGCAAGGATGGCAGGACTCCAATCTGGTACACATATATAGCAAATAAGTTCATCTTTGTCCTAAACAAACTTCCAGTCTAGATGGAAGAGACATTCAGAATAATGTTTAATATTTTTCTTCCATGCTATATAAGAAGGTGTCGTCATTTGGGCCAGATTGACCCAAGCAGCCAGAGCGACAGATGTTCTCTCTCTCCTGCCCCACTTCAAAGGCAGGCAGGAGAGAAAGAAAAAAAGGGAGACTTAAGACTTCAGAAGGAACTAAATTACTTTAATGAAATATTAATAATAAAATAATAAAAAGAAAATAAAGAAAAATATATACAAAACCGTATTGAGTTCCCAGGATGACAATCACACCACTAACAGGCACTGGGGAAGTCCCAAACTGGACTCAGTGATGGACAGGAACTGGATTCCAGATCTGGATTCAGGAACACATGGATCGGGATCAATGGCAGATGAACAGACAGTCCTTCTTGGACACCGGCCATTGAAGAAAGAGAGCTGACCCTTTGGTCCCTCAGCTTCTATGCTGAGCATGAGGCCGATGGGATGGAATACCCTGTTGGTCAGTTTTGGGTCACCTGTCCTGTCTGCTCCTCTCCATAGGTACGACCCCTCTACACTTTTCCACTTCTGACCCTCCAACGGGGCAAATAACAAAGTTGTCTGCCCTTGATTGTTGTAGCAATAAGTATAAGCAAGGGCCTCTCTGCGTACCATGCCTTGGCATCAACGATAAATGTCGGTCTTATCCCTCTGAGAGTGAGCAGTTTTCTGCACAACATGCTGTTAATTTCAGCAGTTAGAAGAGGCCTATTTAGAAAGTGGAGTTACTGAACAAAATTGGTCCTGTTTTACCTCAAACCAGGACAGAAGGAAAAGCACAAGATAGCCATGAGGTATTTAATTGCTCAGGTGGTCAAACCACTGTTTGATCATCAGTCTGTTAGCAGGACAGGTGCTGTCAAAACCAGCCTGAGAGGAAGGGTGGCTGTCTGATGAAGAATTGGGGGGGAGTTTTGACTACATGTCAAACAGCAGTTTCTGTGGTGGAAATACGGTCTTACATGAAATTTCATCTCTCACCTGACTGAAGCGTTTTGCAACGAGATGTGAATTTCCTTTGTCAAAAACACATGCCTTGTCTCATTCATTAGTGTTTCGCTCAGGATGATACCATGTAAATCCCAGCACAAAGAACTCAGCACGTTCTGCACTCCCCAGCTGCTGAAGGAGATGGTCTTTATCTCCCCGTCCAGCTCGTGTACCAGCACATCTCTGGTGAGCTCTTATTACCACCTGTCATTCGCACTCTGTGTCAGTGCCACGGCAGAAGTGCTGAGCCTTGGACCACCAGCCTTCAGGTCTGGTCGTCTGCTTGGGCCAGAGTTATGGGGACTCTTTTTCACAAAGAAAGGAAAATTTGTATTGCTGTGGCTGCTGGAGGATCTGGATCATCAGTGCACCTGTAGAGGGGACACCTCACTGATGGCAAGAACCTGCCAGGAAAGTGAATAAGGGTTCAGTTCATTTTCGGGGGAGAGAAAGAATCTCAGGGCTGGGGATGCTCGTAACTTGCTGCAATCCTGGTGTCTCTGAAGTGCCATGTCCATTGTGCAGGCAGTGTCATAGGCAGGAGTAACAGCCGCCCACCTCCTGCTGTCCCAGACTTACCCGGACTAGCAGAGGCTGCATTTCCAAGGGTAAGCTCAGTCTCTGCATCCCTTCCACCTATGACTCTTACACTATGATGGCCAACAGTTGTGCAATTTGTAAGGTTGATCCTTTGTGTTGTGATTGCCAGTTCATGAGGAAAAGCTACCGAACAGTCCTAAAGTAGTAAACATACTCAGTTTTCATCAGTAACCCTCCTGGTGAGAGGCCAGATTAACTGCAAGTGAGAACTTCCTTGCTTGGCTGAATACAAACAACACATAGGACTCATATAATGGCCATAAAGATTCCTCTAGGTGGTATAAAATGGCATTTTTTGTGTCTGTAACGAATAGCACTAGGGAGGCTGATAAACCTGTGCCATACAAGACATCCTGCAGAAGCCCTGGGGGGTGACTGGCTGAAGACTGTGCTACGCATCCTCTAACGCTGTGCACGGCAGTCCTTATTTCTGTTATGGGATTAGCAAATTCTCCAGCGAAGGGGCAGGATGGCGGCAGCCTTTTTTTAAAGAAGTCTCATGCTCGTGATTTGCTTTATTCTCTATTGTTGTTACTCAGTCTTCTTTGCTGCTTGTTTGTTACGGGGCAGAATATCCCCAGCAAGGTGGAGTGCCAATATATCGGGCACTGTTTAAATACAAAGAGTAAGCAATGCTCGTTGCACTGAAGAGCTTGTAACCAAAATAGCCAAGACAAAGCGTGAAAGCACAGGGAGCATTTGAAATCCAAAGTTATTTCCTTCCCTTTTGTACTTAGCAAATGCAGCTTCAGTCTGACCACACAGATTTTTCCACCCACCTCTCTTAACTATGTTATATTTTGAGAGCGCAGAAATTATCACGTTCTTGCGAGCAAAGAAAGGTCTTTTGTGTAATTTTCTAATCACAGCCATTTGAAATGAGCCACGGAGCTTGGTTCAGACCACAGTGGCACTGATGGATCCCTTTTCCCCTGATCCTATAATGTCATGTTGACGTGTCACACAGGGAACGACCGCATTCTTGCCAGACGCCTTTATGTTACTGGCTAACCTAAGTGATGTGGTAAAACATGGAAGGGGTGTGTGGCTTCCAATCAAAAAACCTGATTTTTGAGTAAAGGATTTTGGGAGGGAGACCTCCCCATTTATCCTGCTTAGTGCTTTGAAGTAGTGTAGGCCATCTTCTGAAGACAGCTCCAGGGCCTGGGGTCTAACAAGGCTTTTGCAAAAGTCCCGAGCACTGATTGTAGACTAATTGGGTGCTACTGTGAAGCAGGAGGGCGGTCTTTATTTAAATACTTTATTTAAATACAGTAGTACCTACTGCTGCACCTCGCAGGTCCTGACTGGTACCCTGTGACACAATCATAATATGAGTACTTATGAATAATCCGGGCCATCTGGCAGCTACACATAGCCTTAGAGGAGGCACCCAGAGTTCCCATATTCCCTGACCTTTATAACAGAGAGTATCTACCAGTGGCGCTCCAAAACACATTGGAGAAAAGACAGTCCAAATAGACAAGGCAGTGATCAGAAGAGGGAGCAGAGAGAGGGATGTGACAGTGGTCTCAGCAGATTTGTGACAGAGATTTGCCTGCAGATTCTAGATCTGTGTGATGTGCATACTATGTAAAGGAGGTGAGTATGGTGGAAGTCCACACATTTTTGGTGGTATATACATTCCTACCAATGCTTCCAGTCTCTAAGCCTAATTCCAGGTGACTTTGCCGCATAATCTTACCTGTGTCTTCAGAGCAGGGAGTGTAAAACCCATTTCTTCAATGTAATTGCAACTAAAAATAGCAAAGCAGCAGAGAAACAACAGGAAAAGTGTTGCAGGAGCAAAGCAGGAGCAGGGGCAAGAGAGAGTAGAAGGAGGCAAGGGCACCAGAAGAACAGAGCTTGACACTAAAGCCAGGCTGACTGTGACTGATTTGGGGGATTGTGCTATTTTAGGGATGGGACCAGGAAGAGCAGGAGATTCCTCACCAGCAGCTGCTGGTGAGAAGATGCAGAACATGCTGCACAGGTAGCATACTGCTGGTCTCTGCATGAAGAACGGGATGACACACGGGCCTGGTGACATGTGCTACTATAGACTCATCCTGCAATATGCCTTCTGTGCCCTCCAGGCAATTCAGAGAGGCCTACAGAGGGAAGAATTAGAGAGGAAAAATAAATTACCAACTTTGTGTTGACTTTAGGTGTTATCTCTTGAGATAGACGCATAGCTATCCATTATTTGGTGTGTGGGTGGCAACTGTGACATTTCAGGAGCTCAGAGTTTAGCTTTGATGAAGCTGGAGGCCAAAGATCAAAATTAGACTCATCTGGGGGGGCTAAGGTTCAGCCTCATCCAAAACATTCTTTTCGTAACACTTACCACCTGACAGAGTTTTGAAGCCTGTCCTTGCAGTGTTCTCACCAAGAAATGAAATATTGCTGCAGAGATGGAAAACAAGAACAGGATATTTTCAAGATATACTCAACACACTGCAGAGGGCATCTAGATTGGGACTGATGTCATGCAAAGGGTAGAATCCGAATTTTGTGAGGGATTTTATGATTTTGACAGTGATAGATAAAAGGAGCGTTGTATAATGAAAGAGTTTGGATTTTACTGTAAGAAAAGTCTGAAAAAAATCTCTCCAAGTAATTTCAAATATATGTTTCAACAGAGACAGAGTATGTTGAGTATTTTGTAACATTTTCTTCTATAAAATCCATCACTGAAAAATTGAAATTAAACAAAAACATGAAGGTTTTTTTTCCCCAAAAATATTGAAACATAATGATTCACTCTGTATTTGTCTAAAGCAAAATTCCAGAAAAATCATTGGTTTCTTGAAGCATTCTGGTTCCCAAGGGGAGTGCTTATAATGAAACAACTGTTCCTGTTGAAGTTTCTCCATGCAGCTCTGTTCAGCATCAGATCAATATTCAAGGTTCTGCTGGCACTCAGTTCGTTCCCTGTGGATCCGCTAGACTAAGCCACTTTCTATACAAACATCTTCCCTTAGGTATTTCCCTACTGCTTGCACCAGCTCTTCTCAGGCGGCTCGGAAAGCGGTGTGTCTGTCGCTCTTCTAACTTCTCTTTGTTTTTTTCCTCCCTCCTTCTCCCCTTCCCACTCTCCTCCAGGAACCTTCTGCATCATTTCACTGTGCACGTGCGTGGCTGGAATCAACTTTGAGCTCTCCCGCTACCCCCGCTACCTGTACGGACTTCCCGACGACATCAGCCATGGCTATGGCTGGTCCATGTTCTGTGCGTGGGGGGGCCTGGGCCTCACTCTGATCTCTGGCTTCTTCTGCACTCTGGCCCCTTCTGTCCAACCTGTCCCCAGGACCAACTGCCCCAAATCTAGACCTGAGAACGGGACAGTGTGCTAAAACAAATAGCAAACAAATACACACACACACATACATATATATATATATGTCTATGTATTCCTATACATGCATATATATGTATATATAATTATATATATAGATAATCTCAAATTAATGCCAGTGCCAAGGTAGAGCTGAGTCCAACACGGCACTCACATCTCCACCGGACTCTGTGTTGCTTCGTTCTTTCTCACAGCGATGGGAAAACTTTTCTCTCACGTGGCTCTTCCATCCAACTCTTAACTTCAGCATCATACCTTAGAGGTCAAATGAACATACAGTTGCACCTACCTACTGCCATTTGGGAAGGGGAACGGGGGGGTCCATGGGGGTGATCTGGAACCAGAATCTGTACAGGACATGAAGGGTGGGGTGGGGGGACGGGACAAAAAGCCTGTCCATTGCAGCCAGAAAGGAATGCAAGCAAGGGAACAAATCAAGCATTTGAGCCACCTCTACACCGTGCCTCCTCAAGGCCATTATCAGAAACCCACCTACTTTCTTTTTCTTTCTTAAACTGACGGAAGCCTGCCCTGTCATTGATTTGGGGTTTTTTTGATTTTTTTTGCTTAAAACAGAAAACAAAATGGACTGAACGTGTGGGGAAAAGCAGAAAAGCATTTTCTCTTTGCCTGCCAAACTTCAGAAAGAAGCAAACAAGTGAAAACAATAATAATAATAACAACAAAGGGATCTAACAAAATAAAAACAGAGAACAACAAAAAAACTCCATGAGGACATCTCAGCGGACTTTCCAACAATGCAGTTTTAATCTTCCAGCTGCCTTACATCCAGGCTTACAACTGAGGCTGAACTGCTAATGTAAATGCAGCAGAAGGCCTTTTGAAAATGCTGTGATACATGTGTGTATAACTTTTTCTTCCCTCTTTTTTTTTTTTTTTAAGAAAAAGAAAATTTTAGAACATTGCAATGTGATTGTCCACTAAACCATCCATGCTGTGTTTGTTGCCCAAGACTGAGGCACTGCAACTGCAGAAGTGAGAGGAGACCTGCCAGGTCTGAGACAGTGTGTCTCCTCTGGTGGATTTCAGCATGTTTTTTTGTTTTCACGGAGCACCTGAGAGTTCAGGATGGTGGATCCAGGGGAAGACCGACCAAGGAGAAGGGAGGTGGGGGGAGCCCTGGCAGGTGTTCTTTCCAGATACTTACTGGAGTGGGATTTCATCAAGTTTCCGTTTTGGATGTTTAAGACAACTGGGCAAAAGCCATTGCTGAGGAGAAAAGGGGAGCTAATTTTTGTAAGGGAGAAATAAGAGATGCCTCTTGTTGTGTTCATGTATGCCAAATACGACCTTCCCACATCTTTGGAAACCACCCCGATTCACTGGACATCTCCACTCTCCATCTGGGAGAACTGTGTATACAGATGGAAGCAAAGAGATCCATTTTCCATGAGCTCAAGTGTTGTATGATGTAATTGTGAATCTGCAAATGGGACCCTCTCTCTTTTTTGGTCTTTCTCTTTTTCCTGCTACTCCTCTTCCCGTTGTCTCCTTTTTCCTTCACTCTGCTCTTCCCATCGTTCAGGTCATAGGTCCCAGAAGAGCTAAAGGAACAGCTAAGCCTGGAGAGGCGGGTGAATGCCATTAGGGGAAGCAAAGCATTTTGGCTGTGAGGGCAGCGGGTCCTTGCAGGGGAACAGTGGCTGAGGGGAAGGTGGGGAGGAAGGACCAAGGGTGTAACCAACGGGAGCCTGAAGAGGCGATGACTGAACGGCCACATGCAGGAGTGAGGGTACCACTGACAAACATACAGCCAAAGGGAGACAGGGCAAAGAAAAGAGGCCTCCCCAAAACCAACCCAATCCAACATGCTCTTAATTCAGGGATAGTACCAGCAGTCCTTTCTTATGTGATAGCTGCATGCCATCAGTCCTCATTACTCAATAAAAATCATCCTCTGCGTCTACAAAAACTCACCAGGAGAAGGAGGCAACCTGTTGAAACTGTGCCTCCTGCACATAAATGAAGGCATTCATTTCCAGGTTGTGCCATTCACACAGCTGGCAAGGAACAGTATTTTGCTTGGTTAAAAACATCCAACCAACAAATAATTCTTATGCAATACAATTGCATAGCCAGCCATTCCCCTTCCAGCCCTGCTTCCCTTCCTTGTTACACCTTCTGTGATGATATTGCTTTATTAACAGCACCCAAAGAAATGACATTTCTTGAGGGCATCTTGGAGTAGGGTAGATTTGAGTTGCTTTCATTCTTGCTCATCTACCTGGCTTTTACTTTCTCTGGTCTACAAATTCCCCAAACATGCCAATGCCAGCTGCCAAGCCAGTGTGTTGCCGCTGAAGTGCCATCCCTGGCAACTGAGGTTTTGTCATTTCATTCTCCATTAGATCTGACTGGAGAATGTATTTATTTATTTATTCATGTTGAAAATACCTTTTGAAGAAACTTCCTTTTTAAGTAGATTGGTTTATTGCTTTTTTTCTGGCAAGGTTTTCAAATAGAGTGGTTTTGAAAAGCTTTGAAACCGTTTAACTGTGCAAGTGCCTACTAGGTAAGGAGGCTGATGAATTACTATTGGAGTGAAGAAGGAAATTAAAAATAAAAACAGCTCTTGGAAAGCTAAATGAAAACTGAAAGCAGAAAATCAATAACTGAAAACCAAAAGAGACCTATAAAAAATGTCATGAAATTTTTCAAAATATGAAAAAATTTGAGAAAAAACATCTTGTCATTAAGAGATTAATGCTTTAGGAAAAAAGGTAATTGTTTTATTAAAAGAGCTTTGAGTGCAAACTTTCTTCCTCCTCTGCAGTGCTGAGTGCAATCGGAAAGGTGTTTCATGTGAACACACATACCTGGAGTGACCCAGGTAAACTGAAGGGCACAGAGATATCTAGCTGGAGTCCACCATCAGGCTCGGTGGCATGGAAAGCAGTACGACAGCTCCTGTGATGACATACAGTCTTGTGTGGTCCGTGACAATCCACAGGGTGTATTCTTTTGCAGATACAGTTTTGAAAGAGGCATAGCAGTAAGATTTAAAGAAATGGAAATTATTTTGCTGTTTCATGGATTCTCAAAGCTTTCCTTTCTTTCTGCAGCTGGCATGAAAATAATTCTGCCTTGACGAAGTTTTCTCTGACGGTGTTGGTTTACAAGAAGTATATGAGCTTGTGCGTTTTTCTGTGTATGGCAATGGTGGAAGAGGGTTAGGATTATTTTTATTTACAAGACAAGTGTTAACCCTGGATCTTTAGACTAGTTCTGTGATTTTCCACTTGCTATAGCATAGGCTCTGTAAAGCCTATGTGGCTATGAAGCATCTTAAAAACTGGGAGTAAGTGTCTGAAGCAGCAGATGATTTTATAACCTTAATCTCAAACTTAATCCCAAAGGGCCCATTTGTCCAAACACCGGTTCTCTGATCTTTGCCTCAAATGAGGGCAAACCCCCTCTGGGATACTGTGAATTTCCCTCTGTGTTACTTGCAGAAGCAAGAGGAGTCCCGTGTGTTTCGGTACCCTTGAAGGGGGCTCACAGCTCCACCGTGCTTTCTCTTTGCTCACTTGTCTTTAGAGCAGAGTTAACTCAAAATACATCCAGATCCAAATTTACAGCGGTTGGTGTCTCTGTCTATCCTGAGCCAAAGCACACCCCCATCTAGTCTGAATTTCTGCATTTTTGGGATGCTTTGAAATATCTTTCTGAACAGAGATTCAAGCTTTTTGACTAGTGTCTGGCCTTCTAGTTGGAGGAGCAGTTAATTAGAAATCTGTTAGCTGTGATCCCAGCATTAAGGGGCTTGACCTCGTCCTTCAGATCTGCTCTGGCGAAGCGCCTAAGCATGTGCTTTACTTGGAGCATGTGACTAATCCCCTTAATTTTGGTAGACTATCCATATGCTTAAAGTTAAGAATGTGTTTTCCTGGATGATGTTCAGCTTCCCGCAGAATCCAGCCCCCGCTCTCCTTTTCCTACCCCACCCTTGTAGATAAAGTGACGCTCTTGTCCCAGCCTGATGTACCAGCAGGTGTTTGGTCTCCCTTTCCATGAAGCAGCAACGTGGGGAAGGTAGCTGGCGGGCTTTCTCCTGCACATGGCCGTTTGCCTTGCGCTGCTGAGACAGCGTGTCTCTGTGCTCCAGAGACCACAGAGGAACTTGACGGCAGTGAACGCAGATGTCACGAAATGCCAGTCTTAGGGATGCAGGATGAATTGGCTCAACCCGCTGTGATCTGCAGGCTGAAGTTTTATGTATAGTGGCTCTCAGTTATTGTACAGTGAAGTTGTCCTGTGACCGCAGCGAGTTAGCTCCATGGGGTTCTGCTGTCCATCCCTGCCGGGGGCACTGTGTATGTGAGGGGGCTACATGGCAGGAGTCCGTGTGCTCTGTATCTTATGTACTGTATAGGACACCTTCTTCTTCAAGCTAAAGCTGTTTGCGTGTTAAAATTCCTGAGTCACGTTGGCCACCTGTATATATCATCTCTCCCTTCTCCCTCTCTGCAAACACACAACTGATCTTCCCTGATCTAAATAGTACCATCCCTCCCGTTATATTTCTAGTTGGGCTTTTTTTTTTTTTCTTTCATTCTACCCAAGGGACAGTCACAAGTGGATCACAAACCACCAGTGACCAGAGCAATTTCTTTGAAATATTGCTTTTGAAAAATTGCTATTACTTTTTAAAATGTTATTCCATCTGCAGTAACAAATGAAAGGAAAAAACCCAAACCCTCAGAGTCCTCTAAACAGAGGATCCTCATCCTCCCAGGAGAGGACCGTGAGAGTGCTGATATTCTGCTTTCCTGTAGATGTGAGTCATTTGGGACCACTTTTAGCTACGGCATGTTAGCTGTGCGGTTCATTGGAATAAAAGAACATTGGTGAGGGAGAGGGTTGCTATGCAGGGGGTATCCCAGATTCCGAAGCATTCCTGGAAGACTGTGTTTCCTTGGCTGTCCATTTACCCACCATGCAGCGCCTCCGAATCAGGCTCATCCCTGAAGCCCCACTGATAAGCAGAACTCAGAAGAAAATCACTGTAATCTGTCCTTAATTTTTGAGTGCCAAGCTAACTGCCAGCAGTGAAATGGAGAGGAAATAATATGTTACCAAGTATAGCTTAAATAAAGACATACATTATTTGGGCTCTTTCTTCTGTGTGTCTCTACATAGGCCTAGAAGGGCTATAGGAGTGCTCAGGCACATTGATACAAACCAACACTGTATTTCCTTGCCCCCAGGTTTTGCATTCTTTCATGACCCACACTGCTGTGCTCAGATAGCCAGCAAGGGAAGACTCAAGGTGAAAAATTGAGACAGCTCTGAACGATTGCCAGGCACTGCTGAGAGACAAAGAGTAAAAAGTGTGCATGAAGCACAAACGGCATGTAAAGATTAGTGACGGATGAATTTCCAAGGTCAGGAGCTGAGTTTCAAACAAGCCTAAAGTTTGATTCCAAACTCCAGGCCAGTTCCATAAGGTCTTGATTCTGCCAGTCTAAGTTGAAAAACTCATAAAAACAGGGCTTAGCTCAAAAGTTGGAGCCCCGCTCTTTCTAGTAATAGCAAGGAATATAATGCATCTACTCCATAGTCTGTTGAAGTCCGTACAAAGCTTCTGCTTGGCTCCAGTGAGTTGTGGATCACGTGCCTCAGAAAATATTTTACTGCTGTCCTGGCTAACACTGAAAATAAAATGCTTGCTTCCACACTCACAACATCTACTCATCAAATGTTACCTCTTTCTTTTTTTCTCCCTGATTTAGGGTTTCCATCCTTTCTGCCCCACTAATGCCCCGATCTTCCAGCCTTCTTCAGAGCCGTAGTTAGAGATTGCAACACTTTTTAAAACAAATAACCTACTGCTGGTGCAAGGCAGGTCTGATAAGCTCTCTGTTGACATCAGTGGGAGAACTGGAGCCTGATACAATGCTGTCAATTTAATTGCAGTATGCCTTGCACGTGTTTAGGATTTAACTTGGAGAAAGAGCCTAGACAACTGCCTCAATATGGGCCACAAGAGGGAAATGAAATGCTGGTCACCTCTAGTAAAGCACTCCAGAATCACAGATCGGTTGTCCTTCCTTGCTCAGGGAAGACTTGCAACGAAAATATCTGAGGCTCAGATAGGTTATCTCCAGGGAAAGGTGGGGGAGTGAAAAAAAAGGAAACCAAACAGCAGTTGCTATAGGTCAGAATTGACAGGCATTGGTAGAGTTACGTGAGGACGATCTAATGTCACCCGCAGCATCAGCAGCAGGAATTGTCAGTCCCTTCCAGGACCGCATTTTTATATTTTTCCTTCACTGATTAACACTCCTGCAGACTGGCAGAAACACCTTCAAAAGTGTTCCTGCATAGGGTGTATACACATGGACACCCTCACTCCCCTCCGTCCTTAGACACACACGCATGCATACCCCACATGACGTGGGTGCTAGTAACCTGTAAATATGTGTACTATATAGAGAGAAAATACACGGCAAAACGCAGCATAATAGTTTGTTTTCTATTCTTTTATACTTAACTCAGGAGTTGCAATGCAATTCAGATGCCATCTGCATCCGTGTTAGGTTGCGCGTGCAGATCGCATGGAAACTATCTGCTGAAGAGATGTGGGGAAGCACAATACAACTGGGACAAATTTGGTATTCACCACCAAAATGTATTTGTATATTTAAGAAAGAGTTGCCAATGTAGTTCTGATCTCGGAGATGCAGGCAAAGGAAGCAGCTGAGACACAAATATGTATTTCTTTCTGTCTACTTTGCCTTTGGGCAGACACATCCAGCAAAAAAGGGAGGCAGTGAACAGCTCAGGGCAAAAACATCCTGAAACACTGCAGCAAGAGTCTCCAGAGCTGACCATCAGCGCTCTTCAATACAGGGTTTCTACAGACCTACTTCTGATCCAGGCTGTCCTGAGCTAGCCATTCTACCTCCAAAAATGCAGTTGTGTCCACAAGTCCTTACTGCCTTCTAGTGGCACAGGCTTTGGTACTAACCAGTCATGTGGGATACACACGGCTGTCACTTTCTGAGGGCACAAAGCTAGAGGGAAAAAACTGAATTCCCGTCAGAAGGACAGCCTTGGTGTTCTTGCAACCCTCTGTTCCAAGGTGCTTCTCAACACAGACCGGCCACAGTCGCAAGAGAAAAAAAATGCACCATATCACCTCCAAATCAGAGAAGTTTATGATCCCCTCATGTAAAAATCCCGCTGTGCCCAGAGGCGGTGCCGTGGCAGGACGCCGCCTGAGTCTTATTTCTGCCCTCTGCAGAGAGGTTGCGCGGGCTGTCGGCAGCACGAAAACCACGGTGAATGCCGCTTGGCACAGCAGGGAGCTTCACATCCCTGTGGCTCTGAGCCCTATCTGTGGCAGCAGGGCACAGGAATAACTCTGGAAAGGCAATTCCTTTCAAGTGGCCTTGTTATTTTTGCCAGCTGGTCAGAAATACCCAAGCAGCAACAGCAATTCTGCAGTAGATGACATAAAGAGTCAAGTCTTCAAAAAGCTGTGTGACCTGCGGGTTTTGCCCCAGTTTCAAAGTGATGTAGACACCAAGGAGTGTGAATCAGATACGGCTCAGCCTCCTGGGGCCAGCTACAAAAAAGAGCCTCAGCATCCAATTCCTCTTTAGATGGTGAATAGGAGTAAAACACTAAATGCCTTTGGTGTCTGCATAATTTTTTAAAAAACATACACGCTCCTAATTTGCTTAAGCTCTTGTGACATTTTATCTCAAGAATAGTTTTCATCTGACTGCAGAGCATAAGGCTGCATTTTTTTATGAAGGGTTATTCATTAACCATATAGATCATAAGAAAAAGGTTTGAGTAATCAGAACAATAAAATAAAAGTGCAGCCTTAGACTATGCAGTGTACTGAATTATTTATAACTCCTGGGCACTAACAACAATCACAGACATCTGATTTAAACTGTTACTATTTTTACATAGCGATTTCCATCACTTAGAGTGTTTATATTCATGTATTTGTTGTTTGATCTTTTGCAGGACAAAATTTCCCCTACTTAGACAGAAAAGCATATTGGGGAGTTTTGAAGATATTTTTCTGCAGTAACTTAAATTATTGTAAAGGATTTCGAGGCCTAGTATGACAGATATTACAAATTTCAAAGCTGTAAACTGTACCTAACACAGGCTTGAATTTTCAGTCCTTTCTCAAGTAAAATCCGCTTTGATTACAGGTCATTGGAATCAATGGGAAATTTGCTTCGTTAACAACTGTAAGACTGGGTCCTATTTATATGACTTGCATGTCAGCCCACTTAAGGATCTTCTGCGTAGACACAGGAACAGTCACTGCTAAGTCACTCCAACTTTATACCAATCAGTTTTTGTAAAAAACAACCATTACACTTGTGTGTGGCTGGAATAATGCAGTGGTAAATCTAGCCTGTAGGCTGACACACATATACGTGTATATATGTGTATATATGTATATATATTTGTAAATTTATGAAAAATGTCCATAGCTTCATGATTGCCTGAAATAACCTGAGGTCAGTGTACAGAATTTCAGGTAAAAGACTGTTTCTTTTTCACAATCCTCATGTATCTCAGATTTAAATCAAAACAAATAAAGCATCGTTATCTTCCAGGGAAATCCTCATTCTGCCATTGCACCAGTCGAGGAGGGGTACCACACTAAAGTCAGCAGCACGCACATCCACGCACATATGCCCAGTCACAGGACTGGGTCTCAAGGGCTTTTCTAAGGAAAAGAAATGGACTGAAAAAGCCAGGGCAGAATATCTGTTCCACCTTAGCACACTCGATAGACTCACTTATACTTTATTAAGAGGCTCTTTGATGCTGTTCTTCTGCACTAGGTTTGAGGGGCACCTCTGTGGATGAAGTCAAGCTACACAAAGGCCTGTATTTTCTGACCTGAATTCACCCCCATTAACCTTAAGCACTTAACTGAGCTTTTTATGTTAATGGGCTGGTCTCCCTTGGTTTCTTGTATAGTTAATGAAGAGACAGTCACTTCTAGATGGCGAACCAGTAAAACTGACATCTAAGTCAGCTTTAGGATCTCCCTCTCACTCCATAGAGTGAGACTCACCTATCCTGGGTGGTCCCAAGATCTTTAAGATCTTAAACCCCAGTGAGATGAATCAGGGACCTAGTGCAGAAGAGCGTCCATATATCAACCGTGGCCATGTGCTTCAGGTGCATGGCCTGGCTCACCATGCAAAACACACATGTTAACTGTGGAAGACTGCTGGAGGAAAAGGTGATGTTCACAGCAGCCCTCCCCTCCTGAACTGCATCATGACTGCAAAGGATAGGGCTTGTCCCAACCCCTACAAATTGCATTTGAGGTGCGTTCCTGCTGGTGGTCTCCAGGCACAGACTACTGGGTGGTCCCAGTACTGGTGGTCAGAGATCTCTGGTTTGAACTCTTCACCTTTCTCTGTCAGTTCTGGGCATTGCTGAAGCAGTTCAAAGAGTGAGTTTACATCCTAGAAGTTCGAATGGCTAAGCTGTTCAAAGGTTACTTTCTTGCTCTGTTCCCAAACTGGCCTGAAAAATGGCATCTAGCTGGTCATGATAATCAAAAAATTCCCCTCCGAGGTACAGTTTGTGCCGTTTCCTATTTTTTTCAATGTTAATAACTGCTTTACAAACAGCTTACATGGAGATTAAAGAGATTGCAATTTCATTCCTTATTGTTGGGATTATAGTTGTCCTCAGAAAAACTAAACCAGGGACTCAACAAGAGAATGAACTGTGACTAGATTATTCAGAAAGCTGCTCTGACAAGCCTGACCATACATCTCCATCTCATGGTGAGAGTCTCTCAGAGACAAAATTTGGATAGCACGTCTGTCTGAAAGGACCAGCAATTTAACCCAGTATAAGAACTTTGGAGCTCTTGTATATTCCCATATTTGACCTGAATGAGACAAACACAGGCAGAGGAGTGGGACAATTAAACTGATTTCTGAAAACTCCAGGGCTAAGTGAACTTTGGATGTTGTGCCAATGTATGATCACTGCTATTTATTTACACAGCTAAATTTAAATCTTGGCAATCTTCACCCACCTCTCAGAACAACTTTATTTTTAAAAATCCTGTTAAGGTTACAGCAGGAGGGACTTCAGCTGGCCTGCAGGGACCTGTAAAGTAAAGATTCAATACTGCGTACCAGTACTTGGGGAAATACTTTAGCTAGAAAGCGGAAGATAAAGCTGAGTTCCAGGGATCAAAAGTTATTTTTCAGCATGGTACCACCTTTACCAAGCTGTACTGTTTCATCCTGACATTCCTCTCCTCTTCTCCCTTTCCCTTTTTTAAAGGAGTCGAATATGTATATCTCTCTCCCTCTCTTCCTTTTTCTCCCTCTGTGTGAGAATATAGAGATGCTTCCTGTAAAGATGTTTTCTCTAAATCTCATTCCATACCAACTCTTGCGTATGTGACTGTTTTGTTATTTGAGATGTCTGTGAAAAAGAAATAAAGGCTTTAAGAGTGAACTCTGGAAACGAGGAGGAGCTTGAGAATCAATCCAATTTAAGGAATCAGCACCATTTTCTGCAAGACTTTTCAGAGTGTTCCTAAATTCTCCTCATCGCCCTCCTGCTCTCCCTTGTTGTGAGAGGGACAGGGACAGTCTTGGCATGTGAGAGTCTCAAAAGTTGCTCTTTTGGCTGTTGACTCACTATGTCCCGGGAGGGTTTTGCAGACTTTTCAGAGCTGTACTGTCAAAGGGAACCTCCTTTTAAAAGGTGATAAATCAATGCGCAACATCACGTGGGAGGAGGCTCTAAAGGGTGACTCTGTCCCAGTTCATCTGTCTTTCCCATTCTTTACAACAGCCCTGCATGTCCAGCCGTGCACACTCTCCTCCCTGCTGGGCTGGCTTTGCCAAGGCTGTAGCTTGTCAGGAGGGGCCCTGCTGCACTTGGATTATCTTCTTGGATAATTCTCCACTTTCCCTTAAAAAAAACCCCTGTCTCGCTTCCTGATGAAAGCCATAACCACTCCTGTGATGCTGCAGCAGGGAGGGAATGTGCAGCCTCCCACAGGACAGCAGTGATGCCTGGGCACGGGGGGGATCCCTGGGGGCCGGCAGGAGGAAGGGCGCGCTGCCCGTGGCCGTCTCACATCCAAGAGCTAATGCGTCACCTTGCCTTGCGGCTCAGGAGCCACCGGGTCAGTTCAGAGCCGTGGGTCTGACTCGTCGCTGTCTCACGCTTGTGCCATCACACACTCCTACAGCAAATAGGCGCAGGCATGGCAGAACACACCTGCGTGAAGGCACCAGCACAAGGGTCAGTGAGAAATCAGACTCCCTGGACTCTCCTCCATCCACAATAGGTGCATCTCATGCAGACAGTTGCTCTTTACCACAAGTCATGTTCACCCTAGCCATGAGCTGCCATACCGACCAAAAGTTTTTGGAGGGTTCCACTTCCTTGACTTCCTCATCAGTCCTTTTTTCCTTAAGGAAAAGCATCTTTTTGCTCAGAAGAAATTAAACAACACCCATAACCATCCTTTGGCGATGACAAAAATTGCAATCACCACTGTCTCCAATAGACACTTTGAGAGGTTTAGGATTATAATTCACTTAGATGCCTGCGAACTGAAGTATGTCAGCATTTTGCTAGGACATTCCCGAGTAAAATAATATGACTGGTACATGACATTTGTCAAGTGGATACATCTTGGCCAGATGTTTATGTTTCCTCTAAGTGCAGTACACGTGTATCAAAGCTGGATTAGAAAAGACCTATAATGCCACAATACCCAGACATATTCAGAGAACTGCATTGATACATTGCATTTATGTGGCGTATTTTCTCTTCAGAAAATTTTACAAGTATGAGTCACATCAGACCTGTCTGAGGCAGGCAGGTATTATAGCCATTTTAGAGACAGGAAGCCAAAAGACCTGACGTTTAGTGTTTTAATGCCCCCTCGCAACTTCGCCTAGCTGTAGGCAGAGCCTTCTGTTTCCAGCCCTCTTGAAAATCCAGACCATAGCTGGTTTATCCAAATCTGCAGTGGTTGTAAATGTGAAAGCCGGGATTAGGACACTCAGGATCCTGACTTCATCAGAGCACTGCTACAAAGCTTTGATCCCACAAAGCACATAAGCACTTGCCTAATTTCAAGCATGAACGTCCCATTAATGATGCTATTGCCATGCTTAAAGCTAGGCACACGCCTAATTGCTTTGCCAGATTGGGAATTACATTAAAATATATTAAAGTTTAGCATATTTTGAAAATCCAAAAATGTGTCCATTTCTGATTATGTTTTGGGCATTGTCAAGGATATTTGACCTGTGTATGCAGCCGCTCAACCGACTGGAGCACTTTTTAGCCAATCCGCGCAGAGTTTGATGAGTTTTGGGTAGTAACATCCAGTTGTCAGAAGCAATCAAGGGTGACACGGCCTGCAAGGTTCCGATTTCTGTTCTGCTGCAAGAGGCAAAGTGGCTCCTGTGGCCATCGGTGCTAACAACACATCAACAACAACTGACTCCTGCGTTAGGTCGTTTCTGGTAAGATGTGAGCGTGGTGGCTAATTTCGCAAGTAAAACGACATCTTATCGAGTGTATTGTACTTTCCATTTCTTCCTGTAATCTGTTGCAGAAGAGGTGAACAGAAGTTGTTTAAACATGAGACAAACCCAAACTTCTCGTTCCGTTACTCCAAGGTGCTAATCTGCAGACACACGGGTGTTTATGTAGGTGCATCAGTGTTTGCAGGACCATGGTCCTGAAGATCATTTCATAACAGCGTTGAGATCAGGGAAACAACAGGGAGAATGAACAAACCCTTATAACTTTGAAAGACAAAAATGGCAGAAAGCATCACAGGACTTTGCCAAAAAACTGGCTACATCTTACGATTTTCCTTTTGTTTTGATTTTGTTTGGTTTTGGTTTTATTCAGATTGGCACAGAATACTGTATTTCCATTGATTAAAATCTTGTCTGGTAACTAACTAAACAACTTGTTCATGGAGAATAAAAAAATAAATAAGTAAACTGTCGATTGTGGAATGTAAACTGATTAAACAAATAAAAAAAAAAGTCATGTTGTGTGTTTTAAGCGGCTGTGTCTGCTTGCGTCAGGAGCAGGGCTGGACACCTCTCACCACCCCCAGCCGCAGCTGAAGGATGAAGTACAAAGAACAGAACTGGAAGGTGGGTGGCCTCTGAGCTATGGGTTATTGGAATGCTCTTAAAAAAACACTAATAATAATGATTAGATGCCTTCTGTTCAGAAATGCTGTAGAAAACATTACAAACACAACCACTATCTCAAACTGACTATTTATGAGGAGGTTTTTCTGCCTGTCATAGAAGGGATTGATTCCTGCTGGAGCCTTGGGAACTGCATGTACTCTAACACCATTAATCCCTTTTGGAGCCACTTACCATGTAGAAGTCTGTGATTTGATTGAAATGTATAGAGACATCGCAGTAGTTTAGCGCCCACTCTCCCCCAGTAAACAAACAAACAAAACCCAATATGAAATACAGTCTTTTGGGTTTTCAGTGCTCAGCTGTAAAGGCTTCGGGAAACCCAGCAGGCGCAGTGCTGCACTGGTATTAGTGCTTCCTCATTGCACTTGTATCCTCAGGCCAAGAATAATGAATTAGACATACATAGCGGGCAACTAGAGTTAGGCTGCAGGTGTCCCAGGCTGAACACACAAAGATCAGGGTATTCATAACAAATGTAAAGGTATAAAACCTACCCCAAATGTATATAAAAAAAAAAAAATTAAGAGGAATGGACAAAAGTGCTTTCAGCTGTCCTAGCAGAGGAAAAGCAAGAGAGTAGATCAATGCAACTTTTTCATTTTTTAATCAATGAGTTTTAAATTCATTAACCTAACTAAACTACTACAAAAAAAGCAGGCAAGTTATTTTTAAAATGTTATTATTTTGTTGGGTATTGTGATAAACATTAAAATTGTCTGTGTTGGCTGTTTTTACCTGATTTAACAGTTGTACCTGTCAAGACCTTGCAGTCAAATATAAGGAGGCACCTAAAACGTCCTGTCAGGTGGCACATTTTTCTAGCTGATGGTTCTAACCGAGCTGAATGTTTTTTAGCAACAGACTTTGGATTGTAGTGACAAAACCCCAGTCTCCTGCAGTGCTCAGGATGGAGTCCTTCCTGCCCCCCCACAGAGGTGCTGTCCAAAATCTCAACTGCAGTAAGGAACCAAATGAAGGGTCTGAATGGAGGAGCATAAAAAGGAATTCTCCGTCAAAATCCTCATCAAAACTACCATAAATTCCGCAACTTCTTCCCTGTCCCTAATGGCTGAGGAAATGAGAAATCTTGGCGATATCCTCAAAACTCAGAGGATGTGCCCGGTTTTGCCACGTTTTGAGTGAAATCGCACGCATTACCAGAGCTTACGACCTGCCTGGCTCCTGTGAATAAAGTCTGCGGAGTGAAGCGGAGCACAGGAGAGGGAAAGAGCTGGCTGGGGGGTAGAGAAGCTGGCAACCTCGCCAAGCCAAATGAAGGAAGCAAAGGCTGTACGGTGGTGCATTTGGCACTGTGAGGGATTAAAACCCTTTTGATTAAAAGTCTCCTCTTGTCTTCTCCTGCCCATGCTGCCGGGCACAGCCACCCACCCAGCTGTCTGCATCTGCTGAGCCAAACCTCTCTGGTTAGCAGTGAATGCTGCCGGTAGGCGCTGCCCAGGTCGTTGCTCCCTGCCATCAGCAGAGGCCACGTGATGCATGGGTGCTAAAAATGGAAGTCAGCAAAGGTCGCTTTGTGGCAGGGGAGAAAGCAGGTGCCCTCTCTCATGGCAGCAATGGCAGGGAAAGACCTAGGAGCATGGCCGCAGGGCGGAGGGCTCAGATGCTCAGCGCTTGTATGGGGAAGAAGAACGTGAACCAAAGGAGCCGGCGGCTTCTTGAAGGTTGAGCTAGAGATGCCACCATGGAAGGAACTGCACTTCAGAAAGGGAGTGGCCTGACTTCGAGAAAGATTTGTGCATAAAACGCCAGGTTTGTGTTAGCCACTTGAGGGCTGAATTTTAAGCCCGCGGTGCACTGTTGGTCCCTGCAGTTCCTGGGCTGCCCAGCCCTGCTGCTGCAGGCTCCATGGAGATTTGTGGGCTGCTCCAAGAGCTCACTTCTTGGAGTCCTGCTCTCAGGCACAAGGGGACAGTGCCATAGCACCTCTGCAAGCTCCTGCAATGCAGCTAGACAAAGCAGACAGCGAGCAAGAGAAGGGAAGGCTTGTTAACTGTAGGTCACCATAGAGGAAATGGAGAACAGAGGGATTTCAATAACCCAACAACCCGCGTGCCACCCACGGTGGAGCAGGGACTTGTGCCCTTGTTAAGCTGTCCCAGTTGGGAAGGCAAGGGCTGAGGCTGCCTCACGTGGACTCTGCCTCCCCACCGCGCTGGGCGCCTGTGCTCGGCAACTCACAGTTTGGGAAGTGCAGCAGGAGCACTCATCTCTCATGGTCCAACTCCTGCTTCGAATTAGTGCCGTCACCTTCAAACTCTGTCTGTTCAAGGCTCCACCTGGCTGTGAAGGGAAGTAACTACCTACTTAGGAAGGAAAGTAGTGAATATTTTGAGAATTAGGTTTAGAAGAGAGAAATCTACCTGTTGGCTTCCTCTGCAATGCATTGGGGCCTCGGCAGGTCGAACGGAGGGTTGGGGGCAACAACTCCAGTTCTTCAGAGCAGTGAAATCCCTTGTTCTGCCCCCGAGCAGCACCCCAAAGCGTAGCTTTCCCTTTGCTTTGGGGTATCTGCTAATGCTTTGTGCCTACACAAGAGCAAGGACCCTCTCACTGAAATGCAACCGCTCCATTTCAGAGGCAGGATAATCTCACGGTGACCTTCCTTGTCAGAAGCACATGATAACTGCAGCAGACTGGGGCTGCATGGGGTGAGGATGCTGGTAATGAAATGCTTTCATAGCTCGACACTCATTATTCCATTACATTATCGGGTTCTTCCCCAGGGGCCCTCTAAAGAGTCACGGCTGAGCTCTTTTCCTGCAGAGACCAAAACCAGACCACCTAACAAGCTACATTTACTAAAATTTTCGCTCCCTCCCTGCTCAGGGGGAGTGTAGTCTTGTTCATTTGCATCAGGCAGAAGTGGAAGAACTACACCAGCTCAGCTATGATTTTATCAGCCTGCTAACCCACGCCAAGCAGAGCAGTCAGCCTGTCCCCAGCCAGGACTGGCAGAGGCTGCTGCCGCCCCGGACCTCACTGTGCAGGGCCCATGCTTTGCCCGGGGTCCCCAGCGTGTCTCAGCTGCCCTCTCTCTGCTACCCTGCATCTGCTCGTGACTTGCAAAGCTTGACCACTGACAGCTTCTTTGTACAAAACTGCACTTTCCCTTTGACTGCTTAATTCCCTGCGATTTCTTCCCACCCTCGGATAAACCCTTGGTCTTCTCAGTTCTGAAATTCAAAGCGGCCGTCACCGGCAGCGAGGACGTCACCTGGAGCTGGCTGCGCAGAGTGAAATCTGCCTCAGCCATGATAGCAAAGCCCTCTGACGGAGCTCAGCTCTTTACCAGGAAATGAGCTGGTGGCCCAAGGGCATGCCCAGCGGCGTGAGGGCTGTGCTGCCAGCAGACACAGTCGGAGAGAGGTCACGGAGTCTGTGCTTTGGGCCATCATCTCCCCCCCGCTTCACCCCCCGGGGACAAGCCTTTGAGTCAAAGGTGGCGGTGGGTATTTCGGGAGGTATTAAACAGGAGAACTGGAGGCACTAGGGATGTTGCTTTGGCTTTTGCTAACTGTTCACAGCAATGCTCAAAAATGCATGCCAGGAACATAAAGGGAGAAATATACCCTGCCATAAGGAGCATGTGATTTGGAAAAGAAAAGGCAGCCAAAGGGTGAGAGAAGGGAATAAAATGCACAGGCGAAGCCCTCATAGCAACAGTCGGCACTTGGAGTTGGCCATATATATCTGAAACCACCATGCACAGAAAGCCGCTTAGCACTTCAATGCCTTCTGATGGCTAAATAAACTATAAGTGAGCACACACACGTACACATGCAGACACACGCGCACCCGCAACTGCTAGGTAAAACAGGAAACAAAAGCAAATATCCATCTTCACAGCAAGGCAGATTTCCTCCTTTTCTGTTATGTTTTCTTACAAGCTTCCTGCAAACCTGTCAGAGAAAAAGAGGCTTAGAGTGAAAGAAGTTGCTCTGTGAATTGAACAAAGACTCGACTTTTCAGTTTCACATTTGGGGTGTCTCTGACAGGCTGCAGTTTCTGCTTCATTTAACCTCGCTCATTCCCTTTGGGAATTCTCTGCCCACCATGTTTCCAGCAAGAAACACCATGTGCTGAGGTTTATAAGGAGCTTTCAAACAGAACAGGTGACTGCTGAGTCCTCCCTTCCTTCCCTTCTGTCAGATGGAGATTCATGCATTACCTTGCACTTCTCGTCTCTCCCCAGCTACCGATTTTCACAATTAATCTAAATATGTTTGAGACTTCTAACGCTCCATCAAACTCATTTGCAAGTAGCCAGCGGATTCAAAGGTTGATGGGGACAGATGGGCAGATATAAAGTGACAGAATCTTCATTTCCTTAGGAAAACAGACTAAAAATATTATGTTCAGAGTTCAGCTTTTTCCATGAAGATGTACAGTTTCCCAGGAGGCCCAAACAAGTCAGTGGACGCAGGTGGCAGCAGTTCTGTGTCCTGAGCGACACCTTTGCCCATCGCAGCTGTCACTGCCGCTCCTGCCAAAGGTGCCTCGCATCGGCTCTTCCTTTCAGCTGGGAGACTCTGCGGTTGCTGAGATCTTTGCCTTGGGTCTGAGCCCACCAGGGAGGATGATAAGGAAACATCCACATTGTCTGAGGCAGGATCTGAATGCTCCCAAGCTAAACCTGGCAACTTAAAACCTATCTGCGGAGGTGGGAAGATGCCCTGAGGGCGGCTGTGTCCGAGGATGGGCGGTCAGCCAGGCTCTCCTGCCTCCTCTAGCTGCCACAGCGCCATCCTGAACAGCCTTGCGAGAGAACTTGCAACCCACCTGCCTGCCTTGCTTTGCCCACCAGTAAGCAGGGACGCAGGCTAACATCCGCAAAAGCTGATTGCGAAGGCTACTAAGGCACTGCTGCTACACACGATGCCAGGTGGCATAGTCCTGGTCTGTATAAAACAGTCCCCGAGCCACCTTTTGCCATTTTGCCAGTAACAACAAATTAATTTTCACGAGCCTTGCTGCTTCTCTGCGGAGCTGGATCTGAGTCACACATTTAGTACTAATACGCTCATCTATTCTTGGACAGAGAGCGTGCTCCCGTGGCTCGGGGGCTCGCAGGACTCGGTAAGGGGGGCGCGGGAGGTCGCGGACTGGCATGACTGCCTGGCACGCGTGGAGACAGGGGAGGAGGTGGAGGGGAGCAGTGCTCTACCCCCAGGCGGTGCCGAGGTGGCTGCCAGCGCTTGGCTTCCAGGCGGTTTTCCCAACAGGCACTGTGGATGGCTCTTGATTGTCCTGTCAGACCTTTGCTGACAAGTACTTAAATTGAGTGAGTTCATCCCATAAAATTTAAGGAAGAAGCGAGAGGACAGAAGAATGAAAAGCAATGTATTTTTCTTTTAGCACCTCTCTTTTTCTCATTTTCTCCTGAAGTGTCAGCACCTTAAATAAAAAGCCTTTTACTGCCTCCCCGCTGCCTGCATCCAGTCACAAATAGCACACGCTGTTGCAAACAGGCCAAGGTCTCAGCCAGCCAGCTCTGCCCTCGAGGGTGTCACCTCTGCGTGGGGCCCTTCGTTCTCCTTCCTCTCTCATTTCTCCTTTGCTGTCACTTTCACTCCTGCCAGCTCAAAAAACACTTGCCTTTTGCTTGCAGAGATCAGAGGAGGTTGAGGGCAAACCCTGTGTCCCGAGGTCTGCTGTTTAGCTTCCATCCCAACAAGAGAATAGCCAGGAGGAACCCCATCGCTGATTTCCAGTTTCTCACGGTTCATTTCCAAACTTGCGCAGCCACACTGCGAGCTGGCGAGGTGTCTCTCTGCTGCTTCCTCCTGCAGCCCTCAGAAGGGTTGGCTAGAAAGGGATCTCCTACACATTCTCTTCCTGGGGAGCCCCCATTAAGCAGCGTGAGGGTGCTGGAGATGGGAAACTCCTCTCAGAAAAAGAAACACTTCTACACCTCAGCAGCCCCGGACAGAGTAGGGATGCACCCTCGCTGGGCAGGAGGGTGATGAAACAAGGTGCCGAGCGGGACCTGCAGCCAGGCAGAACACAGGGCTGACAGGTCGCTCCCAACCACGTTAGCTAAACCAGGGGCACTGAGGTGGCGTTTATTTTTAAGCTGATTGCCTTTCTGGCTCTCCTGAGTGAGCCCAGGCAGCACCACAGCAGAACAAACACTGGCAACATGCAACGCAGGACGTGAGTTATGGGGGAGCTGAGCAGAAGGGAAGCTTCGACCTCTTGTTCCTCCCCATAGGCTGGGAGACTTGTGTTGCTTCTAACAGCGTTGTGGGAGACCCCATGACCTAGGACCCCTCCTCGTTTCTCCTAAAACTGGCTGCATACATCATCTGTGATGTATTTCTCCACAGGAAAATAGTCGTAGGCAAGTGTAGCCCTGACAACACAAATGGGAAAAGGATAAGGGATTTACAGGCAGTTATACCGGCAGGGGTGGGATGTCATCATCCTCCAACTTCCTATTTTATTCTTTCTTTGTGGACCTAGAATAGTTCTGTATTTTTTTAAAAAAACACCCTTATTTGTTGTCCCTTTGCCCACTTCCCTTAAAAATGTAACTGGGTACCTCTATATCTCTAATACATTTGCAGTAGTAACACTGAATTACTGAGGTAATTGCAAACTTGCATAGTAAAACAAAAAGGGACTTCAATTACTTGGAGGAATGCGAAGTAGCAAGGGGCTGGGCCAGCACAAAATGGCAATGACCAGTAACCTCTCCCAAGTCCAAAGTAAATCCAGGCACCTCTCTCTGCCTTGGTTCTCTCTCACACAGTCATTCACACATACACACATGCACATAACGTACCATCTTCTCATCGATTTAATGGGACCTACGTTACTTCAGGGGTGTATTTCTTTTTTAGCTATTTGGCTGAGCATACCTAAGAGGTCACAAACTCATCTCTGATACTCAGAAAAAAAATTTTCCAGGCCAGAATGAACATTAAGTATAAGAGTGCAGTTGATAAAAATAATGAAGTTGGATGAGGGTATTTTTGATATACCCAGAGAGGAAGCAGTCATAAATGTTTCCATCAGGTGTGCAATGTACCCATAAAATGTTGCAAATATATTTTAATGCATTTGCAGATGAAAAAAACCCCCAACTTTTACATTTGTCAGCAGATATTTTACCAGTGAGACAAATGATGATCTGTTGTTGGACTAGACAGTGTGAATCAAAGCTACGGATGGGAATTGTTTTGAGACGTGTTCAAGTGGCTCTGTGCAGGTGTAACAGAGCTAAATATAACCTGGCACGGCTGATTGATAGGCAACAACAGCTTGAAAATCTGGCTGTCTGCTCTTCATGAATGTATTTCCATTTATTTCCACGAGCTGAGGATCAGTCCCCAACTCTTTTAAACATGGATGGCCCAGACCTCCTCTGTGGTTTTACTTTGCTCAGTGCAACACTGGGAGCCTCTACCTGTCAAGAAGAAAGCGATGGCTTCCTAGCCCCATGCAAGACCGTTCAGTCTATCACCTGGAAGCATCTGATGTACCCAAGAGATGCTGGGTCACGGTCACAGAGTTCAGGTCCACCGTGCCTCCGGCAGCCCCGCGGGATGGCCTGTGTGGGAATTGTTGTTTGCCGTGGGAATGCAGCAATGTTGTCTCTGCTGCGAGGTCTCCCCACTCACAAGGGGAGGGTTCCGTGAACATTTCTGGTCCTGACTGTGCCATTTTGTGGTGACCCGGTCATGTAAAATGGCCAGACTCTAGAAAAGGACCCTGTAATTGAAATAGGATTTTCTTGAGCTATTTAAACATTTCTCAGAAAATAATGGGCGAAAATCTATGAGAACAATCTGCTCCAGAATTATCCATCACTCACTGTGAGTCTCAAACTTAGTTTAATTGCTATTATTGTATGTATCTTTATTGTCCTCTGTTTTCCTTAATGAATGTTGCAGTTGTAGTAATAAGATTGTTAGTAATACGGAACAGATTTGCAGAACGATGAGAAGATAATTAGATGGTACCTTGAGGGTGATTTCTGTTTAAGACACAGTAACTATGTCACGGAGTAAATAAACTCGGTGAGGGAAGATATCAATGGCTATTAATCTAAGATACAATTATTGACAAATTACCAGAATACACATTTCGTTACAGTGAAATAGCTGGCGACTGATGCTTGGTCCAGGCTCTCCCATCCACTTGGGAGGTTGTGGGACAAAACCTTGCCCAGGGTGTGAGCAGGCAAACAGCTGTGGACGCAGCAGTGGAGGTAGGACTCGGCACCCACACCTGAGACGACTCAATGTGTTTATGGGAGTCCCTGCTGCCAGTAAGACTGGCAGCGGGACTCCTGTAAATACACTGGGTCGTGAACTGTGAGGTTTTGACAAGTCCAAGCAATCACACAGTGTATTCAGAAAGCTGCCTGGCTTTCAAGAGCCCTGCCTTATGTCTTGTTCATCTCCCTTCGCCCGTGTGTAATAGCCAGAAAAGCCTGACAGCACAGTGGTGACAGGCCATCAAAGCTCTAGTCTTAAGACCACGTCTTCCTTTCTAAATCAATGCTTAGCGACATTTCAGGATCAGCATTAGCGCGAGGAATCTGCTGCTGCTGCTGCTCGGGTCTGCAATGCTGGCTCGGGACAAAGCAGCAGCCTAGCAATGAACCCACAGATCCTGCAGCTGCTCACCTCTCCTTTCCTGGGTGGAAAAAGCAGACGCACTGTCCCCTTCCTCCCTCCTTTCTTGGGTTTGGAGATGGTCACGTAACTAATTGTGTGCTGGAGGTGACAATCTCCAGTGAATGAATACAAGGCTGCTGGTGCCCCATCGTTTTCATAAAGCGATGGTAGCCAGCATACATCACACGAGCAGACACGCAGCTCTCCAGTTTGCCCTCTGTCATCCAAATGAACCATCTAAATGGTCAGCGTTTTCAGCATACACGGTGAGTTTTACCAGCTTCCTCGGTGTCTCTAACAGTCTGTGGAATATTTTCCTGGCTCTTTGTTTAGTTTTTTCAGTCCCTGAAGGACCTTCACACATCCATTTTCATCCTAACTAATGAGAGTTTCTGCATAATTTTTAACAGTAATTCTGCTAAAAACTTTATTTATTTTCTCTATAGTCTCTCCCACAGCTATCTCTGGCAATCACGGTCTGTCTTTTGTTCAAAGCTGGACAAAACTTTGCATATTTGGTTGGTTGTTTTTCTAAGTCAGATCATTGCACACAAAATCTAATTCTAAGCTGCACCTACTGCATTTGCACACGGGTAGCTGGGAGTGGGTTTGGGCCCCCAAAATGCCTGCCAGCTGGGCATTTAACTGCAAACAGTAGTGGCCGGGAACAACTGGTTTGACCATCTCAGTGAGTGTGACGTGGCCCATTTCATCAAACGCTGTTTTTTGTGAATTAAAGCCAAAATCTATTTATTCACTAGAATGCACCAATATCACGTTTCATTGGCATCTGTGGCGCAGAAGCCATTGTTTCGCAGCTTTGAGCGTCGCTTTGCAGTACTAGTAAGAGTGTCCTTGGAGAAAGAAGCGCATAACTTAACTCTTGTGCTGTGAACCATTGGAATAGAGTCCCCTCATCAACCCCTTCAGTTCTCAGACTCTGTATTAATACCGACATTGCACATCCATTAAACATCACCACGCAACAGTGCTCCAGGTGGTTGCTGCAAGCAGTTAGATTAGGGGCAAATGTCTCCATGTTATCGACCTTCCCAAAGAATCACACGTTTTCCTCATCTAGGTGGGCAAGCTCTCCTCTGCCGTCTCACCCATGATCTACTCATCTGACTTTTTCTCTTACTGTCATTTATTCATATGTTATTTTTATGTTAATGCGATTTATTCATACATTATTTGCATTATCTAGAATTTTCCGCTCTGTTTGCTTAGCTTTGCCCTGGCAGTTCTGGCACTAGATGATACTCTGCTTTGTCCCTACAAAAAGGAGTGTGAAAATACCAAAAAACCTGTTCTATCACCCTCCAACCAATGACCCTGTTAACATCCCTTTAAGGGATTTAAGGGTAACTTTCCTAAAGACAAGAATTGCAGGGAGGAGACGGTAGCATGAGGCTAAGGAAGGGAGACTTTTCCAGGTCTGCTCTGTATTCAGTTGAGATCTTTCCTGGGCCGCTATTACAAATTATGCCTTTTCCAATATATTTCCCACTTAATTTTCCATTTTGTTCACATACTTCCTTGTGCTTAATAAGCTTATCACTGTCCATTCTGTTTTCCATATTTACTTTCTGCCAGGTGTGACTCTCCTACGAGCGTCTGCTAAAATATTTCTGGCAACCCACTTGCTTCTGTATAACAGTTGAAAAAGAAATGTCCTATTTACTTCCAGCCAGACCATTTAATCTTTGGCTGCTGCGTTGTGCATGTTTGCTGTCTGATTTTCATCTAAGCAAGTGGGGTTGTCCTTGTTTTCTTTACCCATTCTGTATACTCCTTCTGTTGCTATTCATACGTTTTTATAAAGTGATGTAATGCCTAGTACTTCTTGCATCTTTTGTCATATAGTGGACATTATTCCAGTTGATGGTACCTGTTGCAATGTGCATAAATCCATAATCTCTTTCACATGTTTAGTGTCTTGAGTCTCCTCTTTTCTATGACTTAGGGTTCTCCATGTTTCTGTAACGTCAGAGCCCTGTCCATCCTCTGCAAGATTCACTCTGAACCAAGTGATTTCTGTCTCTTGGCAAAGCTTATCTGCTGCGTTAATTCTTAACTGTAAATCTCTTGTTAGCAGTTTAACTGCTTCATTTTCTCACTCATGGTATTTCCTTAATTTACTTTACTCCAGGTACCTTATGGTATTCAGTGCTTAAATTACTTTCCCCATCTGTTCTTAGAAAGGGAAAGCAAGAGAACAAAGCAAGAAAACATGTGATATAAATGGAGTCAATAATGCTGGTGCATTTAGAGAGCACGGCTAACAAGTAGTGGCTGGTAACTGTGGCTCAAACGACTTTAATTTAATGTAAAACACAAGGCTGTTCTAATTGAGCCTAGTGAAGTCCCAGAGTCTTATGCTGCCCTCAACGTCATCTTATCATAGATACTTAAAGCAGCATATTAAGTGAAAATAATGTCTAAACAGCACAAAAAGCAAAGCCAGCCTTTGAAGGGACACCATATCACAATGCGATACAAATTCAAAGAAACTGCACTGTATGCAGTGAAAGAAACTGCATGGAATTCAAAAGCAATGTCTATGTCATAATTAGCACATCAATTAATAACACGAGAATAAAATCAGTGATTTGTAAAACCATATCACTTTTAGCAACTTTCTGGAAGATAAATGAAATGTAAGACTGTACGAAAACCAAACTAGCCACAGAGCCTGTTGAAATACATTTGCTGAAAATGCTACAGAGTTTATGCAGAAAACATGTTTGGAGGAACTCTCAAATGTCTTCCAAAACCTAAGGAAACAGTGTATATGACAGGATCTGCAATTCCAGCAAGTTTTTCTCATGGGAAGAGTAAGAAGATGACCTTTGAAAGCTCGGAGACAATGAAAAACAGTCTATCAGATTTTATTCTAGTTTAACTAAATTTTAAAAAATAATCAAAGTACAATTATGCATTCACCAACACCTGGAAATGTTAAGACCTTTATTTCACAGACCGATGAAATGGCCAGTAGCAATTCATAAGCAAAGGCCATTGTCAGTGTTAGATGCAGGATATATCTTTTGGCAGGGACTGAACCAGACAAACTTACAGTAACTCAGTGGGATTATGCTTTTCCTAAATGGCCACTTTTTGTTCTCCAGAATCCAAGTCAATTAATCTTCTAGCTTCTATGGAGGCAAAGATATTTTGCTGGTGAAGAGGAATGGGAGTGGCTTGTCATTACAGTGATGGATTTTCCCAGCCCGCCTTTGCCTATGACTGATTCTGCTGTTCCCCCAACTCCACCTAAGGACAAGGATAAAACACCTTGTCGTCACAGAGCGCTGCCACTGACTTTGGAAGAAGTGGAACTCTGAGCAAACACAGTAATGTGCTGGGTATGCAATCTAAGATGTCAGCCAGATGTGTTCAGTGGGCCATGGTGATGCACACAATTGAGTCAAAACAAAATGAAAATAGAAGCATTTAATAGGAAACCAACTGGGAATCTCTCTTTTCTCCAAACTGTGGCTGTTGCTCTTTGATTACAATTGCCCAAGGCCCCACTCCATCTGGTCCATAGATTAGGATGTCACTGCCTCAGTGAAAAATGAATCATTGCTAGAGATGTATTAGTAGTTTCCAGGAGCTCTTCTGAATATAATATGATCTGGCTATAGGATGCAACCAGGATGGTATATGGCAACAGCTGGATTTTTGGGTAGGTGATATCTTAATGTATACATAGGTGAGTAGTATATATAACGTCACATTTGTGGAGGCACTGAAATCCAGAAACAGTTTAATTTCCTACCCTCTCTCCCATGCAGCTGTACAACAGGGACAAGTGGAGAGAATACGAATTGACTTGTTTTCTTTATTAAACAACAAGCATTAATCTCCGGCAGAAGCAAAATGCCTGAACGGAGAAACTCGCGGTTTAAATCACCCACTCAGGTTCTACCTGCAGAAGTGAAAATACCTGCCTGCAGGTGTAAGCCCAGGGGAGGTTTGGCATTACCAGCACGCTGGATGATGGCTGCCTCCCTTCCGAATAGGTGTTGCCTAGAGAGACGTGCGCATCCCGGGGGCACTACGCATTTGGTCTCTCTCCTTCTCTCTCCCTCCCTGTATCGTACTATTTTCTCTGCCGAGCCCCTTAATGCATAGCAGCACCATCGTGACAGCATCAGCTCAGGGATGAGTGACCTTAGCCTGGGTCAGCAGGACTTTCCTAAGGGTAGGAAGCCGTACCAGTAACAAAACTGATGTTCTCAGAGTAGCTCTTGCTGAGACCTTCACTGAAAAGCAGAGTGTAGAGCAGCCAGTATGAGCACAGGAACTGCAACAGATTTTTTTGTGCTGCTGGGTGAATGGATCAATCCCAGTCCCAGGGCACTGCCCTCGTTCCTTCATTCGGAGCAGACACAGAGGAGATGTAGCTGGTGCTAGGAACAATTTACTATCTCTGGCCAGTTCTGAGACCACAAGCTTAGAGAAATTTTTACCTGTGGCCCTGCTACACTTAAAGCTTAGGGTCCAGGGCTGCTCACCCTAATGCCTCAGTGGCACCTGCATTTACTAAATCCAAATAGGCTGGGAATGAGCGCAGAGCCTTCTGAAATGTGTCTCTGCTAAAGGAACAAGTTCCCGACAAGATTGCCACAGAGCAATTTAATGGGTTTCTGCTGCTGTTCAAAAGCTGTGAATATCTCTATTCATTCCCTTGGAAAAAAGGTTAATAAACTCTGAGAATCGGGGAATATTTCTGTGTCACAGTTCGACTGTGGGAAGAGAGGGCAAGGCGTAAAGGTGGTGGGTTTTGCTGTAGAAATATGCTAGGCACGCTCCTGAATTTCCTTCTAGGGAGGGTGAAGCTCGCGTCATGTTCTGCGTACAGAAGAGCCAAGAAAAAGCGTGGAGGGGAAGGAAGAGGAGAGATTATTCTCGTGCAGAGTCTCTCCGAGTTACCCAACCAAAAACCCTGCCAGTGTGATTCAGATCTTTCTCCAAGTCAGTGGAGCAGGCACAGGCTGCAGACATGACTGCCCTGGGGACTCACACCTCCAGGCAGAACTGGAAATGAGGGCAAGAGAATCCATCATGAACTTTCTCTGCTCTCACAGGCAGGAACTTTCTCTGATTAGCTTCAGTGCCTACAGCACTGCCCTCTCTTACAGTGGCCAGGGGTGGAATGGAGAGGGACCTGGGACATACAGTGGAGGAACAGCTTCAGGCCCTGGACACAAAACCTGGAGAGCAGAAGCAGAGAAACACTGACTGGGAAGCCCAGCAGAGATTCAGCTAGCACGGGAGTGTTGCTGGAGAGGGAGAAAAAGAGCTGTGTCTGCAGCCCAGCCTCTTCCCACAGCCTGTGGGGAGAGAAAAGCTGGAGGTGGATGCGCCTGCAAGGCTGGAGCTCCCATCCCACAGCCTGACGTGGAGAGACACTCAGTCGGTCCCGCTCCCATCCACCAAGGAAAAGGGCTCTTCCCCACCTTAAATCATGCTTGGTGTTCAGGTCTTGTGGAATTAGAGCAAAGCAAATTATAACCTCCCTCGCTGGGCCAGAGGCATGGAGAGATTTAGAGTCTGGGGTTTTTCCCATCAGCTGCACCAAAGCTTGAAGTCTGTGTGAAGATGCTCTCCCCTGTCACTCTGGCCACAGTGACATTAATCATGTGTAACAAGGCGGGGGGCCAGACTACAACCAGAAACGATGGTGCCTCCGTGTGGCAGAAACACAGGTTTACATTTGTGTGGCAAACACACAGCTCCTACAGAGCAATAAATTTGGTCTCTTTGCAATACAGGTGTCTATTTGCATTTTACTTGTAAGGAAGCACCCGGAGACACAGGATCACCATGATGGCAGGAGTTGTGGCTGACAGGACTGCTATTTGAGGCCCTCAGCCCATCCTTAGCTGAGGCACGAATGCCAGAGTAACCAGCAGGCAAAGGGGTCTCAATTCTCCGTTGCTGTGAGGGCGACAGAACAACTGCGCTGGGCTGGGTACATCCCTTTCTTCTATGCACACACAGGAACATATATCCTTCATGTTACCATCATGCAAAAATTCTCTTCTGTATCTCCAGTGCTGATACAGAACCTACTGGAGATGCAGGATGGAGTCATCCAGTTCAGCCATATGAGGATTCCCTATAGACAACATGTCTAGAATTAGCTTCCAGACCACGAATTTGAATAAAGCCCCACTAATACTGAGTGGTGGCTGTGAACAGGACTTCTGTTCCTGATTTTGAAGGTGTCACTCAAAACTACATACCAAGTGATGAAACCAGTGACTTCAGTGAAATGATCACATATGTTCAATCCCGTTCACAGAGAAACAACAAGAGCAAAACAGCAACTCAGATGAGTTAGATGAGGTGAAGGCTTGAGGACAGGTTGTGCTGGAAAGAAAAGTAGACTAAATCATTCTCTGCCCTTGTCAGCTGTAGGGCATTGCCAAGCAGTACATAAAAATCTCTCTGCTGTTTCACCCATATTCTCTGGCATTAGCCAGAAGAACCGAGATGGTCACGCATGTGACTTCCCTAAAGTTACAAGCAAATGTGTCCCTGAAGCATGATCAAGTAACTCAGACTTCTTCTGCTAACAGGCTTGACACTGATGGTAGAGATAAGATGATAGAAAAATTGCTCTTCAAAAATGGGTCAGACATGAGTAACCAGGATGAGGAACCCACCTGTCTTCACAAACAAGTTGTGCAATAATTTTAGGTGACACATCCCCAGTTAAGTATTAGAGTTGCAGAGCATCTTTTTGAACTACCCTCTTTTACACAAACCTTCTACCAATCATAAGAAAACAAAACACATATCCCAGCCTCCTCTGCGCAGTTTTCTGAAAAAGATAGCAGCCGTTTTTTCTTGGCCTAAAAACCAGCTACAGTATATAATCTAGAAGATGTTCAAGATCAACCCTTTATCCTCTCATTTTCCATTGTATGTACTCTAATATCTTCTTCTATTGAGTTGACATACAATAAACTAGGAGAGCTACAAGGGTAGTACCTGACACATGCAGCAGCATGGTAGGTGTGATCTACCTTGAGGGGGATCAGATGGCCACAGCCAAAAACTAGGACATACGTGTTTGCCAGGAGGGGTTTCGGAATGGACGCTGCATCCTAAGTAAAGCCAAGTAATGAGACAAGTGCACAATCTGTCGTTGTTGCCTGCAGTATTTCTTTCTTCCAGGGGCAGTTCTCTTCAAAAAGCCCCAGCTCAAAATCACCAGCCCAAATTCTCAGATAACATCACACAATCCCAGAATGGTGGAGGTGGAACAGGACCTCCAGAGCTCGTTGGAACAGGCTGCCCAGGGAAGTGGTTGAGTCGCCACCCCTGGAGGTATTCAAAAGATGCATAGATGTAGTGCTGAGGGACATGGTTTAGTGGTAACTTCGCAGTGCTAGGTTAACAGTTGGACTTGATGATCTTAAAGGTCTTTTCCAACCAAAACAATGAGATTCATCCAGTCCAGCCACCCTGCTCAGAGCAGCGTCAAGTCCCTCTGCTAGGGATTTTGAAAGACAACTAGTATTTGAGCTAAAATTTCTCATTTATACTAGCTCTGATGTGTTTTTGCACATACGAATTAATGAAAATTTCCATTCAGACATCTTAAAGATATTCAGGGCTTTCATATATTTAAGCATTTTTCTGACTGCTCCGAACATGTATACTAAAGAGTCTTTATTTTAAAAATTCAAGCTTGTTTTGGAAGCATTGCTAATAAACACAACTGTACTCAGTAGACTTGGTTACGAAATAGGAGGTTACAGATGCTTATAAATTATTTGTGGCACCTCATGAGAATTATGAATTTGAAAAGTATTTATCAGCACACAATCTTTTCATAAGCTAAGGAAAGCAGGATGAGACTACCAGTATCTGTTGCTATCGTTGCTGTTAGCAGTTGGCCACACCACCTGAATCCTCACAAAAAGTAGGACACCACCAGAAAAAAAAGGTAGGACATTTAATCACTCCACACCACCTGGAACATTCAGCAGCGCATTAAGTACATGTACTCAGCACACTGAGATGCACTGGACAGATGAACATGGAATATTTAAGTGGGAAGTGATGGCTACTGGATGAGGGTGTGCCTGAAATATTCATTAGGAGCTCATAATTTAATGTTTTTTCTTAGAAAAACAAATCCCAAATCTTCTACTCTACAAAATGAAAGTAAAAGAAAACCCAAAACATAGTAGGGAAACTAATCCATAGGGTTTAATCTGCTTTCCTCAAGACTAACAGCAGAGCATCTTTTGCACCGTCTTTTGCATCAACTTGATTCTTGCAAGAACATATTTTTGCATGCCCAGAGTTACAAATTTGCTTATGTTACGACTCGCATCCCATCCAGACATCATTAAGCAGAAGGATTTGGGGATGCGTTTTACCCAAAAGCCATTTTATTGACTTGGACATTCTCGTAAATGTTCAGATTTTGCTGAAAACAGCCTTTTGCAAGAGGGAAAAAACATCCTGAAAAAAATTTTCTGTCCAGTCTTCTGTTCATTATCCTGACATGCTGGTCCCTGCCAGATTGCATCCTTGTTGTCCTGAGGCCGCAAGCCCAGGCCCTTGTCGAGGGGGGGAAGGGTCTACAAAAGCAGCGTTGCTTCCTCACACCACTGATTTAGCCAACGGTTCGTTCCGAATGGCCCGCCATCTGTCTTCCTTCCTCACAGGACAGGGTCTCTTTGAATACTAGCCATGCATGCCTCCACTCGGCACTTTTCTGAAATGTCCGAGGCTGTTCACCACCTTCCAGGCGTCACGGGAAGCCATGGCGAGAGTTAACACCAGAAGGGGCCACCACCACTGGATTGTCCCAAAGCTTTTCCCACCATGAGGTCAAGTCTTGCCACTCGCTTGTGCCTCCGCCTTTCCCTGGTAGGACATTCGTGCTGTTCACGGCTCCATGGTGTCCTTGCAAGGATGGTCTGTCTTCCACACATGGCCGGAGACACATCTCTTCGAGCACATGGTCATCCCGTCAGTGGGGCTTGAACAGTAAACCCCAGGTACCTCCTAGGCAAGTTTGCTTTTCGATGAACCTTCAGAAATATTTGTGGTTGGTTTGTTTTTTTTTTTGGGGGGGGGGCCTTGGATATTTCTATGGGTTGGGAGGGGAACCACCCACGCAGTTTTGTCCCCTGCCACACAGCGCTCCTCCTGCTCCCATGGCTTCTCCTGGTGGCCAGGGCTGGCCCATGGCTGAGGGTCACCTTGTGGGCTGGAGGCCACGAGGGCAGGGACACAAGTGGGTGTGAAAACACTTTTCCTCGGAACTATTTATTTTTTTATTATTATTATTATGATTTTTTAAAATCGAGGTAAGGTGCCCGGACCGCGCCCAGGGGCACACAAGGCCCGAGGCCGGGTCACGGCAACACGGGTGGGGGATGCGACCTCCTCGGCCCTGCGCTCCACGGGCGGCAGAGGGGTAGNAGCCATGGCGAGAGTTAACACCAGAAGGGGCCACCACCACTGGATTGTCCCAAAGCTTTTCCCACCATGAGGTCAAGTCTTGCCACTCGCTTGTGCCTCCGCCTTTCCCTGGTAGGACATTCGTGCTGTTCACGGCTCCATGGTGTCCTTGCAAGGATGGTCTGTCTTCCACACATGGCCGGAGACACATCTCTTCGAGCACATGGTCATCCCGTCAGTGGGGCTTGAACAGTAAACCCCAGGTACCTCCTAGGCAAGTTTGCTTTTCGATGAACCTTCAGAAATTTTTGTGTTTGGTTTGTTTTTTTTTTTGGGGGGGGGGCCTTGGATATTTCTATGGGTTGGGAGGGGAACCACCCACGCAGTTTTGTCCCCTGCCACACAGCGCTCCTCCTGCTCCCATGGCTTCTCCTGGTGGCCAGGGCTGGCCCATGGCTGAGGGTCACCTTGTGGGCTGGAGGCCACGAGGGCAGGGACACAAGTGGGTGTGAAAACACTTTTCCTCGGAACTATTTATTTTTTTATTATTATTATTATGATTTTTTAAAATCGAGGTAAGGTGCCCGGACCGCGCCCAGGGGCACACAAGGCCCGAGGCCGGGTCACGGCAACACGGGTGGGGGATGCGACCTCCTCGGCCCTGCGCTCCACGGGCGGCAGAGGGGTAG
>VZSF01010786.1:320820-375178 GCA_013398295.1 Chionis minor
ACAGGTTGGCCAAATCGGTGGCGGCGGGGGCCGGCAGAAACCGCCACACACCGCCCCGAACCGGGGCCCGGGGCCCGGCGGGCACCTCCCGCCCTCCCCCGCGGGGCCGGCGGGGCGTCGCTGCCCGGAACGGCGGTGCCGGGGGAGCCGTTTCCAGCCGGGCCGTGGCGGGCGGCGGGAGCGGCGGCGCCTCTCGGATTCGCGTGGGCCTCAGCCTGAGGGGCGGCATGGCCAGGGCGGTGAAAGTTCTGACCACCCTGCGGAATCACTGGAAGAAAACCACGTTCGGGGTCTGTCTGCTGAGCTGGGGCGGGCACTGGCTCTATGGGAGGCACTGGTAAATGCCGGCTGGGGGAAGCGGGGGCGGGGCGGATGGGAGAGCGGGGCTGCCGGCCCGGCTCTGTGCCCGCCGGCTGTCACAGGCCACCGGCCTCGCCGAGGGGCGATGGCGCGGCCGCCGTGCTCCCCTCGGCTGCCCGGGCTGCGGGACCCTCTGCTGAGGGCCCCTGGTCCGTCTCTCCACCCGTCCGTCTCCCTCGTGGTTGTTAAAATGGAGGGGCTCCCCTCGGAGGCGCGGCGGCGGCTTCTCTTTCCCTCCCCCCCCTTCCCCCAGCAGCTTAGGAAGGCGCTGTGCCCTTTTCCCACTTCCCACCTTGGCCTTGGTGTAAGTTTGGGGCTAGTTCAGGCGGTGGTTTGGAACACAAAAGTGTTGTCAGGGTGACTTAAGCCGTTCTGGGGCCTGTTGGAGAGGGGAAAGATCTCTCTCTTCTAACATAAAATAAAATAATAATAATGATGTCAGCCAGGTGGGCATCCTCGTCCTGCCCACTGTTCACCAGTAGTATAAGGGTGAAAGAAACCAGAGGCCCTACACCTGCACATGGTGCCGCTGGTACTGGCCTGAGGGGAAGCCACCTTTGTGCCCAGAAGGTGGCCATCACAGCATGGTGGCCCTGTGCCCCTGGGTGGGTTGTCCCACCTCTTTCGTTTTTTTTTTTTTTCTGGTTAATGGTGCCATACACCTCATGAAAGGTGCTGGACTTTCTGTTGCACCAGTGCTTCTCTTGAGGAATGGCAGTGGCGGCAGCCGTGCCCTGTGCCTCCCTGGGGCGCCCACCTGGCTGGAAGGAGCCCACCAACTGCTGCAGCAGCAGTACCCCTAACGTAAGTTCTCCCTAGCGGGGAGTCATTTCCATTCGTTATCTGTGGGGCAACTGTTCCTGGTAGTAAGAAAAATCTTCCCTCATGATTGTTAAATAGCTAGGCTTGTGTTGTAATCCCTGTCGTTTAAGATTATGGTTAGTACATTTGACTAAAATGCAAGTATAGCCAAATTATTTTTGAAAATTGTTAGTTTTGGTGCTGCTGTTTATTCCATCACTGTCTTAATGCCTTTTTAATTGTTAAGTCATGATTTTAGCAGTGTTCTTTTCTGCTTCCATTAAAATGCTGCCAAAGCCTCGGTGGAAAACTTAGGAAAATAAATATGTTTATGTTGTTTGTTATACTTCCCTTCTTTATTTCTTTTTGCCTAGGGACTTTTGCATTAAATCAGTCTTTGTTTTGAATGGTACATCTGCTTTAGTTGCTTACTTCTTACCTGAAGCACCAAGACTCAGTTGGCTGCAGGGCAAGCAGCAAAAAAAACTCCACCTCCGTACTTTTTTCCTTGCAATTGTAGGGCAGGCTCTGGTAAGATGGAAAATAGCAATGTGAAAGTGGGGGTAACGAGGTCATGGTTTCATATGTGTGCCTACACGGACCAACAGACAGAAAAGAAGTACATAGCGAACTGCCGTGTTGTAAGCAGAAGTGTTTGTGCTAAACTGGTTGGGTTTTTTCAGTGCTTTCGTGTAATGTCGGTGGATCCTTGAGCTTGCATTTCACTTCTCCCTCTGCCGACTTGAACTTTGAATTCAGGTAAAATCGCGAAATGTAAATGAGTAGCTATTTGAAGTTCTGTCACTCTAGATACCTCTTAGCCAAAGGACTAAACTTAATGTACAAAGCGAGGAGGAAGAAATTGCTCAGTGGCATTCATACGGGGGGCTGGCTGGCGGGGCAGAGCAGCCTCTGACCTTCCCAGGTACCCTGCTTACGTCAGTGGCCTCTTTGCTGGCCTTCTGTTGCCAGAGATACTAATGACAGCAGAGTGCGTGTCAGGCCCGGGTGCTATAGAGAGCTACTGAAATAGAACATTAAGAAAAAGACTGTCTGCTCCTTGTGCATATGGAGAGCGGGCACTTGAGACGGCTTAGGAGCAGCATCAGACACAACCAGCCGCCCCTTCGTGGTTGTTGTTTCTGGGAATTCATGTGCCTGTCTACTGTTGGTTGCAGCTCTGTTGATTTCCTGGGCAATAACTGTGAAAACACATTATGATCGCGGAGAACGTGAAGCGTACCACAGGTGATATGGTAGTGAATAAGGAGGAAAATATGAAAGGCAAACAAACAAAAAGGGAACTCTGGGTATCTAGATTTCAGTGCTCAGAGGTTATTTTTACCAAGCGTAGGCACGGTGCTTTAACCCAGATGATGTGGTGGGGGGAAAAAAATGTTTACACGTCCCATTCTTAAATCTCCCCTTTTTTTCCGTGAGCGAAAATACAGCATTTCCTTGCCAGACATTGGAAATGCAAGGTAGGAAACCCTGTGATGGCAAACAGCTTTGTGACTGGCTGTGTGACTTCGATGTAGACTTACAGCACAGCTGCAAGCACTGCTTTCAGAGATTTAGATTCTGTTTGGAAAAAGTGGCGACTGTTTAGCCATTTCTTCATATCTGTGGAGGATTGTTTTAGCCAGGGAATAGAATAATGACGAATGATGGAAGAGCCTGGTGGCAAGAATGTAAAAATTCACAGGTGGTCTCAGCAGCCCTATTGTGCTACTCTGTGCGCAGGGAAGGCCTCACTCACCTTGTGGCTGCTGGACAGGAGGGAACAGGCCAGCATCTGTCTCTGCAGCTTCTGTTTTGCCTCCAAATGTAGCAATGGCTTTTGGTGGGGGTTTTTTTTGTACATCCTCTCTCCCCAGTTTCTTTGCTGAACCAGTTACGTTGGGGAGCACGAGAGGTGCCTTTTGCCCCATGGTCAAACTGCTGCAGGCAACAGTTGACAAGATTAATGAGGGAACTATGTATGGGCTATGTTGGCTGTGAGACTTACTGCTGTCGACATCGGAGGCTAGATTACTATGCATGAGGCACACTTGACTAGACTTATATTTGCCCTTTTAGAACAGATTAAAGATTTAGTGAAGTCTTACGCTTTGGTTTCTGGCATCACTGGAGTTTCTGATGAGGGGGCTTGCTTTAGCACAGTATCAGTTCAGATTAGCCTCTGACTTCTTGGAATTAGCTGCCTGAGACATTGCTTGTGTATTTGCAGCTGAAGAAAGGGTTAGTTGTGGGTTTGGTTTTTTTTTTTTGTCACCCATCCTGCATCTCTCTTCCTGGCTTTTCCATCCTTGTGGATTTTCTAAGATATTTCTCTTGCAAGGAGAAGATCCTTTGCTTTTTTGACTTCTCAAGGTTCATTCTTCTTTTGGATGCAGAAGCTATGATGCCTGCACTAAGTGGAGCTATTGTAAATAACAATCTGCCCTGCAGATAAATGACAACTCTGCTGTAGTCAGTGTCTACGTGCCAGTAGGCACAGAAGAGCTCTGTAGTACTTCCTTAAGACTTTGGAGGATGCTACATGGACAAATACCTACGATACGAAGAATCTTACCTTTTCAAAACTTGTCCCCTTTGCCTCTTCCCTGGCTGGAAATGGACCTGTGTGTCCCCCTCCTGCACGCTGCAGACTGTGCTGTGGGGTCTGATGTGGATGCCCTTGTGCTCCACAGGCTGCAGAGGAAAGAAGAACATTGGAGTGTAATGGTTCAGCGCCGAGTTATTCTAAAGGTGGTGGATGATGATAGCTGTAAAGGTTGGGAAGCTTCTTAGCCCAGTCTTGTGTGATAGTTTCTTCATGCAGCATTTAGTTTCTGGATTGGTGTTAGCCTTTCATCTTTGGAGGTGTTTGTTCAAATACTGGCTGATTTAACTGAAGGGGGGTTTTGGATGAACAGAAGAGTAAACGGGAAACCTTGTGCTGAATCCCCCTCCCCCATTTGTGATTCAGCTGTTCTAAGTATGTAATATAAAAGAAGATGCTTTTTCCAAGGAGGCATCGATCAGGAGGTGGCAAAGGTTTTCATGTGTTAAATGATAGGCATTATGTCTCGTTGAACTACTGTTAACTAAAACCCTATTGCTATTCTTACAAAATCTTAAAGAGTCTTAAAATTTCTTTGTTTCTCATAAAGGAATATGTGTTTAAAATCCATTGTCTTTGCTGTTTAGGATAGCAAGTACCCTTGTAGTATTGAAAAAGTAAGAAGATAACTCAGTGTTGTCACATGTGAGATTTTCGCCCTTTGACTTCTCTGGGTTGCCTGAATTCATGTGTTAGCATCATTTTAATCTAGAGGATATCATACTACAGGTACGAGGGACACTGAATTTAAGGTACTAGATCAAAGCTTAGAGGGTATGCAGATCATCAGATAAGTGCACATAGACAGTAACATACTTCTGTCTAACACGTACACAAGGTTGATTACAGATGAAGTAAAGATACCATATGATTGTTTTAAAATTTCCACCAAGTTTGGAAGCCTCTCTCACCTTTGTGTTGTAGGTCACCTTTCCAGAATTGAGCTGTTGCTGTTCTTTATTATGTCCAGGTGGCTCAGTGAGTCGCCAGCTATGTCAAATCAGCAGAAATTTAATCTCTGGCATGATGGACATCAGCTTAACTGATTGTCAGACTTGGCCAGGCTGTTACAATGGTGTCACTGCGTAAGTGATCATCATTTTGTCAGGATGGGGACTCTCGATACTGTACTGAGGCAGCAGGCTCCTCAGATACTCAGTTTTACTCTATATGTTCAAGTATTGACTTTCTCTGTAGAAAATGCTGGCAAGGCATCTGGGCCTTTGACTGCTTGCCAGTAATTGGAGTGTTATTGTTATCTATAATTTGAATGTTAGCGTCTGCATGTTTGCCAACTGATAACTCACTTTGTCACCTTTCTGCATATACTTCCTAAGTGACTGACTTTATTTCCTCAAACTTTGACAAAAAACCAGAGTATTAAATTCTGAGTCTTGGTTAAAGCTGATGAAAACTAAGATTTGTCTTTCATGCCCTTCCAAAGCCAAGTGGGACGTAAATGCTAATGTCCAGCAAAGAGGATGCTGTGCTCTTGCTGTATTGGAAGCGGCCAGAAAGCTCTCTGCTGAGATAAAATCTCTTTTAGGTGTTCTGTTGTAGCTCTTGAGGAGTGATCCTATACGCAGAGCCTCGGTCAAGTTTCTCTTCACAAAACTCTGTGTTTTGATGCAGACAAACTGAACTGGAGAGTTTTTAGGCTTCTTCTTGCTTAAATGTACTTAATAGTCGTAGATTTAATCCTAATAACCCTTTTTGAAGTAGGGTCTCACACCTTTCATCATGGGAACTGTCCTTTAAGCCCTGGCCTCTGCTGGCACTTGGGCAGAGGGTGCAGTCTCAGCTGGGGGAGCGTATGTACTAAATTGTGTGGGTCTGTGTGCTTATATCTAGGAGTGGTAATTCCCTGTTCCAGCTGAAAACGCTTAGGAGAGGAGCAGTGGCCACCAGCCCCGTGCCAGGAATGTTGCAGACAAATGAGAACAGCCCCTGTTGGAGCAGGTCGTAGCGGGTGTTGTGCTTTCACAGCCCGCTGTGTTCCGGCGGCCTGACCCAGCCAGTGCAGCCTGGTGAGCTCTGGGCAGCTGCTTTCTGCGTTGATTCCCTGCTTTGCCGTTGCTCTGTTCTCCAGAGAGGCTGTGCTGAAGTGGCTGACGGCCTTGCAGGACTGACTGATACCCTTGTCGAACCAGTCAAAGTTCTGTCCATGAGTTCAGCTTAGGACAACCTCTTTCTTCCATATCCCACTGCCAGTGCTTGTTTCTCTCGGTCTCCCATTTTTTTTGCCGCTTAAGTAAGTTGGCCCAGTTGTAAGCTGTGTGATGCTTAATTCTCACAGTGGGAAGGTAGCCCCGAGTTGCCCAGCGGATGCAGTACTGCATGTCTGTTTTGCTTTCAGGCTGGAGTTGTGTCAGTAAGCCCTTAGGGGAAGCATAAAGTAAAAATTGATTTTTAGTTTGCTGTGGACGTGGTGCAAGTCAGAAGAAATCTCTGTGTGTTCTTTAAGGCAGTGCAGCCGTTTCCCTCGGCCTTCACCTGCTCATGTTCAAGTGCTGTTGAAAAGGCTTTATTGCTACATAATACTAGTCAATAAAGGACAAAAAAAATTCAACAAAATCTTATATTTATTATTAAAGTCTGTTCTTCTCTGGGAGCTGGTATGAAGCCGTATTTTGGTAACTTAATATATAACGAGACAGAAGACTTTTGGAACTTAGCTTTTTGCTATTTTTAAACATTTTTCTAGCTATATTTATTAAGTGGTATGACCCGCAGAGGACTTCAAGACCCACTTGTGGTATTTTAGGTGAGCCATGTGAGACGATAAAGGTAAGAGCTGTGATACAGGAGGAGGACTGCTGTTCTTACAAGTACACCCCTCTGAGTGTACTTGTGCTTTTTTTTCCTTAAGTGTGACAGTAGTTAAGTATTTTAAGGAAATAAAAATTTTCCTGTTACGTGGCATCTTTAAGCCAAACTTGGGACATCTTTAAGCCACGCTCAGATGACTTTGAAATATATGTCCTAGTTGAATCAGTGGGAATCCTGTGAGTATGGCTGGGATGGCATAGGATTCTGGGGATGCTGTGCTGCTGGAAAGGTGAGACAAGTCACTTATAAGTTACTGGACATTAAATGGTTCTTCTGGTCTCAGAACCTAAACCTTTCCTTTGACACCAAGATGATCTGTGTCAGAGAGACTTTTTCTGTTTCTGTAAATTCTTCAGTGCAGGAGAAAATAAGCTTAAATGTTGGCACCTAAACTGTCAAGCCTAATTTTTTTTGTTTAAGACTCCCTTGAGCTGAATAAAGCTTGCATCCTTGACAATTGTTTTGGAAGTCTTTGCAGGTTGGGACAGAGAACACCGTATCTTTTCCTTGCATTTGAAAAGTTGTACTGGACTCCATTTTAAAGGTGATTAATACTGCAGCATAAGGTTGTGGGCACTAGGAAAACATACTGGCTGACGATGTGACCAAGCTTGACTTCTGAACAAAATTGCATCAATGTGAAGTAAACAGATAACAAGGATTTGACTAGAGTTTGTTAATAAGGTTAGGACAGCAGTGGTCAAATACATCAACTGTGCAGCCATCATTTGATAGTGGGGTTTTCTCGATATCCCACAATATTTCATGTTTACATATTGAAATTGCAACTGTTTTGCATTTGCTCTGGCCACACATAGTTACAGAAGGGGGAAAAAAATGTCCCTGTGTGAGGGCTGATGCCCTCAGCAGTGCAGTGTGGACTTAGCCTCTCATGCTGTCTTGATTGAACTGGAATTAGCTGTGACAATGTTGTTTAGCTTGGAAGACAGGCCTTTTCAGAGATAGTTATTTTAACTAGTGAGCTATGATTATATTGCTGCAACCAAAAACAAGTCTGTTTCTCCTCTAAGTAATGTTTCAGGTGCTTAATACAAACGATTTATTCCTTTGGTTTTAAGGAGCAAACATGACAGTTAAAAGCATGCCTCTCAGGAAATTTTTTTTAGACATTACAGTTACTTCTTATCCTGGTGAGATATTATCCGCATACTTTCTTTTTTCATGCTTGAATTCTTCCTTTGACTTTTTTATTATTACCAGGAATAAATCTGTGGCTTTTTTGCTGTGGAATTATTTTCTCGGAACCCAACTTTATATATACCTCATGCAAAGTCACCCTACTTCTCCTTTTATGGCATTGCGGCATCTTTTGGTGATGCCAAAAAGAGCAGCTTCTGTAGCTCCGGTGACAGATAAATAGCGTAAACTCATGGAATTGAGTAGATGTCACTCGTGTTTGTGTCCAGAGGTCTGACTAAGGCCTTGCCTTCTCTTCTGCCATTTCCATTGCAGGATTCGGCCTGATGAGCTACACTTTGTGTTGGGGATGTGCTGCTTTCCTAGTCACTTGTTTTTCATGGTCGGCTTTGAATCCTTTTAATTGCTGTAGTGTATTCATTTTGGTATGCTGACTATAATTGGGGTTTTTGCACTTGATATTTTTTAGACAATAATATACTGTTTTGCCAGGTATTGCCAAGCTGAAGGAGTTTTTTTGGTTTTAGCAAGAAGGGGGAGTGTCTGGTATCTAGAGGACAGGTGAGACTTTGGGCAATGCAAAACAGGACTCCCAGTTTTGTCTGCAAGGGCCAATAGGGCATTTTTTGGTGAGGGGAAGAATGGAATTTTATTCCTCCCTCAGTAGCTCTGTCTCCAGTTTGCTTGCCAGCTATACCCTGCTTGCCACCTTGCTAATGCTGTCTGTCACCAATGACAAGCACAAGGATTAGTCTGGAATTTCTTTCTGAAATGACCCCAGCGACATAGCTAATACTGATATTTTCTTCTTTATTTCTAAACTTCACTTAGGTGAGTTGAGTGATTCTCACCTCTCTGAGTTACTGCTTTAGGCCGTGCTCAGACCCAGGTGGGTGTTAGGTGCTGCATTAACATGTGTTTGGCTTACAAACTGGTGCAGGGGGGATTTCACAATTATAATGCACAAAGATTTAAGACCATGGAAGTTACACTTAAGTCTACTCTAAATCCCTTCTGTACTGCCAGAATGGTAAGTACCTTCAGTGTAAGTAACAGGCAGTATTAACATTGAAAAAAGCCTACGCCTTAGATCTGGAATACAGTTATGTAGCAATTTAAAAATAAATCACAGTTACACAGTGTCTTCTAGCTTATGTAATGTCAGCACACTTGTCATCCTGGTCTTTGTTTTCTGCTTTTCTTTACTATAGAAAGGATGTTGGTGTGCACATGCAAAAGAAAATTATGCATGTGTGCTTAAATGGGTGTGTTTCATCCTTAAAATGTGTTAAATAGGTCTTAAAGAACCTGTGTTTTTATTTTAGTGCTGTCAAAGTGTGTGTAAAAGGAGTCTGTACTTACATTTTAAAAATGAGGAAATTGTTTTAAACTTACACAACCTAATGTCCACTCTCTTTTCTGTCTTACCTAATAGTGATAACCTGCTACGAAGAGCTGCATGCCAAGAAGCCCAGGTAATACCGTTTAAAGTGATAAAATTAGATTAAAATCTCCCTCTTATCTTGGTTGTGCAGGGCTCCCGAGATTCTCCCAGCGGGCCCTCTCTACGTGACAAGCCTTACAATGATACCATCTGTGTTCCTTTGCTAAAGTGCCAAAGGGTGGACGCAGCTTGCAGCCGGGCTACTGTACCTTTTGTGCCCCGACTTCTGTTGTGATGGATGGTGCCGTGTTGTCATTGGGGTAATCTTAGTTACTGCTGTAGCTACCCAGATCTCCATTCCTGCACGTGTAATTATCATGTGTCTGTCAAGTTCTGGTGGGAAGATGGCTTGTTGATAAGACAGAAGTCTGAAATCCACGAGTGTCATGGTGGACTGGTGTCCACTGCTTCATGGCAGAAGCAGTGAAAACCACTTCATGTTAGTGTTCAGCTGGAGAGACATTGCCCTTGTCTATTTGATCCCTAGTGACTTTATCAAGGACCTCTCCTGTGAAGACAGGCTGAGAGAGTTGGGGTTGTTCAGCCTGGAGAAGAGAAGGCTCCAGGGAGACCTTCTAGCAGCCTTCCAGTACTTAAAGGGGGCCTTCAGGAAACATGGAGAGGGACTCTTTATCAGGGCATGTAGTGATAGGATGAGAGGTAATGGTTTTAAACTGAAAGAGGGTACATTTCAATTAGATATGAGGAAGGCATTCTTTACTGTGAGGCTGGTGAGACACTGGAACAGGTTGCTCAGAGAAGTTGTGGAGGCCCCATCCCTGGAGGTGATCAAGGCCAGGCCAGATGGGGCTTTAAGCAATCTAGTTTAGTGGGAGGTGTTCCTGCCCATGGCAAGGAGGTTGAAACTAGGTGATCTTTAAGGTCCCTTCCAACCCAAACCATTCTATGATTCTGTAATACTAGGTGTGGTGACTGAACTAGTGCTTTTGAGACCCACGTACTGAGAACTTTAGAGAGACAACCCGTTTGCTGATCACTGACAAGAAAGCTAGTATTCAGAGAGAGTTATTCTCTGATTATACTGACTATTGCATTTTGTCATTTGTGGCAATGAACAAGTTCCCATATGGTAGTATTCCCATAGAGAAATCCTGTCCTTAACGAGCAGCCTTTCAGGGGCAGGAGTGCTGCTGCCCGTGGATGATATCACTGCACAGGTACTGCCTATAGACTCTGATTACCCCAGTGGTGTGCTGTAGGATTTTAAGAATCTTTCCACCTCCCACAAATCAAGTTTATTCTAAACCTGCTTCTCCATGCCAGATCTTAAGAGATTTGGCAGGATGTAACACTGTTCCCATCTTTTCTATGTACTAGCGTCCAGGTAGAATGGTGAAAATTATTTTTCTCATTAAAGAACTTTCCTTGAGGTTACCTTGGTTCTGTGGTGCACCTGAATAATCCCAATTTTAGCCTACCTGCCGTTGAGGGAAAGATATTCACAACAACTTGATTTGGGCAATGGAACTTCATGCCAGAATAGATGTAGGAGAGCTCAAGTCTTATGAAAGAATAAGAAAAATCTTTCCCTGAAAATAGTGCTTTCATAAATCGTACTTGTAGCTTCAGAGTCAAATGCGTTTCCAACTCATCGTATCAGTTGTTCTTTATTTTTGTTTTCAATACTCATTTTTACTGCATAATATCAAAGTGATAGAAGTGTTTTGTATCACCAAAAATAGCAGTTTATACCTCAGTATTTGAAGCATGCTTACCAATTCAAAAATTTTAGGGAATCATTAAGTTACATATAAGAAGTTAGAAGACCTAAGTGTGCATGCTGTCAAAAAGGTGTAACTGCTAAGGAAGGACTGGTACAAGAAGATAGTTCTGCTGTGGAAATTCTGACTTTCCTGTTCCTTAATTCCAGTCATTAAGTCATGGAATCTATTCCATTATGGCTTATTTTTGTAAATGAAAGTGCAAAACCACTGTCAATAGAGCTTTCTACAATTTCAGTGGTTAAAGCCAGGGAAAATATCCTGCAGAAGACTCCTGCATTAGAAAGGAGTGAACCAGAAAGCCTAGTAATCAATTCTTGCTGTAATTTCCATTCTCACTGATGTGTCAGTGCCAAATACTCCTTGAAAACACGCAGCAGTACAGCAATAAGGCATTAGATGTCTTATATGTTCTTCAGAATAACAACAATCTATAATTGTTTGAAAAATGCTGCTTGTGTTTATAGTGCTGTGTCAGTACTGCGAAAAAATAGAGGCAGACTCACCCAAGAAAAGTTTCTCTGAGTGGTGGGATGTTTTCCCTATTACTTTTAGATCGGATTTTTAAGTTTTTAAGCCTGTTGCAATAACAGATTGATGAGGCATCCACCTTCCTTCCAAAGTATCTGCTACAGCAGTATTTCATGCAAAGACTCCATCATGCATGTCTGAGTTTAAATCTCAGTTCATGATGACAGCCTTGGGGTGGCAAATGATCACAGAAAGATTCCATACTAAAGAACGGATTTAATAAATTTAAAACCTTTTAGACCTCATTCTCTGGAATAAGCCAGCGTTAGCTGACTGTGAACTTCCTTTGTGAGTGTGGTCTTGCTGCTTGACTTTGTTGTTCCTGAACTCTGGGAATGTGTTAAAGAGGTCCTGTTTAGCTGGCAAACAATTCACTCTGGGAAGCAGGGATAGTTTTCTGTAAAGGAATGTGCTTTCTCTGTTAGTATTCATAAAGCATTACACAGCCTTTCTATAAAGGGTTTTTCATAGTTGCAAAATGGTGATTGTCATCTTAGACGTCCAGAAATGCAATACCTGGAAGTGTGCATTTGACAAGGAAGTGAAAAAGGCATTCACTTTCTGAAATTATACCTACACATATATATTTAATAACCATTTTTAATATCTAGCATTAAGTTGCCTTTCCTTATGTTGTGCTCTGAAAAAAAGACGTGTAGAATGTTGCATCATTTTTTTAATTTCCTGTCTTAAAAATCAGCATTTGCTTTAGAAATCCCTCTGTATATAACATAAATGTCTAAGGATATTACATAAAGAAGTGATTGTGTCATTACTCATAAATTCTTTGTGAGCCTTTTTAGGTTGTTTAGGTCAAGCAAATACATCACATTGTGCCGCCCAAGCAAATAATTAATTGTTTCTAACAGCTGTAACATGCTAGATGTCCCCTGTACTTCCCAATTCCCACCTAACAAGTACAATAGTAGTTGGTCTGTTTTCCAGCTGATTTTTGAGTAAAGCTTAAGAGCTATTGATTTGTTTCCCTCTCTTTGAAGATTCCTTTACTCTCAGCAACTTCTCTCATCCTTTTCCTTTCTTAAAGAAGAAATTTGAATGATTTAAGTGACATAGCCAGCTGCACGCTTCTTTTAATTGAGGTTTCCTGAGCAAAGTTGGCAAGTGGAATTAATTATAAATTTAAACAGCTAATGATCACTGAAATCTACTGTGCTTTTTGTACAGTGTTCACCTTCAATATAAAAATTCCTGCTAGGGGGATTAACTTTCAAGCTAAAGGGTGAAAAAACCCAGGGACAGTTGACTATGTCTTGTATTCAGCGCAGTAGTCTTTTGTTCCCGCTTTATTTCCGGGGCTTCTGGATGGTACTGCTGAATACATTGTCATTCCTGTACTCAACACCCACTTGATTTGGTGTGGTAACGAGGATGCCTTTAGGTGACCCGAAGGAGGTTTACAGAGTGGGAAGTAACATGTGTGGAAGCTTTGCCTTTTCTTGCCTCTGCTGTGCTGAAAGGCTATGGAAATAGGCATAAATGGCTAAAAGGTACAAGAGGCTGTATGGAGTAACTCTTGAAGAATTCAAAATCGTGGCATCTGTTCAGAATTGGATTAAAAGTTGAAGAGGATTTCAGTGATTTTTAGGATGAAAAAATGAGAAACAGTGAGCTTGCTTATAGGTCAAGGCAAATTCTCTGGTGATTATCTTCCACATCTTCAATAACTTAAGCATAGAAAATACAAAAATGAGCAGAAGAGATAAAAGAAATTAAGTACATAAGTGGTAAAAGATGCAGAAAGAAGGTGGCAGGCAGGTGTATGAGGATTACATAAGGAAGGAAAATCAAGTAACCTTGGAGTCAAGGGTAGTTCCCTGGATCTCAGCCCACAGCAGAAAACCAGAGGTTGGCAAAAAAGAAATGGTGGTGGAACTGTAAAAATGAGCTAAAAACTACTTGTGACAGTGATGTGAGCTGTTGCTAAGAGTGCAGGTCTTTGAATAGGAGACCTGTACAATGGCTGAAGATGGAAGTCATTTGATTGTCCTGAGGCTTGAAAGCCCATTGACATTTGTAGAGGTGTGTTTTTTTGAACTGTTTTACCAATGTGCTTAACAGATAAATTGAACTCTGCTCTTTTCATCTCACTTAGGCTTTTGGCAACCAGCCGATCCCTTCCAGTGTGCCACTGAAGAAGGCAACAGTGTTCCTCAACCCAGCAGCTTGCAAAGGGTAAAATTGCCCCTTCCCTACACTCATATGTGAGGCACTCTTTTTGTTATTTTTGCTCTGCCAACTACTGGAAAAGCCAGCCAGATATTTGAGCTCATTTTTGCCTCCCTCTGATGCCAAGCTGGTGCTATGTAACTATGCCAAACTTTATTTCACCAAAAATATTGGGCTGAGAAATAGAAGTGGATGCGTCAGTTGGAAGAACAATTTCTAAACATACGTGTATTTTTAATTTTTCTTTTATCCTCTGTTTCGGCCTTTGTCGTTCCTTCATATGTGGAATTCTTTTGTATTCCTTCCACACTTTTGTATGTGATGCATTTCCACCCTCAAAAACTGTAGAAATAAGAGATGACCTTGATTGCTTCAAGACTTCAAGTTAGCCAGCAGTGATCTTACTTCTGTGGGAACCTGCCCTTGAAAGGGGTGTTGCCCACAAACTGAGAGGCTAAATATGGGCTCAGAGCAAGACTCCTGGAAGAGGTTGGCTGCTATTTTTGCATACTCATTAGCAGAAAAACAGTTAATCTTGGATATGATGTGTGTCTGTTTCTGCTGGTCAGCTAAGCTTCGTATCAGTTGTGTCTTGGGGAAAGACGGGGAGCTGTCAGTAACAATATGAAAGGAATCATATATCTGACATGGAAGTGCCTGGACTTTTATGTACTTATGTCCAAAACTTCCAAAAATGTGAAGTATTAATAAGTTAAGTCTCGGACTTCTAGTCTCATGATTCTACTTGTAAGCAAAGTATAGTTAATGGTGTAGTTATTTTATTATTCAGTTATAGGCAGAAAATGCATGAGTCCTATAATGAAAGAAAGTCAGATAAAATTTTGCTTCTAATTAAACTTATTAAATAATATGTAACAATAAGGTTTTTTAAATGTTTCTGAAAACGTAAATGGGCCTTCTTTGTGGTCTTTAAAGCCTGGTGCTCTGTAAGTCATTAATTTTCTAATGAATTTATTTGTGGAGATCTTGTTGGTTTGTTGGGTTTTTTTAATTATTATTTTTAGAGAAAGCTAGATAACCTCTTCTGCATTTATTAAAACTGCAATGAAAAGGTGACATCTGAGATATGAGTCTAGAAATGTAATACATTTGAACCAAATGAAATCTCATCTTTTCTGACTGGCAGGTTGAGTGACTGATTGTGTAGACTGTATGCTCTGTTTTTAAGTAGATTTCTTCTTGTTATTCATTGGTTTCTTTCCTTTTCAGTTTTTTTAGCCACCAGACTAATGAAATAATTTTGACTCTGTTTTTTTTAGCAAAGCCAGGAACCTTTTTGAAAAGAATGCTGCTCCAATTTTGCATTTATCTGGCTTGGATGTAACTGTGGTTAAGGTAAGAACTGTTCTGTTAATATAGATATATTGTCTGCTGTGCTTTGTTCTCTTGAAGAATTTAAATTCAGTTCTGGATACATTTGAAATCCTCAGTTGTCCTATAGACATCTCATGAGAAGAAATGAATACTGAGATATTAAGCTGGCACTTAATCTTTGTCTTTTTAATTCACAGTTAATTTACGAACTGTGTACTGAGTTTTTAATTTTCAGTTAAGCAGTACATGTGCTTGTCTGTGTGTCTGAAGCAGCCCTTCTATAATTCATGTTTGAGAGAAAACCTCTAAATATTTGAGTGCTGGGTAGTGGTGCGTGCCCATCGCAGTTGAAATTGTCAGATCTGCCTGAACTTGCAGAACTCAGAAGTGAGGAACTTTGACATGCAGTGTAACTGCTCAGATTAATTAAAAATAACCTTTTATTTTTACACTGAAAATATCTCGGTGTATCCCCAAATAATTCATCACGAAACCAGAACACTGAGCTCTAAGTGGAGTGAATTAGCAGAGAGGTTTTCTTTGGAAAGAGAAGAAGTAAACACAAAGGGATTCTAATGTTTTTACAGGTTTTTGAGGCTGTGATACGTGGATTGTTTTAATAGTCACTGTGTCCTAGCAGTGAAGTACGGTAATATGTAGCTTTCTGTCTTGTAATCTTTTTCACAAGGTTTAGTGTTAAAATGCTGTTTTTATTAATTTCCTCTCTCTGATCATTGAAAGTACATAGTCCCACCCTAAGAGAAAAAAATATTTTGCAAGAGTTACAACTGAGACTTCGTAGCTTCAGACCTGACGAGTTAGCAAACCAAGGCTGGGCCAGTAACCGAGGCCGAGATATCCCTGTGAAAGACATTAATTTTGCAGAAAAAGGTTTTGATGATTAAGAAAGTCGGTGTACTCTTTACTGCTAAACCAATTGTCAACAGCTTGCTGTGGGGCAGCAGCCTTTTATGTAGCTGATTCTGAGTTTCAGGAGACGCACTTGAGCGCGCTGGCTGCTAAAGACGTTGGAGCTTTTTCTGTAAGAGTGTGGTTTGCTTGTGGTTTTGTTTCAGGGTAAGAGTATCTGGCAATATGATTATTGCTGCAATATTTTAGATCTAGTGAGTAAGATATTTTATTTAGCCTTTGTGTGTGTTTGCTCGCACCCTGTATTAGGCAGCAGGCTTGTTCTAGAAGTTTAAGAAATTTCAGTGACTGTCAATAATATCCAGTGCTGTGTGGCTATATGAGAATAACTGTTAAGCAAATGGATACATGATTCTTTTTTTTTTTTTTCTATATAAGAGATATCTTAGAAATAGTAATTTGAGTTCTCGTGTTTGGATTTCTGTTTCTTCAGACTGATTATGAGGGACAAGCGAAAAAGCTGCTGGAATTGATGGAGAACACGGATCTGATCATTATTGCAGGAGGAGATGGCACAGTACAAGAGGTACTGCAGGAGCTTTGTCCTGCTTTGTTGAGAACCAGTCGGGCTGGGGGTGAGAAGATTGAATTTGTGTAATGTAGCAACATCATAACAGCCATTACTGAAGATTTGCGTGTTTTAGTATCTGTGTTTGCAGTCACTGTTATAATCTTCTGGCGATAAGAGAACTCTGCTAGTTGTTGTTAGTCTAAAAGTGATGATGGGAGATGGGAGTGGGCATAGAACGAGTGTGTGACATAACTATCTTCCAGAATTTTATTCTAGAATGAGAAATTTTTTTGGGGAGACATGATTCTAACTGTTTCTTTCTGTGTAATGTAGCTATGGTGGTTTAATTTTCAAAATTCATTCTTATTTGTCCTTCCCAAGGAGAATGCATGTTCTTCTAAGTGGGAATCAAATAATTTAAAAATTACATGGGAGTGATAACAAAGCATGGTATGTATTTAATAAATGCCTATTGTCAAGATGATTAATGACAGAAGCAAACTACCAGCAGAACTGAGGGATACTCTGTTTTTAAAGGAAGGTTGTATTTTATTAAAGCATTTGCTGGAATGCTAACTACTGGCGTCATAAGGCAATGGCTGAATTAAATGCAATGACCTTAAGAGAAAGTGGTCAGAATACGTTTGAAAGTTTCTCCTGGCCTTAGAATTAATTATTGTTAACTGCACACTGACCCATGCTATTTTTATATTATGCAGAACATTATTCGATGTTAAAACATTTACACTGGCATTGGTTGTGGGGCCAGCATATAGTCATGTGCACTCATCCTGCTATTTCCACCATGTTTGCACACTGAACATGCTTCCTTTCCCATGTGAGAAACTGTAGCACCTTCCATAAGAGAGTAGCTGTTTCTTAAATCTTTTCCAAACGGTAAATGTGGGTATGAATTTCATAGCTTTCTACTGTAACTGAAAAACAAAATTCTCAGAGCTGAACATTTCCCATGTTTTTCAGGTCATAACTGGACTCCTCCGCAGAGCAGATGAGGTGAGGAAGTGTGATTTATTTATTTTTTACATTTTTTTTTCTTTTAAATTTGTTTATTTCTTAGAGGAAGTGTCTTGCGCATCCACTGTGATCTTATGGCCTCAGCAGTCTTCTACAGATGTGTTGCTTACTACTCTGGAGCCAGCTGGCTGTGTAAAAAGTCAGCCATGGTGGTGTCCTGCAATTCTGCCCGTTGTTCTTCGTTCCCTTTCTCAGGGAGTGCAGTGGCTCCCAAGCCACAGCTTTGGGAAGTTTCCAGCATCAGAGCAAGGATTGTGGAGAAGCCAAATGCACAAATTTCAAAGACCCATGGACCAGCTGTGTGTGCTGCTTTGTTTGGCAGAAGCATCAGGCAAAAGTACATGTTTTTCTTGTGTTTGTACAAGCTTGAAACAGAATTCAGTTATGGCCGTGCTCCTATTGCTTTGTGATTGCTTTGCCATTTTTTCAAGCGGTGAATCCCTACCTATGCAGATGGCTGCAGAAAGCAAATTTTAACCTCTCAAGGTGGATCACTCTGAATGGAAATGAGAGAGATTTTTCTTTTTAAAGAGGGAGGACAGTGTTATTGAAGAAAGGAGGGAATCATTGTTCCCAAAACCTTCTGGCAGGAGCTTGCAAAAACTCAATTAAATGATCCAGATAAGATTATGATGATATCCTTGGCAGCTAGAATTGTATCTGTTTAGGCAGTTGCTTTGTCTGAATGTGACAAGAGAAACCCTGCAACCAAGCCAGTATTTTTAAAGGGGTGCTGGCTGTATCAATTCCGAGACATCAATTTTTTTAAATTTAATATTATTATAGTTGGCCCCTGAGACCTCCATAATCTAAAGATGCAGGAAGAAAAGTTTTAGAGGCTTTACTGGCTAGTTTTTCATCTCTGTTTTTTGACTTATTATCTTGATGTGGCTTGGGGTAATTTGCAGCAGCGTAGAAAATTCTGCATCCGGCACTGTTTTTGGGTGGAATACTGCACTGTAGTATTGCCACTGTGTCACTTTATGTCTTTGGCCAGGGAATTCTTCTTGTCCTTCATATCACTCTGTCCTAGGAGTAGAGATCTGCAGTTCAGCCCACTCACTCTGTGCTCTGCTTCCCTTTTTACTCGGGCATGTCATCCCACTGTTGCCTGGATAAGAAGAGCCTGTGCAAGGTATTCCAGAAAAGCTGTTCCTAGCAGCCAGGGGAGCAGAGCATGACTGCATGAGCTGCAGACAGCCTGTCGTCTGCCCGCTTTTAAACAATTCTGAAGAAAATGAGAGAAGAGTGTTTGAGCTGTGTTAAGACTTGCAGGTGATGCAGAGATAGCAAGGGAGAGCGGGTGGGCATGAAGCGAGAGGGGTATTATTTAGTCGGTGTGGATTTGCAGTATCAGGGTGCTGGTAGCTGCAGTGCCCAGGAGGAAGATGGTACTTTGTGATATATGGTAGTTTACATTGATTTGCTGACACGCTTCAAGAAGCACAGTTTATTATGAGGTATAGTGTAATAACTTGCTCTTTCAACAAGCCCTTTTGCTGAACTGTGGTACAGAAAAATAACACGGTCAATGACTTCCAAAAATTAGACCTTCTGCTGCTTCACGATTTGGATGCCAGAGGAATCAATTAATTTCCTTTCCTGAACTGAGCAAATCTCTTTGCAGTGCAAGGTTACTGTATCAGAGGGGGATTTCTGCAGTGGTAAATGAGATTCAGAGCTTGTGATGCCACCATCAGTATTAAGAAAGATGGCAGATTGCTGACAGAATCCATGCATTAGTTAGGATGTGGCTGCCAACCTGCATGTAACAATGCTTTTAATGATTACAGAGAGCTCCTTTGTACCCAGTTGGCAGTGGTGGGTTCACAGATTTGGATGCCATGTTCTGAGTCATTATGTATTACTGCCTCATTTAAGGAAGTGCCTGGCTGCTTAGTGCCAAAGGGGTGATATCAGACACAGCTGTGATCTCCACACAGGAAGCTTCATTCCGCTGATGCAAATGTTAATTTACTCTCCTCATGTGTCCAGGCTGTCTTCAGTAAGATTCCTATAGGATTCATACCTCTTGGGAAGACTTGCACTCTAAGCCACACGCTCTACCCTGAGAGCACGAATCAAGTCCAGTAAGTATTACGTGTTTTGGCAAGGGGGCTTTTTTTTGTTTGTTTTCAAGGAGCAGTGCTTCTCAGTAGCTTGATACTTTTCTTCTATGTTACATAGAATTTGGTAGTCTCTGGGCAGAGCCTTATGATTCTCTGGACTTGCCTGAGTTAATGTCTGCCAAAAAACTGACTACAATTAAAAGAAGAAAATGTATGTATTATTAGACCATGAAATAATTTGCTGTGGCTAATTTCTCTGCAATCATGTGATGCTTAGTGGTTAAAAAAAAAAAAAAAAGGCGTAAAAAGGATCAAGCCTCTTAGGAATAGTCAGAAAGGATATGACAAGGATATAGCAAGGATATGACAAAATTAAAAAAAAGTCCTCTTTCTGTCCCTTCTTCAGTTTAAGAATTCTGTAAACCAGTCCACATATAACCTGGTTAGGACCTTCAAAGTAAGGCATACAAGAATATCTTTTATGGGAAATGTTGGATCCCATTACTGACTTCTGCAGGGTTTCTCGCCAGTCCTTGTGATGGGATTGATGCTGGCAACTCTCCAACAACCTGAATCTTATCTGTCAGCATTCTGGATATGAACCAGTCTGGCAGTATCTTGCCTGCGTTTCAATTTGCTGCAACTTTTTTAGTCCACTTCTAAAGTAAAAAGGCTAGTCAACTATACTTTCTTTTCCCCCACACTTCATTTCTTTTCAATTTTTTCCTTCCTGTCCTCCCATACTAATGAATATATTTCCCCTTGCTCCTGAAATCTGTTCACTCTGGTTCTCCCAGTAAGTCATTAACATTCTTCTTTGCGGAACTCTTGCTGGTATCCATCATACATGAAACCCACGAGCCAACTGGCATAACATCTTTCATTAAAACTACCAGAGTGCTTTGAAGCTCAGCAAGATGGACAAGGCTGTAATCAGCAGCTAAGATTAAAATAATAATTTATGTTTGGATTCTAGAGAAGCTGTTTGAAATGAATGATCTTCTTGTCCCAAGGTAATGAACTATGCAGGTGAGACTGCAGCATATTGGTGAAGTTGAAAGGAATTTGGTCAATAGGCTGCTTAACAACCCACACCGGTAACAGAACCTGACTTAAGAAGTACAGAAGTGATATTTTAAAAAGAAATATTGGGCTTTTGTTCTTTCAGCATTATTAGATCATACCTTTGGAGTGTAGGAACTGTAGAAGTCTTATAAAAAGATAAGAGTTAGGAAAAAAGGGCTGAGGGAAGAACAACTTCCTTCTCTGTCTCAGTATTCTAGATCTGATGAATACAAAGGGAATTTCTCCTGCTGATTCACATGAATATTGGGCTGGATCTGAAAACTGCCTTTGGGTTTGGGTTTTTTTGACACGGGAAATGTGTACAGTGTATTTAAATTTTACCCAACTTTGAAAACAAGGAGTTTTAATGAAATACATGCTTCAGGGTCTGAACGTGGAGACTTCTTTATGAACTTGAACACTTCCGTTACAAAATCTTTAGTGCTGTGCTTTATGACTTGAAATGAGAAAGCGCCTTAGCTACTGTCCACAACTTAATGGAGCCCAAAATCACGTGAGCAGTGCTGATAGATGGATTTATGTTGATTAAAAACTTGAAAAGAAATTAGCATGCTATGGCAATTCAGTCCCAGACACATGAATTGAGAGAATTCTCATGACATCGCCTTCTCTCCCAGGTTGTTATACTTGCCATCAATAAAATAAAACCATGATTTGGGTCCTTAGTGTGATAAGCATCTGAAACAGCAAGTAACAGAGTTGATGTGTGACCTGCTAGATCAGCTGAAGAAGGAGAAATCTCTGAAGAGTTTAGGCTAAGAACTTCTTTTTGCTTTTCAGGTGTTTTGCTGCTTTTTAGAACACAGGCTTTTTCATGTGTTGCAACAACCCAGTTCTTTCCCTGGGGTGGTTCTGTTTGCTGCAAAAAAGCCTCACCTGGACTTGGAGTGGGTTTTGCTTGAAAAAAAAAAGAAAGTGTAATTTTAAAGCTTACTCTTCTCCTTCCTTCCTTCCTTCCTCTTTCTTTCCCTTTGCTTGTTTCCTGTTTGTTTTGCAGGCATATTACTAATGCTACCTTGGCCATTTTGAAGGGAGAGACAGTTCGGCTTGACGTCTTGCAGATCAAGGTAAAAGCATCTGTTTATTTGGCACCCAACATTCCTAAAACTTTCCTGTTCTTATTTTGTTCTGTTTACATGGACTGCTTTTCCTCTGTATAATGCTGTCATGAACTTTGGTTTATGATATCAGCAGTTCTGGTGGCAGTCATTTCTCCACTGTATGCTATGACATCAGATAGTCTAAATTGGAGAAAACACTACAATATCTGAACATGTTTTTTTGAGGCTCAGAGAACATTGATGAATAGAAAACTTACAAACACCAGTATTTCTGTAGAAATTATGAGAGATAACAATAGCTGTCCGAGCTGATTTAATGCATTCATACGTATTGTGGAGTTAATGGCTTTCTTTTACAAACTGAAAAATGTGAAATGGGAAAACCTTTGACTGTGCCCCCTATGGTTTTTGAGTATCATTTTTCTGTTCTGTTGTAGAATGGACATTTCTACAGCAAGAACTTAGTATCACTGTGCAGAGCTCATTGCTTTTGGGTGACAATATCCACAAAATGAAATGGCTACTGCTGGGTGTACAGTCAAACTCAATCAACCTCTTCAAAATTCCACCTCTTATATTCCTCTCTGGGAGCAGATGAAATGTGTAACACTTAAATTCTGCTTAACTTTATTGCAGTTGGCTATTTATCGTACCTCTTCTGTGAAATTTGACTTTTGGGATTAATCAGAAGTCAGTTTTTATATAGAATGATATTTTTCTAGCTGCAAAAACCAAAGTTGGAAACAAGATAAGAGAAAGCAATTTTGCAATGTTTGTTTTTCTTTACAGGGAGAAAAGGAACAGCCTGTGTTTGCAGTGACTGGTTTAAGATGGGGATCTTACAGAGATGCAGGAGTTAAAGTCAGCAAGTAAGAAAACACTGTTTTTTGAAACTGTACCTTTTTTAGCATCTGTTGCCTAAAAAGACATACTCCCTTCTTGTACAGAAGTCTTTTTTGAGTGTAGGCATTTGACAGGCAGAAGCACCCACTCTTGTTAGGTCTTACATTATGCACTTAGGAGTGTAAGACATTTCAGCATTTTTGTCATTTGAAGTAAACATTTAGTTGGTGCTGACCTGTTCTTTTAAGTATTTACTTTCTGCTTGCCTCGTGGTGCCCACTTCTGGAACTTTATTCAGATTGTATCAGTGGGAAAAGGTCTCCCTTGAGTAAAGTCTAAGTAAAGTAATTGGCCATTGTTTTTCATCAGTTGCCAATGAAAAGACGCACGCAGACTCTGTAACTCAATTCCAACAAGGGACATCAGATGCGGTAGAAGTGCCCTTCGGTTCCTGCCAGAAATGGCATGGACTGTGCTGTCTGATGGCTGTTCTCTGAAAGCTAAACTAATAATTGTTGGGCTTTCTCCAAATGGACATTTAATATGCTGCTGTCTGCGTATCAAATGACTAGCATTAGCTGGTGAAGGAGCAGCAGGGCCAAAGCAGCGCACTTCTCACACCGTTACGGTGGAATTGCAGCGCGTGCCTCTGCTGCACAGCTCTAAGGAAATACTGTGTGTTTTGGAAATGAGGTATCTTTCTCAGGAGAAAAGAGGTAGCAGACCTCTGGAGTTTGACTGGCAGATACTTGAGTGGGATTGAGGGGAGAATGGGGGAGATGCAGTAAATGGCCCAGGTGTTTGTCCCTGGGAAGCAAGGGACATGCTTGGTAGTTTGTGTAGGTGCTGACTTGGCTGTGCTGCAGGCTGTCCTGCTAATTGCAGCCCCAGGATTAAGAAAGGGCACGTCTCTCCCCTCTGCTCTCACTAGGCTTCCTGTGCATGCCTTGTTTTTTGCCTAGTGTCAGCCTTCACATGTTTTCCTGCAGCAGTTCCCTTTCGCAAGAGTCTTTTGGGCTCAGGGCTGGAGGCATGATAGCACCTTTGGTACTTGAGGCAGCATGAACATTTTCAAACCTCATTCTCTTCCATCAACGTTTTTGAATGCACAGAAAATGTGCCCAGCTTGGAAAGCACTTCAGACACAAATGAATGGGTGCTCAGAATGGGCTTGGGACAAGAACCACGTGTGCTTGTCCTGTTTTTATACTTCTCCCTAAGCATCCACTTTTGGCCCCTATCAGAGATGGGTTATTGGGCTAACAGAACATTTTGTGTATTCCAGTGATGCGCGGAAACAACTGATCTTATATTTAAAAGAATGGAGTCAAGCCATAAGCCACAGTTCCAGAAATTAGTACCTCTTCCAGCTGGCTATCCCTCTGCTAAGCACTGTCCTGGTGGAGACATGGTGCAGTTTTATGTTTTTGAAGTTTTATTATTTTACGGACAATTTCACGACTTGATAGGAGTGGTGTGACAGTTGCACACCTTAGTAGTTAATGATACACTTAAATCTGCAGTACTCTTGAGCTAATGGTATTTAATGTGCTTTGTTGACCTTCTTTGGTGGAAGACAGGGATCAAAACGTGTGCCAAGCCTGCCTAAATATAATCACATCTTTAGATTCTATACAATACTTTATGACTGGCAGGATTTTTATTTTGTAAAGCATTTATTTTGATCTGAGAATCCTTTGGGGCAAATTGATGTTTGCTGGCTCTGTTCTTTTGTCGCTGAAGCTATAGATTTTTGCTTGTTTGTTTGTTTCCTCCAACCTTATTCTTTATTGCATGTTGTGAAGATGCATCCCACCAGCTGTTAGACCACAGACCTTTAAATCATTCCCAGTTGTGTCACATAAGTAGGTAAAATTCTGCTACTGAGATGTCATGCTGCGTGTAGTGAAGATGGTGTACTGTATTTTTGTGATCTGCAGCTCAGGAAAGGGATGTCACTGCTAAGCTGCTGGTGATGTGTAGAAACTATCTTACAGTATCACAAAGCTAAATGTTGTAGAGGAGCACTAACTTCAGTGGCAAACACGTCTGTGTGCTCTGACTTCATGCAAGATTTCTCCCTTTCCCCATTTTGACCCCTGGATATCTTAGAAGTTCTGTGTTCTCTTTTCAGGTACTGGTACCTTGGGCCTCTGAAAACCAAAGCAGCTCACTTTTTCAGTACGTTTAAGGTAAAGAGTAATTGCAGGGAAAGTGTTTTTGTAGTTGGGAAATGAAAAGGCTGACTATGCTTTGTATTATTTATCTGCAAGTTTTTGTGAAGAGTTCTGGTAGCAATATAAAATGGGAGTGAAACTCGACTTGTTAAAAAACCTACCAATTGATAGACTTAGCATCTGAAGAGATGAAGGGGAGGAGGAATACTTAAAAAAAAATTCTTTACTGAGGATCTGCTGCTGCAAGATCACCAGGGGGAGCCAGTAACTCCTTTGAAACTGGAGAGCAGTAGTGGTGCTGAAGATAACCATTGAAGTGCCCCGTCACCTTTTTTTAACAGTCTTTCTAATGATAGCATTTCATTCTGATGTATTCATCTGGCAGAAGTGTCTGTAATTAGGCTGCTCATGCACGTTGATAATCAGGCTTCCATGTGTAGTAAAATGAACATGATGATTAATAGCTTATCTCACCTTAAAACTTCTCTGTTGATTAAAATTGATTCTGGAAAGATTAAAATTTGACCTGCGTGAAAGGTGAGGCATTTTCATTCGCATGTGTTTCCTGTTCTCTGAACGTATAAGGAGCCTCATGAAAGTCTGTGGAAATACCTGGGAGCTGGTACGGCAGACCAGATTGTGCAGTCCAACCATGCCATCTGTCATAGTGCCAACGCTTCCTTTATAGGAAGCTCCTATAAAGGGGAGTTAAAAGTTAAATTGTAATGTGTCCATGAAAGATTTCCTCCCTCCCCACGATCCCCAGAAAATTTGAAGTGATGATTTTGTGTGCTGCCATTGTAGGTAGAAACCTATTCTTCACTTCTCTCCAGCCTCTGTCTCGCTCTTGCTGAGTCCTTAGCCTCAGTTAGTGGCAGTGATAGTGCATTTCACTGGTGAGCTATTCATTGTACATCAAAAGATCTGTTTAACCTGCTGAACGTTAAAGAGAAATGCCCGCTTTTTCTGCTATTAAGATAGAAAAGTTTCTACCTGATCTCCCCTAATTGCGGTATTCGTTGCTTTATATGCCTCTTAACGTTATCATTTTGTTAATTTCCATAAGAAATTATGGCTCCAGCCTGTGGAGCTTAATATCTTCCTAGCTTGTCCTTGCTGATGTGCACTTCATCGTTTCTGGTTTTGCTGTACTTCTCCTTTGAAAGAGGATGACCAGTAGCTGAGAATTGTGTAAGGGGAAAGCGCTCACTTCTGATATTGGTAGGGGCATTGCTGTGAGTGTTACCATCTCTTCTAAAATATACAGGCCTAAAATATCACAGCATTGCTTATTTTCCATTTAATCATTAATACTTACTGTTTGTGTATTGACCTACTCTACTGATGTAGAGTTTGTCCTGTTTATTATGTAAGTGTGATAGTGGAGTCTTTCCTTGCTCTCAGAGGTGTGAGTTAAATTAGCTTAACGACCTGTGCTATATGATCCAAAACTACTTCTGAAGTCTTGTGTGTAGAAAAATAATTGTATTGAGCACATGTGGGCTCTTGGCTGTATTGCTGTAGCGTATACATTTAAAAAATAATATTATTCTCTGTGTAAGTCCGATGTTTTGAGCATTTCAGAAATTATTTTTAAAACAAAATGAGAGGAAATAAACTTTCTCAGCATTTGGAAGTATTTCAGTAGCTAAGGTTCTTGTGTAGCCCATCAGTTTCCGGCACTGGAATCTGAAATATTGCTGACAGTAATGTATTGCTACTTTTTTTTTCTCCTCCCTCCCCCCGCCCCCACCTCCCCGATGCTTTATAAAGCTCACCTGACTTGCCTTAAGACCTGTTGTACTGCTGTCTTTAAGCACCGGACTAGTTGTTGGAGAACAAAGGCCTGCCAGGTTTTAATGCCCCTTGGCTGCACACAGCGCTGTAGTCTTTGCCTGTTTGCAGTAGACCCCACTGTGCAGTTGCTCTTTGAGGTTGCCTTTGTGCCATGCAAAAACCAATTGTGCTTTCGAACGTTAATGTTGACCTTGCCAGTTTCGGTTGTTCCCTCCAGCCAAAAGCAGCTGTGTCACCCTGCCACACATCAGCAGCAAAGAAAACATCCCTTTACCCTCTGCTTACAGAGGGGAAAATTCCTCGCTTCTGTGCGGGGATGGAGTAGATTAGTAGGCTTGGGAACTGTGGGTAATCTTTTCCAAGATGCAAAAATGTCGTCCCACATAGGAGGCTGCCGAGCAATAAGGTAGGCTGAGGCAGTGGTGGGATCTGGGTATCTCCGAAGGAGTACTTCGGAGCACAGAATAAATAGGCTGAAGGACTAAACAGAATAAACAGGCAGGTACTCAACAAAAGGCCCTTTCTCTTTTGGCTTTACTTTCCATGTAAATCCAAGGAATGGCCTCAGAAACGTCAAGCTGCTCTCACGTATCTGGGTCCAACTGAGAGACCTCCGGAAGAGCCAGAGGAGAAACCGTCCAGGCCTCCTTTGTATGTGAGGCTTTACAGGCGACTTCGGTTATACTGGGCATCTCCTCCAAAAGGTGAGGTGTGTATATTTTGGCAGAAACTCACAGGCAGGCTTTACTCCTCTAATAGATCAGAGGCAGGGGGCGGGGTTCTCCTTTACTTTACTGCTCTCTCGTTTTTATATTATTATTTGCCTTTGTCAAGAGTTACAGTGATACCTGCCAGAAATGAGTAGTGATATCTGCCAGAACAGAGTAGTCCAGTCAGTGCTTGTGGTCTCATAAACAAAAATGGATTTGTAAAGAACCCAGAGTGTTCCTTGGGCTCACAGTTGCTTGCCATTGCTATGGAAGCCTCCATAGATGATACTTGGCTCTTATGGGCGAACTTCTTGATTCTTCCTCCTGTAGAATGGATTCTTAGTGGGCTGGCAAGAGAGGAGCAGCCCTTGTTTTTCTGTGTGTGGGGAGTTGCTGACACAGCGTAACAAATGTTACTTAAAATAGAAGAATAAAACTTGGGCCATGCAGAAGCCTTAACTTTCCTCTTAGTACATTAAATTTCTTTCTGTACCATAAATTTTCTTCTGTTTGTTCTGTTGGCCTCTCTTGGGTTGGGTTGTTAGCTAGGCAGTGCACGTGGCAGACTGCGGAAGGAAGGGGAGCGTGTATTTTGCGCAGTCTGGAGCGATGCAAAGTCCTTCTCATTCCTTCTTGGCAGGCGGAGGTGATTTAGACAGAGTGTGGACACAGTGACCTGTATATGAGGAGTGAGCCCTAGGGTTTCCTCCTGTAGAAAATGCATGTTACCACTGCACCCTCAACACTGGATTCCTGGGTTTTTTGGTGGCAGTGCTTCAGGTGTTTCCAAATGTTCCTGTAATACTAGCCCAGGAGATCTGTTAATCCCTGGGCATAAGGACTCACAGGGCTGCCATGTAGTGTGCTTGATAGTCTTTCCTGCTGCTGTGGGAATATTGTTGGTATTTTTTCTTTCCTTCAGTACACCCAAGCTCTCTTTTTCCTTTTTTAAGATGTTGATGTTTGAAAGAGACAAAGCTAGTGGTCACAGTGGGTCAGAGGGATTTTTGCAGATTGATGTTTCATGCTTCATAACAGTGAAATGATGGTCTGTGTAATTAAATTCCATTTAATGATATCTTCTCTTCTGGATTCGCAGAAATCCCCCAGGAGGTAACCCCAGAGGACTGGGAAGAACTGAAGCTATCCACCATTGAGCTTTCCATTGCAACTCGCAACAGGCAGCTTGATCTGACAGTAAGACCATAGTATAACTGGATTCCCAATGCTGCCGGCCTGCACGGTTTTCCTTTCTTGCTAAACTCCTATTTTTCTGTCTATATAAATAAAATTTACTACCACACACAAGGAGGGCCCCATGACTGAATCCAGGAATGGGCAAGTTTCAGAGCCACTGTAAAAGCACTGGAGACCCATGTAAAACTGGGATGCAGTGGGATCAGGAAGAATTTATACAATGAGAAGCTTTCACTGGCTAAACAGAAGCTTTAGGATTGCCCAGGAGAAAACAAGGCATCATAATAGGCACTCCTTTCCCTCTTGACCCATGGGAGAGTGGTTATGGTTTGTCAGCTTGTGCTGGAAGGAAGCTCTGAGCCTGAATGTCTGCCTGGAATTGTGGCTTTTTCTCTGTCTCTTGGCTTGCAGAACAAAGAGCTGAAAAGAACAGGGATGAGAGAAAGGACAGGGGCTGCACTGAGCTGAAGGACAGGAAATGTAGGTGGTTGTGTGAAAGTAGAACCAAGGGAGGGAGGGAACTGTTCCTGTCACAACCTTTTCAACATGCTCATGCTGCTCATTCACTGTTTTAAAACCTGTCTTGGGCTTATGTCTGTGTCTTGGTGCGATTTTATTGCTGTGAAAGCTATTTGGGTGGATGTCAGTCTTTAATGTTACTGGAAAATGCTAGCACAGTGATCCTGTACTGGTGAGCTGCCCTTCATGTCTTCCTTATGGCTGCAGGAAACCACTGCCGGTACATCCAGATTAACAGGAGGCATTGAACTTACGGCAAGGTGTTTCTTGCTCAGAATTCAGGGTCTTCAAGAACCTGAAAATTTGTGTTACATCGGTATGTTATTTTTGTAGGATCAGTCAAAAAAAAAAACCCAAAACAGGCAAATCTAGACTTTAAATTTCCTTCTGTTTTCTCCTTAGAATGTACCACATGAATTTTAGTTTCTTCTTTGTCAGTGGCTTATGATTTGGACCACCAGTGTCCTAGTTATGGTAGAAGCTAGACGGAGGCTAGTATTTGGGATTTTTAGATTTTTTTAGTAGTTTCTAAATGGCACTTGAACAGAACAGTTTGGTCACTGAACTGGACTGGAGTCAGTGATGTAAAGTAAAAACAGACCTACCAAGAACTGAAAAAGTATCTCATCACCACAGACTAGCCCTTAAGTCCTTTTTCTCCTCTCCTTCCCCCGCCCCCGCAACTTAATGCCTTCAAGATGCACTTTAATACCGGTATAGAACAAAGAAGTGATGTCAGGTTCTGAGGTCTCTGGCATAGCCTAGAGGAATGGACAAGTTTACATTAGGACAATTGTACTTTTCTGTTTTGAGAGCTGGGAGTACCTTAATACTGTATCTTTTTTCTACACATAGGGGCCCGTTATAGCTGCTTTTAACTTCCGCTCTTGAAGCCATTGTCCATGTAGCCATCAAAGCTGAACAACAGCTTTCTCGAAGCAATACCAGGGCGTATCTGCAGAGTATTGTCAGCCACTCTTGTCTTTCTGTCCTGCCTCAGATTCACGCCTAGGCTGCCCTGTTGAAGAGGAGCTGATAAAGTCATACAGGTGCAGCTGAGACAGTGTGTTGCCTACCTCTGCAGACACGGCAAAGAAATAAAACCAGTTATACTAGTAGATGCATTTATTTTTGCTTTTGTCATTTTGATTGCATCTGCACCAGGAGTTTTGCCAGGACAGAAATATTAAAATAAATAAATAAAAAATGAATTGCATCTTAAAGCTGCTTTCCTGGCAAAAGCTTTACTGTAATACTTAGTTTAAGGGCAGGCTGTAAATAGAAAAGAAGCTAAGTAAGGAGTTTAAAGGAATGATATCAAGAATACTTCGACTTCCAATTTGTATTGTTAAAAGTTTTCTTACTGTAATGTTTGGTGGCCAAATATTGCATCATTGTACTATTGCTTAAATTTGTGGAAGACCTGTTGATTAGGAATCTTTGTGAACAGAAGTAAACCCAAGTGATCTGCTATTACTGTCTTTAATGTGTGAAATGTAACAAGAATCCGAACGTGTGAATCATTATTTCACTTCTTATTGTTGAATAGTCATCAATGACAAATTGCTACCTATAATTTATAATTCAAATCTCAAGTTGAGATTGGAAAAAAGCTTGAAATGCATATTCTGCCTCCTTTTGTGGGACAAAGGACTGGGCATTTTGCAAACATATTGCAGTATCATGGGTGTGGCGTTTTGAAGTGTTAACTGCTTAATTTCTGAATCTTTTTTTTTGCATAGCGCACTGAAGACTTCATGGATATTTGCATTGAAGCGGAAACTGTCAGCAAAGGACAGTTTGTAAACAGAGGGTGAGTTTGGGAAGGCTGCAAAAAGATGACAGAATCTGTGAGTTAGAACACTAATTCTGAGAAATGTGCTGGTTTTCTCTGATCTTGTCTTGCAAAATTCAGAAGTGGAGGACTGCAAAGGGCACCAGTCAGTAATGCTTCATGAGGACTACTGATTTTTCTTTTCTTTAAAATCCTCACTAATTTTCTGTCTCTGGAAACAAGGCAGAGCAGTCTACCGGGAGTTCTTCCTACCTTCTGAATTTGCTATACCTTTCGTCTTTTTCGCTGTTCCTATTGGTTGGTGCTACTTGGGATAATACTGTCCTAACTGAGTTGTATAGACAGCTATACAGATTTATGCCCAGAATCTTTTAGCCCTAGCTGCTCAGTGGGTTGAGAGGGGGCTCACAGAGCTAATAAGTTTGTCCTAGTGGTACCTGGAATTGTTGAACTCTGATTAGACAGGCCCAGCTTCTAAGTGGAGGGCTCCCTTGGCCCAATATTTCTAGAAAGCTGCAGGTATGAAGAAGCAGCGTGTAGAGAAGGAGTGAACGTGTAATTGCTTCCTTTGTGCTTGGAACGTTGTCTTGTAGTGCCTTCATTCCTCCTGCTCTCCCCAGACACAAATCTGAGCTGCTTTTTCCAGCTCCTCCATACAGTCCCACTAGCAAATACATTGCATCTTCACTGCAGTTTTTACCAGCAACAGATATTCCCGCTAAATCCAAAAGTGCTATTTTGCATGTTACATTTTTTATTTGCTAATACTATTTTCTAGTCTTAGAGCTCCCTCTATTGAAATCAACTGAAAGATTTCAACACATTTTTAACCTGCTTGTCATCATGGTAATAATACCTGCGTGCATGTCTTGTTTATGATAGTACTGGCAGCAGCAAGCCCCTTATTTGAGCATCCCATGAGCTTGAATAGGTATAGGATCTTCCGACCTGTGCAAACACAGTAGGTCAGATCTGCAACTGCTTTTAAACTGCATGAGCCACGTGGACCATAGGTTGCTTGGGACTGAAATCTTTGCTTTGAAGGCTACAGAAAGAAAGGAGGAGGAGATTTTCCCATTAGCAGCAAGAGGAACCTGGCCTCTTAAAGGAGGGAGACAAAGGAGATGCTATGCTGGGTTCTTGGACACTTTGCTAGCAGAAAAATTGTGGATGAGTTTGTGTGATTTAAGGGAGCGGCATTTGTACACCCACTGTAAAGAATGTCTCCCATGTAGACTGGACATGCTTCACACAGTGGTATGTTGCATTTTCTGACTGCAATTACACTGTCTTGCAGAAAAAAGTCTCTGATGAGAGTTAGTGTGCCCTGCTGGCTAGAACTAATTAGAGGCAGTACCAAAAGCTTTGAGCTCCTGTTCAAGCAAAAGTTCAAAGAAAAGAGCTCTTTTGATTAAATAGTGCCCCAAAATCTGTAACTAACAAAGAAAGAGAAAGAAGGGTGTACGGGGTGGGAGAGCAGCGGGAGGGACTGGTTAGTCCTACAGAGAGGAGTCGGAAGAGGAAAAAACGTGCCCTGTTTTTGCAAGGCAAAATCAGGGTGTTCAGAGAAGCCCTTTGCTGCACAATGCCCTTTGGCAGCCAGGTTTGTATCCAGCCCATTATGAGAGGCTCCACATTGCCTAGCACCAGCAGGGGTTGTGTTTCGAAATGTGTGGAAAAAGCTCTTTCTTTTGTCTTCTATTTTTATGCATAGTTTTAAACTCCACCAGAATTTGGAGGGTTGAAAAGGTTTTTAGGGAAAATGCCCTACTGGTGCAGATAGCAAGTGTTTTTTATATTGAAGAGGGCACTGACATGAGCTGATCAGCTTTGATGGATCACACAAAGGAAACCACGCACCCAGCGGGAAACTACCATGCAGGCTTAGGTAGGGTGTGGGAGGGTGCATGAGAGTGCTGGAGGGCAACTGCTGTTGGATTGCAAAGAAAGGAGTAGGTCATCCCAGTGTATAAAAGTGCCCTCTGGCTGCGGATCAGATTTGTGTGAACAAGAGCATCTGCAGCAGCGGTACAGCTGATGTTTAAGTTAAGGTGGGGGAAGAACAGGTGGTTGCACTGTAGTGCTCACTAACAAGTGCTGGAGGGAAGGAGAGTGGGGATGAGTGTAGCATCAGTAATCCACATCCTGATAGCCAGCTTAGATTCTGTATATGCAGGTACGGAGAGATGTCACTCCAAGGCATGATTGTAGTTGCCAGCTACGATGCAGAAGACTGTTTTTTTGGTTAGAGAGTCTTACTGTGAGTCATTTCAGATTGGCCGCAAGGGGGGCAAGACCTAGGTTAAAATTGTGTGTGTTATCTGCAGTAGGTGTTGCGGCACTCTTTCTGCCTGTGTTCTTGTAATTCAGCGAATGGAGTGGGATAAAACAATCAATTGGAACTGTTGCTGTTAGGCTTTGGTCTTTCTCCTGTTTCACTTTGCTGTCTTGTCTTGAGTAAGGAGCGGAATCAAGTGGAAATTATTTCTGATCCTTTTATGCTGGGTCACTAGAGGGGCAGTTGCTGCAAGTGGAGTTCTGTCTATTTGCTTCTACCAATGTTCTCCTTTGACTGGTCTTTAGTTCCATGTCTGGTCTCTTTTGAGCTTCCTTTGACCCTATAATTGCATCTGTGTAGAGCCTCATTTACCTTCATGGACCAGAAAATCTACTTGCTTACCTGAGTGCAATATCTAGGACCTTGGATGTCAAACTTGGAGCAGGTTAAACCTTAAGCAGGGAATCTTGCTGCTTGTTTATACAGCACTGTATAAACTGACAGTATTGCATGCCATCAATGATTTATAATTTATATTGCCGGGAGGATGTTTAATTCCCTCACATTCACTCATTAATCTTTTAGTATATACATATTTTATTAAAAACAAACTTTCCACAGTTAATCTTGCTTCCGTCCTTCCCTGCCCTTTCCTTTGGTGTTTTAATTTTTCTTCCTTTGTCTTTGATTATCATCTCCTGTTTCAACCCTCTCCTCTCATGTTCTTTCTGTGGGATTTTCTGTGATTTTAAGAGGCATTTGCATTCCTCGGGGCGTAGAAGGCTGGGTGTATGGGGAGTTTCTCACATGTTTTTGTGACTTCTTTTCCTGGGCAATATTTAAATGTACTCTTCTTTCATATCAGTCTACAGAATAGACAGAAAAGTTGGGGACAGCTGGCAGTGCCAGTTGGAGGAATATCTGTAATAATTTTGCCATGCTTGAGAGCTGTGATAAGTTAACGCTGTAACTTTCTGCTGTCCCCTTTGCCATTTGTGTGGTGCTGTCTTGTCTAGAGAGGGGCCCAGACTGAGGGTTTGCTGCCTGGGGTGTGGTGCACCCTTTGTCAAAGGTCAGCCAAAAGGTTATGTGTGTTCTCAGTCAGGAGGCCAGGGGTAGATCAGTGTACCCAAAAGCTTGTGCTTACTCTGCAGCAGCACACCTTGGGAAAAGGAATTGCAATGTGCTATTCTTCAACAGTTGATCCAGTGACAGAACAGCAACATAAGCCTTGAAAAAACACCACATGGCACTTGCACAACCAGCTTTCTAAGCTGCCTTCTATGTGCTCCCATTTGACATCCACAGAAGCAGGAAAGTAGCACATCTTCAAGTTCAGTACGTAAATAAACATCTCACAGGCACCAGAAGAGAGAAACTCACAAAAATGGGTATATTATTTGGAATGTGTAAAATGATGATGTTTGGGGGGGTTCGTCACAAGAATGATACAAAAGCAGCTAGTCAGAAACTTCACACTAGCTGGTGTTGATGTGAGAAGAGGAGGTTTGGTTTTTTGTTTTTCAGATGGTAGTTTAGTAGTTCAGTATAACTAATTCTATCAGGTTTTTCGGCTTAGGGTTGCTTAGGTTGCTGGTACGTTACGTGGGTGCACGGGATATGAGGAGATGATAGTCACTGATGGCAGGAATTGTACAGCTCATCATGTAAGTGAGGAGCACAAAACTGTGCTGTATGTTCAAATGTACGAAGCTGTATGCTCAAATATATTCGGTGAGCCTCAGAGCTGAAGGTGGTTGGAGGCTGTCAGTGCATACTGTTATATGTATTGACTGCAACAGAAGAGGAAATGTCTGTTTTACTTTTCACAGTTCAACCCACAAATATTTGCATATGCACATAACTTCTAAGTTTGCCCAATGCACAGTGATTTACCAGCCCGCAGTGATGTGTCATCCCTGAAGATGACTATTTCCTAGCGAATCATCTCTTTACCTTCCTTCTCTTTTGGTTTGAACAGGAGTCAAAAGATGTGTGACCCACATATGTGCCCTGAAGGGAGTCAGTGCATCCAAGCCAGCCGGTGCATCTTGCAACTTCCAGAGGTGAGGAGCTGAGGGACTTGGAAAACTCTGTCACTTTATTTCCGCATGCCAGTTGATGCTGCACTCTGAGAAATCCCTACTCCAAATCTGGGAGGTTGATTACATTGCCAGGGAGACACTCAGTTTCTCAGTGCAGGAACTCAGTCCCTGACTAGGACACACATACTGGAACATGGTCTGAAACCAGAGGGTAAACTCCATTCTGCGAGTAAATAGTGACAGACCTTTTATGTAGACAGCGGTGGTGGTTGTAAAGGGCCTCTTACTCAGGTATGTTGCATGTGCACAGTTTCTTCTCCTTGGTATTGAAGACTGAATTCTCTGTCTACATTTTACCCTAGAAGGAATTGTGCTATTAATATTAGAATATATAAATATTAGAAGCTTTATGGAGACCAAGAAGGATGACACAAGGCAGTGCAGCTTAGATCACTATAGGGGAGTGTCTCGAAACTTTGAATAGATGAGGCTAAAAAAGAAACCAAAACTATGTCCACCTGTGTAGTTTAGATTAGGCTTTTGTTGCCTCTTAGAAAGAAGAGGCTGTTATTGCAGCCTTGGGGAGGACTGTTTCTTGTTTTAGCAAGGACACCAAGTCAATCTCATAGATAATTTCTATCTTCAAATGATCTATCATTCAACAAACGACTTTCATATTAAGAGAGAACAGAACATGCCAAAAGGTGAAAAAAATCTGTGGCTACGAAGTGAAAATCATGAATTATGATGTCATGATTAGCCAGCATCCTAATACTTGCATCAAGCTCATGTCATGACAGTTTTGTGATTCTGAAAGAATACTCTGGAGTGCTGGGCTAAGTATAGCTGAGCCATAAGTAAGGGTTGTGGTATCAAACAAGCTGTTCATGCTGCTGCTGCCACGAAGACATTCAAAGTATGCGTGCATGGCACAAAGCAGTCCTGTCCAGTTCCTTGACCTAGCTCTCACGAAGGGGCTGGATGCAGCTCAGATGAGTCTCACCAGCTTTTCAGGGAAGCGGGATATGTTGATCCAGGTGGACTGCTATGCCTGTGACTTCCAGGGCCTACTCCACTTTCTCTAATCTGTGCTGTTCTGTTGTACGAGTTCATGTGGAGCTAGTTTGAGTATCTATGTAGCATAGCCCTGCTTTGAATCAAGCGCATGCAGAAAGTCACCGAATTTGTTTAGATAAAGTCAACCTGCCATTTTGATGAATGGTTTTAATCATTAGTGACTTTATCAGTGTTACAGAATATGCTCAAGAAAATTCTACTGCTGAGTAATTCCTGACCCATGAATTACTTTGCATCTCACGTCGCAGATCAATATAGTAAAACAATACCAAAAGGTGTTTGTAACATGGATTTAATAGGAGTTATTTAACAGGCACTTCTGCAGATTAGCTTGTGTCACCACTGATAGACCAAGATCTAAGTGCATATAATTGTAGTTCCAATAGCAAAGAATCGTTCGGTATAAACAATGTGGGTCATTAAAGCATTTAATTATCACCAATTAGCAACTAAGTGAGGTAACATCTTAACACAACCGACTATTAATATATCATGTGCAGTGAAGAACAGCTCTCACTGTGTTGTTGAGACCAAATGGGCTGGAGGGCATAGGAAGCGGGGGGTGTCATCCTGGTCAAGACTCAGCTAAGTATTCAACTTTAGTAAAATCAGGTATCGGTATTACAGCACTGCTAAAATAATCTGATGTTTAACCCTGATCAGCACTGTTATCTGTACACAGGGCACTGAGGGATCCTTTGGCATCGATAATGAGGAGTATGAAGCTATGCCTGTGGAGGTGAAGCTATTACCCCGGAAACTCCAGTTCTTCTGTGATCCCAGAATGAGAGAGCAGATGCTCCGTGCAGCAGTACAATGAGGATTTGTGTCAAAGGGGCCAATGTTTACCAGTCTTGTCAGGGTCTCTTCAAGGCACACAAGACCTCCCTGACCTGATGAGCCTCACCAGACTAATAAGCCATTTAGCTATTTTTATGCACCAGGTATTTCCAGTGGAAGTAGCTAATTTGGCTAGTCTCAAAGGGGTTAAAAATGCAAATGAGAATTCTAAGAAATGCATGTTAACTTGATGACTTCTCCCTCCTCACCCCCCAAGAAGTCATCTGTTCCATTTACAGCACTGCAGGCTGAGTGCTGTGTGCCAGATGCTACTGCTTTAATGCAACTGTATATTAAAGTAAAATGAAAGCACACTTGTCCTTGTGTTTTAAGAGTTTAGGTCTACTTTACCTATGTATAAATGTCGCAACACCTGGGATCTTGGAAAAATTTGTTCTGGGGCAGTAATGTGAAGGAGGTCTATGAAATGTTGGAATTGCCACATTAAAACAGGTGGTTGGTTATCTACTCTGTCACAAAATAACTGGGAGATGGGTGATATAAAGCTTCAGAGGAAATTTTAAAATTCCCCATATGCATCTTGATATTTATGTTATTTTTTTCACTTTGCCAGATTCAACAGCATAGAGTTCCAGTTAATAATACAGTAAAAAACATTCCTTTGATCAAGTTTAGGTGTGTTACGCAGAAGCAAATTGGCAAGTGTCATCAGTGACCCACAGCTGTATATGTAGTGCATCTGGAAAGACTCTTTAACAAGCCAAATGGTTTTGGTAAGTATTCCTTTTATTTCTGTACTAGTATAACACAAGTAAGGGCAACCAAAAATGTTTTTATTCCTTGTGTCTGGTTGCTCTTCTCCTTAATGTAAACAGTGCTCATCACTCCTTACGCAACGTACATTCCCTGGAGCCCCGGTACTGTAATTGGTTTTGTTGCTCTTCTCAGCTTTTGTTTATAGCTTCACTTTAATTGCTGAAAGGAAATATTATTGACTTGGGCAAGGTTATCTGTTACCCTTCTTATTTTAACTTCCAAGTTCACATGATTCTGCCTTGCTTACTGGAAGAAAAAAATTTGATCCTTATTTTTCTCATGCGATTGCTGTTTGTCTATAGTCCCCATATTATGCCGTCATCTAGTGTAAGTTCATCTGTTGATTCTTTGCTGTAAGCTAAATAAGGAAATGAGTGAATTGACTTCCAGCAGCTTTGTTAAAGACGGCATCCTGGCTGCATGCTGCCACAACAGCATCCTCTGCTGCAGACTTGCTAAAGGAGAAATGTTTTGAAAGGGGAAGTAGGGTTGGTTTTCTGCGTGATGCCGGAGCCAAACTGAGTGCTCTCCTTCCCTTGACTACAGCGTAGGAAAACTAATTACCTAAGCTGTTGGGGCAGGGACTCGTCCCTTTCTTGACTAAGATCTAGGAGAGTAGAAGCCTGCTAGTTCTTTTTAGTAGTTATGCTGGTGATAGGGCCTGTGTTGTGCTGTCTTCTGATCTGCAGCAGTTAACAGTGCCCAGTGGACCCCTGGGATACTCTCCAAGGAATATGCTGGCTGTGCTCTGCTCTTTTTGCTTGCCACAGAGACACCTGGAACGTTGCTCTGCAGGCACTGGCTCAGAGTCAGGGGCTGTTCTCAGCCATTGAGTTTTTCATCAAGCTGATGCTTCAGTAATAAAAAGCAGTAATGCTTCTGCTCAAGTGGCAGGAAAGACAAGGCAGCAGCCATTTCAAAAAGGTAAGCTTTAATTGTATTAAAAAAATACCCATGTTTTAGTAAGCAGTTTCTCTACACAGCCACAGGCCTATGGGAGCAACCACACACATCTGCAAGATGCAACCAACATCAGAGCTGTTGGAGCTACAACCAGCCTGCTGCAAGGGGGCGAGATGCTAAGAACTAGCTTCTGGTTCATCTGTACCATTTTACAGGGAAAATGACTAATTCTCTTCCATAGTATCAGATGCACAGCTCCCACTGCAGTGCGATTCCTTGCTTGAGGGTAACCAAGAGCTCCCTTCAGAACTGGTCTTGTTAGTGCTGCTTGGATGTTCAAGTGCCAAGGGTTGTCTGAGACACAGGCTGATATTTCAATATTCATATCAGCATAAGTTGAGTAGCTTGTATGAATACCAGTCAAGTCATTTTTCCCCTTCCTCTACAATTCAGAGCTCAGTGTGGAGCAGTTCTAGACCTCTGAATTGCAACATTCAGAGGGGAGGTGTGAGGAGAACACTACATAAAATAAGCAGGGGCTGATCCCACTGTCTACAGTGTTGAGGAGAGGACTTAGTTCTCGTGTTTCTGTCTGACAGCAAGACAAACAACTTTCTTTGTATGAACTCTCCAGACAAGAAGCAGGAGTAGAATCCTAGGTCCCACTCACGGAAACACTTATCCTGGCTTCAACTTGCAGTCCATTGTAGAAGGGCTTTAAATACTGTAATGTAAATAAAAAGGAAGGATAACAACCTAATGATGGATGCTGGATAGGTGAGCTCATCTCCTGTGACAGACATGGGCATTAGCTCTAACATACATTGGAGTAATTACTTCATATACGCTAGAAGAGAAGGTATTAGCATGTCTCTAAGACAAATCTGAACTCTTAATTCAGTAAAATGCCTTAATATCCATTATAGTTCTTGCACTTGTACGCAGCTTGGCCTAACTTTACAGTGAGAAGACTTTTGCGTGATTTGAGTGGCATGGTATGCTTTACTCAGATTGAAAATCCAACTTTTCTTTCTCTCCCAAGCTTTCCCCTCTAGTCCAGATAGTACAAGTAGTAATAAGTCATTACTTGATTATACATTTCTAGTGCAACTTGTGTTAAGATGCAGCTATGAAGCTCTCGCTCTCCTGTTTAAACTCAAGCAAGTACCAACTGAGAACCTGCACTGGCTGCATACAACTTGGCAGTCAGAGGAGAACATACCCGACTGTGTCTACCAGGGCACAGGGTATATCCATGGTTACTGTAACCACCATTCAACCTGGGCTCTGATCACAAGCAACTGACCAGAGACATCACACCAAAGAAATTGAAGGCACCACTGTAAAGGCAAAGTACTTCCAACAGAGAAGAGGATATTTGCAATAATCCGCAACATCCTACCTTACATCATACTTCCCTCCCTGTTTTAATTCAAAATACATCAAGTAGCTGCCTCCCTTCCAGCTGCTAGTATTCAGAAAAAGCAACTATTACATGCCAAGGAGGGGATTTTAAATACATGCATTTAACTGTTTCACCTTAAATTATGTTACCTCCCAGAAAGATAAGACTTGGCAAAGTTGGTTCCAAACAAAAACAGCCTGCTGAACAAGCCATTATGGCCCAAGCTGTAGCCATTTGTTTGTATTATGTACCCATTTATCAAGGATTTTCCACACATGACAACAATGAAAGCAATGTCTATTAGAAAAGGAGTGCAGGTGTAAAGTTCTTTTGCAGCAAATCAAACAAGGAAGGGTTAGGACAGAGAAGTCTTTTTGTTCTGTTTTCTGTCTTTTGTAGCAGTCACCTGCCAAGAGAGGCTGTAGAGAGGCAAAATTACAAGGAAGAGCAAAATAGGCTGCAGCCATCCAGCTGGGATGTAGCAGGGATGCTGCTTTTACAGTAATCTGCTTGCTTTGATGCTTCTGCACCCACCCTACTGCTAGCAACCAAAGACCTAGTTTCTTTTTAACCCAGAGGTTAAATAAATGTCAAATAGTAATTTCAGGAGGTTCTGCTCAGCGGGCTCTAGCAGTGCTGTCTAGTAAACCTGATGTTCTGACACCTTGTGAACATAGTGCTCTAATGCAGGGTGTTAGCCTCTGGCTGCAGAGGCTGTAAAACTTCAACGACAAATTAAAGGTTTGTTCCTATTTAGTTCAACAAAAGAACTACTGACATCAAAGAGAAAAGAAAGTCATTAACAGCTGACTACAGCTAAACCTTCAAGAAAGTGAGAGGAAGAACTGCTAGACTAGTTTCAGTTCCCTTTCTTACATCTGAAGGAAGTTAAGTAAGTGACAGCAATACATTGCCAGCTATACTTCCTCAGGGATCTTCACTGCAGACAGTATGTTTAAAGTGGAAATTTGAAATAAAGCATGGAGATTGTGGGTCACTTTTATGCTAGAGGTGTCAGTTTAAAACCAGTCTTTTCCTAAGGAAAAGGACTGGTCTTTCCATTAAATGATATTCAGCTCCGTTTTTTCCTCTTTCTCCATTTTTTTTTTCCCCAGCCTTCTAAGGATGATTATGGTACAGTTGTGAGCAACTGGCAATATAAGCAGCAGCATGATTTCTCATGTACAAAAACATCCAAAGCTCTGAAAAAGCAGGCAAGGGAGTGACTGCTCAGCGACGGGCACATCATAGGAACATAGTATGCTGAAGCTCATAGCAATGAACTGTGCAATGAGCCTTGTGAGGCCCTTGATCCCACACCTCACTAAAACCTCTGAATTCACAGCAAGCAAAACTACCCCTTGGCTGCACATAACCTTCAAGGAAAAACGGGATATGCCAGCCTCCTTCCTTGCAGATGGAGACAATCCACAGAGGGTCTACTTGGAGAACATTTGCTTCACCTGTTTTAAACAGAATTAGCAGATGAGACTTTGGTGGTTCAGGCTCTGTCTCATTCTGTAAAATGCTAGGATAAATGGATACATCAGCTACAGTTTGCATTTCTGCAAATGGCAGAAAGGCTCAAGGGGTGCTGACGTCTGTTATGGTAGAAGCAGCAGCTAATTAGCTATAGCCACAGTTCAGGAAGAATAGTTAGCTTAAAGTTGGTGTTACTGGCTGAAGGATTTTGGGCAAAGCAGTATGTCACACCTAGAACCCACAGTACCATTCTTGGATTTAGTACAGCAAAAGGATTACTCTCATGGGGATAGCCCTCCTAGAGGGAAGCACTGGCCCTGCATGAACTGAATCCTATTCTCTCCACAGCACAAGAATGAGAAACACTGTTCATCTGGTTCTACAGTTTCTCTGCTCCAGAGGAGAGAAAAGAAAAAAAAAAAAAAGGCTTGCTGTTAGACATTGCTTCTGTCTGCATTTCTGTGCTCGTTAAGAACACCAAACTCCAAAGGAACTTTCTGCAAACTGCAAAGCTGCTCCAGCTGAAAGGTCACATACTGCTCTCAGTCTCACGTAAAGCCAGGACAGCGGCAGGCAGTGATGAAGGCTGCTTGACAAGAGGATCAGCAGACAATGTTAAAGCAAAGGAATGACAAGTATCATCTGCTACAAAGGAAGGGCTAGTGACATTAGTTAAAGCATACTTATTTAACCCAATCCTGCCCAGCACTAGCTAAGCTGAGGCTGGAGAGTGTAGCAACTGCAAGGTGGCTCAGTGATGTTGGTCCCTGTTAAACGGGAGACCGTCTTGCTGGTTTGAAGATTTTTCAACCAAAGCAGCAGGTGTGATGCAACTGAAAACCAGGGAAGGTGGAAGGAGGAATTAAGTAGAGATGGTGCTCTTCTCCAGCTATGAGATAGGTAGGTATAGTCTTTGCCAGTTTATACCACCTCAAATCCTGGAAGCAAAACAGTGCGGCTCTGGTAAGTAAAGTCATAAGATTCTGTAGCACCCCCTTATCCCAAACTTGCTTCTGCCATTGACAAGGAAAAGTGGCTTTATTCCAACTCAGTTGCTGAAAGTTGGGTGGGGGGTGTTTAAAGGAGTCCTGTTTTTTATCATTGGTTTAACTGTCCCCACCAGTAAATGTGGTAGGACAGGAGATGTTATTCTGAGACTGGGCCACTGACAGCATGTGCTGAAGCTCTCTTCGGTCCCCAAGTGGAAGAGTGGAGGATAGGAGGGTTTTCCAGTCAAGTGTCGAGAGCTCAGCTTCAGCATTTCACATTGGTCCCCATCAGACAAAGTGCTTTCCTGAAGTCAACAGCCCTCAGGTATCCAGGCTAGGCCAAAGCCTAGCTATCACTGGCAGCAGTGAGGATTGGTGCAAAGGTGCCACTGGCCTATCTAAACAAAACAAAAAAACACAAGTGAAAGAGAAAGGGAGACAAAACCAAACCAAATAAAAAAACCTGGAGGAGGTACTCATTGGGAAGTTGAGGGGGAGAAAATAAAATCACATTTTGTTTTAAAATTATAAATATTCTCCATATAAAGTTATTAAATAAAATGAGATCCGTCCAGTGGCTGTGGTTGAGTTCCAGTGATCCTCCTAAGCAATGTCTGGTAGTTTAAAAAGTGATCTTTGCTCCCCATCTCTCTTGCCCTTGGTTTAAGTGCAGCAGGGGTTATCAATGACTAGCATGACATCGATGCCATACACTTCCAGCAGGTCCATAAGGAAACTTCGATCCCCTTGGGGATCCAGGCCCATGCCTCGTGCGTGGTCAGCTGTCAGTGTCTTGTCCTGGCTGGCTGACACCTCCATCAGCGTCTGAAATATGCGGTTGTTCTGCTCCATGAAAAACCTATAGGATAAAGTCAGCTGAGATGATGGCATACCAACCAGGCAGCAGAGCCCCAGAACTGCGTCTAACCCCCTTTATTCATACATCCCACCTTCTTGGGTGACACTGTAGTAGTTTTCCACCTACCCTACGGGTCGCCCAGAATAAAGATAAAGCAGTAACTTGTAATTTACAGCGGTACTTCTGTCTGGCCAATTTATAGTAGGCATTTCACTCTTCAGAAGCAAACATCAGCTAATGTGTACTTTGTGGTAACCGCATGGGTACATCAGACCTACAGCTCCCATAGTGCAAAGGAAGAAACAATGTTGTCAGCCATCTAATAAGCCATTGGGCAAACAAATTCTCCATTACTGGCACACAACACAGCAGTGAGAGCTACTTCTTCCCTAGTGCTTTCCTAGGAACACGCGAGGCTGGTCAGAAGAGCTTTGACTACAACTGTACAGCTCAGCGATCAGAGTTTTGCCCCGACAATGCTTCGCACAGTTCCACCCCATTATGTCTCACCTGCTGCAGACTGAACAATAGCACCTGGCAGGGAAGGTGGTAGAGGTGTGGTTTTCATCTAATCTGTACCTCACACTCTACAGCTAGTTCTGGTTCCACTGTTTGCCAAGTACAAAGCCAGCCACATTGATGGGTCAGTCCTTCACATGCAGGTCTTATCTCCACGCTGTACCTCCCCCGGCATGGTACAGTGCCTGCTTCCCACAGACATTGTCCTTTCCTGAGCCAAACGTTCTGGCATGAAAAGTCCTGTGGTGCTTATGTTTTCAAACATGGAAAGGGATTCTTGCGATTCTAATTGCGTTTTAAAAATTCCCTTCTCCCTCCCAGCACCTAAGAGACCCAAGTGGAGCCTAATATGGCTTCTGTTGGCTTCTCAAATTGAAAGGAAGATGATCTAGAGAGGAAGAGACAGTTTGGTTCTTGGATCCCTAGGGGAAGACAGCTGACTATGGAATTCCCATTAACCACCATGCTTCGTAATATGTCAAACCAGTGCAACGTGAATCAGTGAAAGAGGCTCCCTAAACCTAACAGTGACCAAGTATTGGAGGTAGCCACTCACAAGATGAAAAGGTCCTCTTCACAGGAGCTACAATCTTCACCCACTTCTTGAGAATACATTAACATCTGCCTGAGAGAAGGGAGACAGATTAAACACACATACCTACAGTGAACCTCAAAGCATTATGAGAAGACAAGGATTACAACTGAAAACTTCACATCCATTTCTGGCAGACAAATCAGATTAACACTGCTGCCCCAATATCTGAGGCAACAGGGCAGTCCTCCTAAGACACTGAGCTAGAAATCAGGCTGTGTTTTCAGTTCCGCTGCTGATCAGTGGTGAACCAATAGTGAGTCACAACCTCTGCTTCTCTTCCTACCTTCTACCTGCTCCATCAGGTCACAGACAGAGGGATTGAATGTGTGCAGAGGACTCTCATACCAGTCAGCTACAGCAGAACCAGAATCTCAGATCAGCAGAAACAGTGGGAAGCTTTGAAAATACTAAGACAAGAAGGAAGATACAAAGGAGCAGTGTCCTCTCTATCCCATGTCACGCTACTTTCCTATAAGGACCAGGAGCACCCGGATGTCAATTATTACCTCTGGTCATTGAGCCGTCGGTACTTCTCCTTGTCAGCATTGTTAATTTTCAGGAGCGGTTGCAGATGATCATGATGCGTCTTCACATTCTGGTTGTCCACATAGACATCATAGAGATCCCGTTTCTCCTCAAAGATCTTTTCTGTTGTACCTGCCAAAATCCGAGAAGGTTTTCAGAGCAGCATGTTGCTTTCCCTGCAGACCAACTGTTCTTTCCTGCTCTCGTAGTTACTCATTCCATGCACATCCTATTTCTCATCAGTTTTACTCCACAGTCTGGTGTATCAAGACATTTTGCAGCCTGAAGTTAAAAACATCATGCCTAATCCATCATACTTACAGGCCACGTATGATACTTCTGTCTCCAGCATTTCTATGTCTGCCACATTCACATAGAAGAATGGTTTGGACTCTGGGACAGTTCCTCCAAGACCAGGTAGAGAAACATTGGCAAGGCAACAGCAGCAATACACTGCGGACAAGAAAGACATCCTGAGATGCTTTCAATATTCCCTCGAGGGCATTCTCAGCCCCGCTTACCCAGTTCTCCTCCTGCATGCTTCTGTGGAGACAATGGTTAGAGTTTTGAAATGCCCCTGAACACCAGAACTCCAGTGGGGACATCCTATTTTGGATAGGAAATAACCAATTTTCCCATAGGAATCCCATGTTCTAGGTTCCACAAATTCATTCAGCACTCTTACTGTCCTGTGTTGACAGGAACTGTGTTGGACAGTGCCGGGTATGTCCTTACCCGAAAGGCCTGAAGAAAAGCTTTTTGTAGGAAACAGATAAATGCAGGCTGCACGGTATCTTCATAAGGAATGGCTGTATTGGATTTTGAAGACCTGCATGACGCCTATCCCCTCAGTATCGTCAGGCATTTCTGCAGAGCTTGAGCCTACTAGATCAGAGCTCTGCGGTGTCCCTGGAAACATACCTCTATAGCAGACAACTCCAACTGGGGGCGGTGAAAATATCAATATGCGCTTGCGCAGCAGGGCAAACTTCCAGAGGACAAGGATCTGCTCACCAAAGAATTTGATGAACTGAGACATACAGCCAGCAGGGTGTGTGATCTGCAGGTGGAGAGAAAGGGAAGAAAACGGCTCAGAGGTGAAACAGGGACACATACACAGATGCTCAGTCTAAATGTGGGAGCAAGACCAGCACACAGCAACGACAGAAAACTGCAGCTTGTAACGGCCCAAGTAACAAAGTCTTATCTAAAGCTGCCTACAAAGCACTGGAGTGACTGCTTATATAAAGAAGTACGAGACACCAGCAAGGAGCAGCAGCACACCGCACGTTCCTGCAAGCCTCAGAGCACCTGCCTCACCTTCATCTCTGGGTACATGTATCTGTGGATGGACGGCAGCCAGTGGACAGGTTGCTGAGAGGTGGGGGTGCCCTTGCTATCTGGGAGAACTCCTTTCTTGTCGTCATAGAAGGCCTCTAGATGGGAGTAGTGCCCTGGCATCTCCAGCTGGTGTCTGGAAAAGAAAGGGAAAAAGGGGATATCTGTAGTGTCTCCAGACTCTGCGTATTTAGTGCCTCGTCCCCAGCCAACATCTGCTTTCCTAGCTAGCAAAGCAGCCCTGGGTGCCTCAGCTGCACAGACTTATCCAGCAGGGAAGATGAAGCATCAGAAGTAACACCAACCTTCAGTGCAGCCAGAGAACATGGGTGCAACTGAAGCAGACTGAGAGCTGATGTTTACAGAGGACTGATCCTGTTTTAAAATATGCTCAGGTAGGAACAGCTTTTCCTTCTATCGTAACCATTTTCCCTGCCAGGCCCACTTAATGCAGCTGAGGAACACAACTAGCCAGGATAACCATTGTAGGCTTAGAAGCCTTTTGTAAGCCCTTAGTAAAATGGTTTTCAGAACGAGAAAAGAGGAACTCCTTATCCTCTCAACTCTCCCCTTGACACTTGGGTCCCCTATAAAATAAGTAGGGTTTGGGTAGCATTTGACTAGCCTGTTAGCAATGAACAGACTGCTGCCAGTCAATTCCTTGTTTCCTTCCCGTTGTGAACCTGCAACTCTTTCTGGAGAAGCTGTCGTTCAATGAAATCATAGCTCAGCATTATAGCCAAATTCTCACGGCTAAACCCGCTCTCCATTGAGGCAACGTTACCTCTCCCAGGCAGGGAGTGGCCAGTCCCATTCCCAACTTACCTGACCTGGTTCTCCAGGAAGTGCATGTACCTATACAGCAGGGTGTAGGAAGGGGAGAGAATCCCCACAGACTTCATGCGGGCACCACGCTCTAACTCACTCTCCACAGGCATGTTGGCAAAGCAGGCCAGGCCAAAACAGAGCCCTTTCCGGAAATAACTAAGGACAAACATTTAACACAAAGGTTAATGTTAAAAAGAGGGCAGGGGAAGAAATAAAGGTAACCGACCAGTAAAAATATTGTTTGGGAACACAGTTCCTTCTTTGGGGAATCCCCTGAAATCCCACCCTGCTATGTGAAGGGCTGAGGGCAGGCCTCGGGTGTCCTAGCCTTCTCAGGAACAAGGCAGAACATTTAAGGCAAGAGTTCCCAGTGCTTCTACCACTAAAGCCCCTACCAGCCACATCACAGGCTGGTAACGAACGCAGCTAAGGAAAGGACTTGGAAGGAAGACCAACAGAGTCTTCCAGTCCAAGGAAGAAGGGCTTGCTGTGCATGAAGTTTTGAGTATAGTCTAGCTACCTAGTCATGTTCTGGGTGCCAGCACACGGAAGCATACTCTAGCTGAGTGCAAGGGTTAAGTTCATATGCATTTGAGAAAGTAACTGTTATTCCGGACCAGAAGAAATTGTGACACTGCAATTCATTGCAAAGCATTGCTGCATTACGACACCGGGTTAGTAAAAGGATGGGAAGGGAGAAAATTCCTAACTTATGTCTTTCCACTGAAGGAAGGAACTAGCGGAGGAGAAGTGAGCGAGGACTGTTTATCACAACATTTAAAGGATCCAAAGGCAGTGGCAGAATTAAGAACCTTTTTCCAAGTCCAGTTCCTTCAAAATCCTTCCCATTTCAGTTCTGCCATTCTCTCCCTTCACCCTAGGCCTCTGCCGACAGTCCAAATAGGGGCAGTGCAGTACAATTTGCCCAATACAAAATAAAATTTGCACACCACTGAGAAGCTGTCCTGCCCCGATCACCAGTTGATCTCCGCAGCAGAGCTGTCACACAGCAGATCCCACATAGCTAGCTGGCACTTGATATAATGTTGAGAGTATCTGAAATGTATCTTTGGCTCAGCTAGATACAGTTTAGCAGCACATCTACGCAGGAACTTAAATTGATAGATGGTATTCTTCTTGCGTGTTCTGATTAAGGGATGGTGGTGTAGATGTATAGCTAAGAGAAAGAAGGGATACAGCTCAGACATACTCACATGAAATCTGACTGGATTTTGTGGGACCCACTCGCCATGGATTTGAATTCCACGCCTTCCAAATCAATATCTTGGGGTAAACACCACTCTACCATGTTGCCTGTAGAGAAACAAATTTATTTGGGTAAATGTGGCACAGTACTCGTTTCTAAAGGGCAAATGCCAGCAACAGCAAGTTGCTGCTTTTGCATCACTGGGACGCCAGTAACAGTGCACTAATGCAACTCCTCCTAAATTGTCACAGATGGCAGCTGACATACTATACTCCATATATCTCTTGCAAATGTTGCTCATTGCAGTGTAATACCCAGATATTGCACAACTTTTTGAACCATTTCTGAAGCCAGTGCTATTCTGCGGGTTTATCCTTTATAAGCTTAATCACAGAGCAGCTACAATTTTGCCTGACAGTGGATGAGCTGTGGTATTAACACTGTTCCACTCAGGCCGTCTACATGACTATCCAATACAGAAAAAACCCAAAATGTAGACTACTGCTCTTCAGGATGAGTTTCTGTGATAGCTCATACCACCATCAACATCCTTCTTTGGCTATGCTTGGCAGGGCTGGTCAAACAGAAATCCCTAAGCCAGCATCCCAAGCGCCACTACTTCTCCCTGGAATCTCTCATGATTAGTTTAGGATAGGAGAAGTTAGCTGACGCTTTATATGGAGGCTGAGGTGATCCAAGTACTGCAACGTGTTTGTGCATGCTAGACTAACCAAACAAAAAAAGCACATAAATTACAAGCTAGATCAAGATTAGTGAACATCTGTCACCTGCCAGGCCAGCCAGAAAGCATACAGTTTTTCAGTGGAAAAGGCCACCTGAGGAGCCTGACCCTGGAACAGATGATATCAGAGAAGTCACAGAAAGTCCCTAAAGCTGATAAAGTCCTGCCCTGCCACTGGCAAGTTTACCACCGACAAAAAAGTGGGACTCCTCAGGCTTTTCCACGCCAGCACTTCAGAGCCTAGCCTGCTCATCTGGACGCTCCCACTGCACCGTGATATGCTCCAGGTTTACCCAGTGAGTTCTTGTTCTCTGTCAGCCTGCCCATGGCAACAGCATTTAAAGTAATGCGACTTTGTTTTAAGTACAAAGCAAACAGACATTCTTCAGTATATGCAAGGGCAGATGCACCCTGACGATGCGCTACTGGTACAGCCCCTTGGGGTGAGCACCCCAGCTGTGCCTCCACACCCGGTGTACATTTGGGAGGGCCTTACTCAGCCGAGACGTTTAGAGATATTTAAATACGAGGCCTCATTTCTGAAGCCTGTCTGTTGTGTCATTACTCCTACTGCACAAGTACACGCACGCACTCTCGCACAGGAATTGGGCTTAGCTACTGACATTTAAATAGGCTATTTTTCTTCTCGCATACTGTATTCAGCAGACCTCCCCCAAACCCTGCCTGGCAAGGACTTCAAAAAAACCTGAGCGTTAAGCGTGGCAACAGGAGAGGTTTTGCATCCAACTAACCACTTCTAGTCCACAAGGAGACCTCTCCCGCAGAGCCAGGCTAGCTGGGGAGCAGCACCATCCTCGTGACCCCCAGCACAGCCCTGTGCAATCACACGCGAAACCACAGAGCTCTGCTGTAAAGCGTCTTCGCCTCTGAGGCGTGTGAAAGGCTGGCAGGGAAAGCCAGTGACATCATGTCAGCCTGCGCGGTCCCCTGTAGGTTTTGCATATTATATATAGATGTTGGCTTTTGTTGTTTGGGAGGTTTTTTTGTGTGTGTTTGGTTGTCTTTTTAAAGGCACAAGACCCTTCCTTGAAAGAGCGAAGAAGTCAACTCTCAAGACTGTTGCCTCTTAACCACAAAACTGTGGCTCAGGCCAGATCTGCTTTTAAGTCTTGCATCACAGAGAATCACTTATTGGTCAATACCTATAGATTAATAGATCAATATGCAAGAATGCCATCGAGCAAAGGAGACTGTTTGACTTTGCTCAGTATAGTCACAAACACTACTGTCAGGTAGAAGACCCACTATAGAGGTACTGAAGTGGACATGGCCCAACAGTGTCTATTCTCAAGCAGTAAGTAAAGAAAAGACGCCTTAAGAGAGATCCTTGCCCTATGCGTAACCACCAAACCAACTCGGATATCGTGCAGCCTTTTTTTTTTTTCTTTTTATTCCTGGGATCCGTCACAAGCAACCCACACCTGCGCTTCTGGCAGCTCCTCACACCACCCTGCCCTGTGAACATATGGGTGACGTGGCAGTCGGAGAACAAACGCAGAGATAAAAAAAAAATAATTAGGTAAGTCAGTCTGGTGAAACAGTAGAGCAAACAAAGGAGAGACTTCACCCAGACACGATAGCGACTGCCAGCCTGCCCGAGAAACCAGAGGAGGGAGCAATGTTATAGAAAAACAGGAAGCGTTGCCCTTGCCTGCGCAGAAAGCAGCTCTCGCGCGCACGGGAAACTTTCCAAGTGAGAGTCACCCAGCGTTAAGAGAGCAGGCGAGTGGTTTTGCTGAGAGTCAAATCTACATATCTGGACATCTCTTGGGAACAATCTCCCAGCTCCTGGCCAGGTCAGGTCAGAACCAGCACTCTCAGTTTCTGGTGTGCAAAGTTAAGGATGTTCTTGCTCTTTCTCTTGGATTTTCTCTCCCCTGGATTTTCACATCCTTACAGAAGTGGTAATGCCACTAGAATTTGGGGGTCATCATCTGGCCCTCCTTAGTATTAGATGTTTCCTAAGATCTTTAGGGTCCCCAGCTGTGCAATGCCAGGACAAAAGAAGCATGAAGTGTGACATAGCCATCACACTGGCTCCATTTCCTGCATGGAAGAAACGCGGGACAGAAAAAATGTTATTTGCATGTTCATTGGGGCGAAATGGATTACTTCCCTCTCTTCCCTCCTCATCTCCCTCCATTACTCACATCGCCCTTTCAGTCAACAGACAGTGTGGGACCTCTACAAGGTTGACTATCATCATCTCCATCACATAAAAAAGGGCTAAGAAGGTTCAGCCTCTTCTCAACTATTCTGGTCTGACAGAGCTGATGTGGCCACGGAATTTGCTTCATCATTCTTTATTTGTTCTGGTTTTTTTCACTTGCTTTACCCAAGACAAGTATGAGTCTCAGAAAGCACACGTGCTCGAACCTAATGCCAAGTCACTCAAACCTACCAGATGTATCTCCATTGCTGCCCAAGACAGTGTTGGGTCTTCTGTTACTACCTGCCCAAGGGAACACCTGCACTAGGAAATCCAGCAGCCCTGTTAAAGCCCCTTGTGACCGTGCTCTTTAAGGGGCAGTGTTTCCGCAGACCTGGTGCTCACACTTTTTGAAGTGCCAGAGCATTCCCAACTTATCACTCCTTGAAGGAAGGGGCTGCCAAAGGGCAGGGAGCAACAAGACAATGGCACTGTTGGCTCCTGGGCTGCCACCATTCTGCACTTGATTTACGGTTCACTTTCTGCATTAGTGAAAGAGCCATCTTTGTAATAGTGGTGAAAAGACCTCCTTCTCAAGGGCCACAAGGTTCACCATGCTGGAGCGGAGGACAGCACCACTGATTCAGAAACTGCCTCTGGCTCTTAGGTTCAGCCACTCACACGAGCATTGACAGAGTCCCGGGGACACTGGAACTGTAACAAGTTATGGGGTTACCAGGCCACTACCTTTGCGAACTCATCACATGCAGCTGCTAGATATGCTGAGCTTGTCTGCTTCAAGCTCTTCTAAATCTAGAAGGGAAGCTCTTAACGTTCTTTACTAGCATAGTCACTTCATCCATCTACAGTAGAACATCTCTCACCCAGCTGCTTGCCTATATTTGAGCAGACATTACCCAGCATTAGTACCCTCCCAGCCACCACCAGAAATTCTGTCTTTCACATGCCTGAGCAAGCTACCAAAGGAGGTCTGCTGTGCTTTCCTGGGCAGGATCAAGCAGGTTTCCAGCTCAGACACTGACTGGATGATCTCCTTTAAGTCACGCACAAAGACAAGATACCCTTATGAACATTACAGAAGTCCTTCATGCCATCTGATGTGGTGGGCCCAGAAATTCCCACATCCTTTTTCTGACCCTAGCAAGTTCACACCACTGCGGCTCCAAGATCTTTTTTCCATGTCCACATCCTCCATAGGGCACTTTGCCCTCCACCTGTGAAGCTGACATTTGCTGATGTGTTCCTCACGGTCCTACCACGCTCCTTACATTCAGCATCAGCGCCGAGTAGCAGTGGGAGGCTGAATCTTCCTGGACTTGACAGACTATTCCAAGGCTGATGACACCCAGCATTAACGACACATCAGATGTGAGAAGAGCTGTTTCCCAACTTTCCCTGGACTTCATTCAAAGCAACAGCTGGTTCAGACAAACTCCTGAGAAAGCTCATCTTTCTGCCAACCAGGAAAATCTCACCATTTCATAGAAAGCATATGCTCTCAGATTGAAAGACAACCTGCTGTTGCTGCAGTCATCTGGACTCTTCCATGTTTTGGATACTTGAGAAACGCCTCCCCTTTCCATCTTCTGTCGGAAAGATGACATCCAATCTCATTTTGAATTTTGATGAGTCAAGAGCGTCTGACCTCTAACTGAAGACACCCCTCTGGTGCAGTATGAAACTGGTAACTTCTCAAAAGCCCTTTGGTGGCCATAGCAGCCATGTTGTTGAGCAGTGTGCAATTCTGACAGCACATCACACTTGGGGCTTTGTTCTTTTCACTACTTCCTTGGGATTTTCAGCTCAAGACCAGGATTCAGTCTTCACTATCAGGGCCCTCTTGTGAGCATGATGTCAGTTACCTCCCCCTTCCACTGAAGAACCCCACCATGCTTTACAGGGCTCTTTCCTGCCTCTATGGATTTGCTAAGAAAGTATCTGCTTTCAGAAGGAGTGGCTCACTCCCACCAGATCTGGAGGCAAGTGGGCTCCTTCATCTCCCAAGCTACTTCCTAAACTTTCTGATGGTACCAAGACTTTCAGCTATGCCCCACTTGTGTCTTTGCACCCCAGGTTGGTGCTGGGCAGCCAGAAGACCCAAGGAAGTGTCTCGGGACGTCAGCCCCCTAAGCACAGTACCTGTGTTAGCAGATGTGAGGTGGGTGCTAACTTTCTACCTGTGTCGTAACATCCTGTTTCCTGGGTATTGCTAAAGCAGCAAGACTAAGAAAACAAAATCAAGTCATTTTCTGAAATGCTGATCTGTGGACCCGAAATGAATAACCTCTGTCAGTAGAAGACGTGATACAACACCAAAATCCGACAGTGCCGAGGGAGATGGATATGGCAGTGAAAGGTGGAAAATGTGTTCCCGTGCATCGTAGCACTCCAAAGCACAAGACTCCCACAGATCCCGCCAGAGGCCGGCCTCTAAACGCACAGGTCACCAAGCCGTACGTAGCCGAGCTGCTGCTGCTGCTGGAGATCGTGCCCTGCGTGCCCGACAGCTTCACACCTGCCGTAACCCCCATCCATGGCCGAGAGCTGCAGGCAGGTCTACGCCACCCCACGGAGACAGAGGGATGCTCTCGAGATGCTGCCAACAGGTTGGTGCCCCCCAGGCAGCGCTGGGCAGAGGCTCGGTCCCAGTCCTGGACGCTGTGCGGGGCACCGGGGGTGCCCCAGCACTCTCCCCAGGATCCCAGTCCTGTGTCCCATGTCCCTGCCCAGGTCACCGGCTCTTCCAGGAGTGGCACCAGCAGCAGCACCTTCCTCCTGTCGCAAGTTCTTCTCGGCGGGATGGAGGTCAAACACAATCCCCCTTACGCTCTGTCTCCGGCAAACCCTCCCGGTCCCCCGGTGCACGGCGCGGGGGGCCGGCAGCGGCGGGGCGCGGCAGCGGTCCCCCGTGGGGGCAGAGGGCAGCCCGGCCCCCGCAGGCCGCTCTGCACCGCGGGCCGGCGGCGCTGTCCACAAAGTCGCCGCGGAGGAGCGGTCCCCGCGGGAGGAGGAGGGACGCCAGCGACCCGCCGCCCG
>VZSF01010786.1:375493-407699 GCA_013398295.1 Chionis minor
GGTGGGCGAGGGGGGTTCTCGGTTTCTGTGCCGGCTCCCGGAGGAGCGCGGGAGCAGGGGGGGTTCCCACCTCCCCTCCTCACGCAGGGCAGAGCCGTCTGCCTGTCCCCGTGTCACCCCCGCCGCCCCGCCGCGGCCCAGCTGCCTCTTTGAGCAGGAGCGCGGAGCAGGGGCCCATGGAGCCCGTCCTGCCCGGTGAGCGCAGGCAGGGGAGCGGAGCGGCCCCGTGGCCAGGAACGGGGCCGTGTCCTGCACCCCAACATTGCTGCGGCGCAAGCTGCCAGCCGCAAACCTGAGAGAGTCTGTCATACTGGTGTATACTGGGGGGGTGTATATACATGTATATGTAGGTGCTAGAGGAGGATGTGAAAGTCTGGAGAGGAATAGGCAGAATTAGCTGGAGGTGGAAAGATGGAGACACAAGCGTGACCAAGGCATCCGCAGGCAGCCAACTTCTGTGTAACTGCCAGCCTCGTTACGCTACCACCAGTGTCACTCAGTGCCATTAGGTTTAACTCGGTTCCCTAGGACTTTCTGATTAATTGGATTATCCCATTAAGAAGGCTGCAGTTAAAAGGAAGACACTCTCATAAAGCCTTAATTGTCTAACTTTTTTCCTGTTGAGCAGCTCTGAGTGTTCAGTACACCATGAAGAAACTCATCATCCAGTTTCCTCAGCAGTGGGGTTTGGTTATTTTCTCCTCTTTTTTTGGTAGCATTCGCGTCCGTTTGCCGTGAGCTTCGTTTCAGACAGCTCCAACGCTGAGTGGGCATTTTGTTTCACAAGGCCCGTACTTTCACAAGGCCCAAACATACAAGTTTACTTTGCAGAGCTCTAAACCGCAGGAGGTGGTGTTTAGCAGATGGAGTGTTTCATGGAAGGTGACTGGTGAAGAAAAAAAAAACGCCAACAAACTCTGCACAACATTTTGCTACTGTATAAAGAAAAGGCAGATTCTGCAAATACTTGGCCACATGCTTCACTTTAACCATATAGACAGTGCCAAGATTCATTTTGATGAATTTTTTTTTGCACGCTGGTGATGCTAAAGTGACAGCTCATTTCTCTCCTTCATCCCCACAGTGGTGCTGGCACGAATGTCAGTCTGTCCCCCAGCGATGCAGGCAGGGGAAACAAATCCCAAATAAAAATTCCTCCGCCACCCGCACGGCTATTTGCAGTGCAGAGCCGTTCCTGGTCTCCTCTGCTGTGTGGTCGCACCAGCATGAGGGAGGGGACACAGCGGGGACACCAGCCAGTGACGGGGAGCAGAAGCTGCCAGCACTGGCCCGTGATATGTGAAATGCCGTCACACACTGAGCTCTCGCCTTTTGGTGAAAAAGCCCTGATCGGACAAGAGATCTGATGGCACTGGAGCAATTTACACTGCTTTGGCCAAAGTCTGGGCCTGATGAGGGCACGCTGTTTGTTAAATAAGTGTAGAAACCAAAGGCCACATTTTCTACTTTACTATTTCACCAAAATCAAAAAGACCTGGTCCAGGAGAGAATATGGCCCTCTTAGGAGGAAAAAACTCTCCTTGAAAAGAAAATGAACACATTTTCCCTCCAACTGAGGGCTAAGAAAATTGCCATCAGATCTTTGAGTAGTCCTCCAGAAAAAAATATGAAATGAAAATGTGGCTTTTAGTTAGAAGATGCCAGATGAATAGGTTGGGCCTTCTTTACACAGCAAGTCAAACTTTTCTCCTTTGTGTGTGACATTCCTCCTTAGAAAAATGGATACTGCCTAAAAAGCCTAAGGGAAAAAAAAAGAAAAAAAAATGTTTCAGATGGGATTGAAAACTGTGGTCTGAAGGAGTTTCATTGCTGGGTTATTAATCAAAACATAGTTACGGAGACTAAAAGCATTGTTTCTTCAGATTTAAAATAAAATATTCCTATCCAAGGCTCCAAGTACCAAACATCTGATCAATACAGTTGGATCGCAGCAGTACTAAAGTGGTCCTGTCACAGGATCTCAGCTGGCCAGATGCTGCAGAGACAGCTTTTCATAGCGAAAAGCAGCCAGTGGTGTCTCTCCCAGGCTTTTGGACCTTGCTCAAGGTAAGGCGCAGGGAGATGCAGCAGCTGCGTTGCAGGAGAAGGGAATCTGCACGGCAGCAACAGGCTTCTGTGCCTGGAAGAAGGAGCTACAACCTCTGGGCCAGATGCAGCAGTAAAACCAATACTGAGCTCCTGGCACGTCCTCCTAATACAGCTTTGGTGGCCTGTAGCAAAATGAATTGCTAGTCACAGTCTTAACAGGCAACTTCAGAGTCCTGTATGACCATGATTTTCATTCGAAGACCGGGTTGGGAGGGCTGAGTGACCTCAGGTTGACATGGCCCTTTGTTTTCTGGTAGGAATTCCCCTCAACACCATGGGAAAGCACGCGTTGGTTCTGACAACCCCCCCATCTCCTCCGGGCTGCGGCCACTTCCAATTTCTGCATGTCCTTCTAGCAGCTGTCCCCCATGCTAAGAAAAAAGGCTGCCATAACCTTGTTCCCGGTTAGTCAGAGCTCGCTCTGGTCCCGCGTTGCAACGCAGGCTCACACAGGCACGTAAAGATCCCCGTTTTTTACAGAGGCGCTCATCAAGAGGAGACAGTGACCCCCTCCTGGTGAGCAGCAGGGCCACCCCACCTACAGGGCCACCTTCACTGACACAGCCAGCTTCTCCCTGCTCTCCCTTGGAACCTCAAGATGGGACCCCATTCAAAGACCTGTGTGTGGTCCCTAATTCTCCTGATGTCTAGAGTGTTACAAATTAGGCTACTAACCTCCCCACGCAGGCTGCAATGCGTGTCCGAATTAATACACATCTAAGTGCCAGAAGTGAAATTCAGACTTAAAAGACGGAAGCGTAGGGCCCAGTCACCACAAGGCCGATCGCTTATACAAGTAAAGCCCACAAAGACTGCATCTCTGGTGGGATTAACGTGGAGCAGACTGGCTGTCATCAAACATCACCTCCCCGCAGGCCCCAGGAAGCTGGAGGAGGGAAGAGCGTGCAGAAGCAAGGAGATGACTCAGAGGGAGCCCTGGTTCCCTGCAGAGCTGGTTGCAGGCACAGCAAATCCACATCCACAGCAAAACCCCTCAGCCACCAACTTCCCTCGGCAACAGGCAACCGTGCGCAGGTGCTGCCGAGCTCCAGATTCTTCCTGTTAGCAGTGGCCCAGGTGTGTAGGGTGGTTATAAATGTGCCAGGGCAGGAGAAGTGGTGTCTGTAGGGTATCTGGGAACTGCTTGGGGCACCCTCTGCTTTTACAGCTGTATGTAGCATGGGTTCTTTTTCTCTGATTGAAGAATCTAAGGTAGAAAAGGATGTGAGGAGGGATGGAGCGTGCTGTTCTTTGGGATTTGCTAGCTCTGTTTCTATGTGTGACAAGAGTAGTGGATGAAGTACTGGTGGGGGGAGAAGTTGCTGTGGAGGCTCACTGGGAAAGGCAGTGGCTTCTGAGTTGTATCTGGCTTGCACGAACGAGGTGAAAAGCGGAAACTGTTGTTGTTACATGAACAGTAACTGAAAGGATTTATACTTGCTAATTCTGAGGTACTCTTCCTTAACTGATGCCATCACATGACATCCATGAGTGATCAATGCTTCTGTGTATGTGGGATTGGGGTGGGGGAGTGTGTGCGGTGAGTAGAACTAATGCCTTTGATAAGGCAAGGAAGAGGGTGGTTTGTCTCCCTTTGTAAATAATACTCTCTTCCTCTCCCTCTGCCCTTCTCCCTCTATTAAAGCAGGCCAGTATCAGCCTACCTGCTCTGTTTCGTGTGGTGAAATGGATAACTGGGACAACAGCAATGAATTTGTTCAGCGACTGGATTTTTCCAGTTGTGGTGAAGAGAGCGAAGACAGAAGTGTAAACGAGGAGGACGCCCTGAGCTCGAGCCCCCCCAGGAGCTTTGAGTTCCAGAAGCGGCAAGGGAGCAGTCCTCTGCTAGCAACCCCTCAGAGAAAGCTTAGTGAGATTTTCCTGAGCAGGACAAAAGCCTGGGTGAGTCCCACCCTGAAGTCTTCCCCAGCCGTGAGCAAGAGCCGGGGTAATGCCGAGACGCCGCTGCACATCACCTGGAAGAAGCTGCAGCTGTGTGACACCCCGCACACTCCCAAGGTAATGACATGCATTGCTTCTGTGTTTGAGCAGGCTGGCTCTGGGGCATCGCTGTGAGGGGATCTGTTGCTCACGTTGTTTTAATGTTACTACTGCTAGTGTCTACTCTTCCCTTAGAAACCTGGACCATGAACTCCTTAGCTATGGAAGGGTTATTCTGTGAGTGTGAATAGAAATCTGTGTGTGGGAGTAAGTGTCTTGACTCTTTCCAAGGTGTTGTTAAAAGCAACTAGTTGGTGTTGGGCCAGTCTGACTTAAAAAAAACTAAGCAACCGTGTGCCTTGGCTACCCATGTGCACCTCACGCTCTGCTGAGGGGAGTGAGCATCTGTAGAATCTCTGTAGGAAGTGTGCGCTGTGCTCCCAGGGGGATAAATATGTCTCTCTTCAAGCTTGTCATTCCAGGAGGAGCTTGGAGATGGGCAGCTGCCCTGACTGTTCTGTTCAGCGCACTTTTGAAGGCAAGTGGATTTTCTCTTGAAAGAGACAGTTGGAGATAGTGTTGTGGCTGGGATGTACTTTGTCTGGCAAGTCTAGATCACCTCCAACGAGCTTGTTGTCCAGTGATGCTGATTCTCTTTTTGTGTGAAACTTAGTGGCTCAGTGAATTTGGGGAAAGCAGGACTTCGTTCTCAGTGTAGCAAATCTCCTGTCGGAGGGGCAACAAATCAATATGTGCTTGTGGAGGAAGGTTAGCTTGACTTCCTCTGTCACAGTCCTAAAATGTTTCTTATCTACTGAAATAGTTTCCTGGAAGAATGATCCCAGGCCCTATTTTCTGTGAAACTTCTTGTATAGAATATAATGCAACTGCTTTTTGTCTTCTGTAAGCACAACTGGAGTCTTGATGCTAGCTTCTCTGCTCCTAGATAACTTCTGTTGTGTGCGCTGGCTTCTAGCATTCAAGACTTCCAATGAAATGTAGCTCTTCCGGGCCTCGCTTAATACTCCTGCTCTACTGATAGACTGGTTCTTCCTTTGCTTACATGGTGCACGGATCGGTCCTTTTAATGCTTCTGAGCTAGGATTTGACTTCTGTCCCCCTCCAGAAACCTGATTATGTGGAGAGAAGGATGCTCCTCTGGCCATGTATGATCAACTGTGTGGCCATAGTTACTGAGAAACAGTGTGCTGTTCTCTAGAGGAAAGTGGATCTAAATGGTATCACTCCAAGAATTTACTGCAATAACCCTTTATAAGAAATCTCCCTGAATCTCATCTGAAAATAGGTGAGAGATCTAGAATCTCTTCCAGACCAGATGGGGTACTGGTAGTGCAGGGTGCTTCACTGTGTGCTCTTGCGTAGGTAACATGTTAGATGGATGCTTCAAGATAAGCTGCCTGTGGTTTGTCACCCCGCAGTCCATGAGCAGCAACTGCACTCAACCAACAATTTCTTTTCCTTTGCTGTCTTCTTGGAGAAAGGTCTTGGTTTCCAAGCATGCTGCAGAAGGTGGGCTCTAAAGGGCCTAAATCTGCTTATAAACATGGCTGGGAGCATTGATCATGGAACGTTTGAAGGTGAGTGAAAGGGTAAGAGAGCAGAGCCACATCTGTATGGCAGAGGAGGCAAGTGAGTATATCTTGTAGGCTTATCCAGTCCTGGAACAGATTGCTCCAGCTAGTTATGGTAGCCATCTTACTTTCACTGTATGGCAGCAGCTACTCTCAGATGTTGTTACAGGAGACAAATATGTGTAATTACAAAATGAAGTCCTAGTAGAGCAGGTGGGAACTGCATGCATGCAACAGCAGGCTGCGATGGTTTTTTAGATCCCTTTCTTGACTTGTGGCTAGACTAGAACATAGCTACAGTTCTACAGAGCTTCTAGGCTGATGAGTAAATTGTGTTTGGACATACACTCCTCTTAATACATCCATATACAGAAGTTTTCCACCTGAGAGCAAGGAGATGTGGACCAGAGCTTGAGACAGTGATCAAGAAGCACTTTCAGGATCATAGTAAACCAGTATCTGAACTTCCAAGTAGTGTATAAAAATAGATGGATGTCTCGGAAATAGCTACATCCACGAATGCAGCATCAATTAGGTGCATGCAGGGTGTTGCATGAAGCTCTAGGTTTTCTATCTTCAGAAACTTTCAGTGAGAGAAGGGAGGAACTCAAGATATGATCCTGGAGCAACATCTTTGCTCGCAAGAGTGAGACCCCTGTTGGATCAAAAAGATACAGAAGTATTTTGGTCTTCATGATGGAGAGAGTTCTAGGGCTCTTAACTAGAGATACATTAAAAACCCTATTAGATCTTACAGCACTCTCTTGAAGCTGAAACAAGTCAAACCCAAACTTATATTTCAAAAAGCTGATAGTTACTGAAGGGGCAAATCCCAGAAAGTAAGTAGATTTTTCTGTCTTCAGATCAAGACTGGGTGCTTCTCTGAAGTTATGCTTTACTTGGCCCAAGGTTTTGGACTAGTTACGGCCTGTCTTCTCTAGAAAGCTGAACTCCAGAAGATCCAGAGGTTCCTTCTGAACTTAAATCTCTGAAACTCTGGTTTTCCTTCTTAAGGAGAACTGTTTTCTGGTCACTTTGCTAGTAGCCATATGAAAACATTTCTACCAACTTTCCCTATGCTAATGCTGTTTATTGCTGGCGAACCAAAAGGAAACCTGGGTGATGTTCTATTTCATCTCCTGACAAACCTGTCCTGACCAAACTGATGCAACAGCCCATGTCTGGCAGAACAGGGTCTTCCATGTTAATGCAACATATTATGTAATTCCTGTGTCTCTGTAGGTGGGAAAGAGGAGCAGCTGTCTCTTGAGGACTGTGCTTGCCAAAATGGCTCTAAAGGTCTCACCTAAATGCGAAGGGAAATGGAGTCTGGAAGGGCTTAGCAAAGACTGTAATACTTTGTGGAAGAATAAAACTGTCAGGACTAAATCAGGGATGCAGGGTTTTAATGGTTGAGCTACCCTGAGGAAAGGAGCAGAGTTCTTCATTTGTGGGATGGCAGAGATTTTATTCTGACGTAGCAACAAAAAGATTTTGCTGTCTTATCTGCCACATTTTTTTTTTTCCTCAATACAGAGCCTGTTATCGAAGACAGCTTTTCCTTCATCTGGGACAAAGGTCCCACCCAAAGGCTTCCGACATCTGAGATTTACTCCTGGTGCTGACTCAGATGACTCTACCCAAGCTTCTCTTGTCAACATTAATCCATTTACACCAGAGTCATATCGACAAATGCTCTTTCTTCCTAATGGCAAGCGGAAGACCAGAGGAGAGCTGTAAGTAAACTACTTTTAAAAAAGAGGCTGGAAGGAGACTGTTTGAAGGAGATAAGTCCAGGAACTAAATATCTCCATCACTACTTATTTGCTAACATTGAATCATCCACTTCTGTACTATTCATTGGTGCAGAGCAAACATTAGCAGACATATGAAGGTAATAGAAATATAAACAAAAATCAATCATTTCCTCTGTTCAGAAATGCAAGTGGGGGATAAACAGCTTACCTCAATGCTATGGCTGTGGCAGGAAATTTTACCTCTCTCTTTCTCGGCTGTGGGTAGAGTGGAGCTTGATTCAGTTATGCACATACCTGCAACTCAGAAGAAATGATGTGCATGTCTGCGTGTAATGCAGCTTTTAAGACAGTTGCAGGCTACTGCTGGCCTGCAAAAGTTCCTGATCTGGTCTGGGTTAATCAAGACACCAACTTAGTCAAATACCTGTGCATTACAGTGATGTTCAGGTTCTTTCATAGCCCCAGCTGTAACAGATGCTCAGCTGAGTATCACCCTTGAAAGCGCAGTAGGGCAATTCTTCACTAGGAACTTCCTGTGCAAATTCATGTCCCACATAGCTTCACCAGTAATAAGGTGGCCTGGAGAATAGTGCCCCTTAATGCTGGCAGTCTGTCCTGTGGGCAGTACCCAAGTTGGTATGGGGAGGTTTTCTAAGTGGAAACAAAGCCTGTGACTACAGTCTTTAAGGCCTCAACTAGAGGCTCATTGTGTATTAACACTACAAAATAAGTCTTCAATTAAACTGTGAAGAAAGGTTTGAAGAGTCTTTTGAAAAATGTTTTCATTTCAAATCTCAGTTGGATTGCTGCATTGAAATGATATATCCAGACTTTCCTAAATTTCTGTTGTAGGAGGAATCCTGATCCAAGAAGCCAGTTAAAACAGGAGCTACTTACAAAGGTGGGTGTCTGTATGTCCCCCTACAGAGAGGATAAGACGCTTGTAAAGATTGCCTGAAGAAATTTATTCTTCTATTGGAGTATAAATTACGGCATCGTGACAGGGGATGCACACCTATGACAGAATAATTCCAAGCTGAATGTTTTATGTTAACATTTGTGTGAGAGAACAACCTCTGAAATGATTCCTATCTCTGAAGGAAACTTGTACTAAAGCAGACCTGAAACTTTAATCCTAAAACTCATTGATTTTGGTCAGGAGGTCTTTCTAGGAGATGTAATTTGTGTTTCTCAGGGGGAACTGTATTACTATATTATTGAGTTTGTGTAATTAGTGACTGTGCCTTTGTGGTTCAAAAAAGCAGGTGTATCGCTGTTTCTAGGAATCGGTGTACTGAGAATCTTTGGATGTGAATGGAACGTGCCTTCTATATTGCAAATAATATTTGGAACTGCACTGCAGAAACACAAAGGCTGAGCTGAACGGCTCTGACACGGATAAGTACTGAGGGCAGCGTTTCAGTTGCAGTAGTCACAACGGCAAACTTCTGAAGCAAGGCAGCAAATTCTGTACTCTCCTTCAGTAAGAAAATGTCCATCTGGGGGAGTATCTGTGTGCCCTTGGGGTCCAAGGGAAGGCCCCACCATGGCTTATGTAGCTACAGGACAGCAAGCACTGTCTTACAACTCAAAAAAGCCCCAAGTTCTCTTGCTGTTGCTGACGTTTGTGCTTTGCTGGCAAACCTCAGTGGTGATGTGTGTCGGCCTGGCTGCACAGGGCAGGGTGCGAGGTCTCGGGTACCCCCAGCCGCGCTGGCAGAACTGGGCAGCTGGTGTGGGAGCCTGTGTCCCACAGCCTTCTTCCTTTTCCCCAGTTTTATCTGGGGGGAAGCTACTCATCCAGCTGGCTTCTGGAAAGCAAGCCAAGCCTGAATTAAATACATGCGTTCAGATGAGTTAAAATTGCAATTTTCCTGAGCAGCCCCTTGAAGAAAGTATCTCGTGCAAGTAGGTAGAATTGTTCATTGTAACAATGTGAAATAATTAGGCTTACAGGAAGAATACCAGTACCCTCTAGCCGAGGAGACTGGTATTGCAGAAAAACTGGTCCGTTGAAAAACTCCATCTGCAGAGTAAATCAGCTACCAGGTAACATCTGGGGTTACCACAATTACTGTTTTCCTTGGAAGAAAGCCTCAAATAACTTGTGACTCATTGAAATATTATTCTGCTTCAGTGCTGATTTGATTGAGTATGTAAATTAGGTATAAAATTGTGTACTAGGAGGTATTTTTATTCCCTGAGAGCTTTAAGATACTGTAGAATACAGCTGCCTTATGAAATATGACCTGTTGTGAAGGGCTGCAATTTCACATGGGCCACATCTTACTGGCTGTAAGGAACAACTCTTTACCCCCACTCTTGAAGGCCATGTACCATATACTACAGCAATCACAGCAGTGGTTTCTGTGGAAACCACCTGCAACATGAGCCACTGTCCCTGTAAGGAATGCAGGAGGATGAAGAAAAATCATTTAGTCCACTCTCTTGTTGTTCACTTCATGGTCCGTTGCTTATCTCTCTTTACTTATCTCTCCTGCCAGTAGACATCACTCTACAAGCAGTACCAGCAGCTCCTATTTCCCTAGTGACCATTACTGAGTAATAACGACGTTCCAGCTGTTCTGCAGGCTTTTAGCTCTTTGTGGAAAAGTGGCTCCTGGTGAGAAATCACTGGGAATACACCAGGACCTGCTAATCTGCCATTAGTCAACAGCTGGTGCTTCAAACCTGATGAGAGCCTGAACTGATGCAGAATGTCCTTGCTGCAGGCAACCTTAGCTACAAGTGCTACGCAGCTCTAAAAACATGACAGATGTTATCTAAGTCTTTCAACTCATACTTGTCTTTGTTTTTGTGACCTTGTAGAGATATCCTCTGAAAGAGAGCAATATGGTTTCCCGCTACAAGAAGGAGTTCCTGGAACTAGAAAAAATTGGTGTGGGGGAATTTGGCTCTGTCTACAAGTGCATCAAACGCCTTGATGGATGTGTTTACGCCATCAAACGCTCCAAAAGGCCTCTGGCAGGATCCTCGGATGAGTGAGTGTGCTAGCTAGAAGCTGCCAGCTGAAATGATGGGCATGTTCTTGGGAGGTGTGATGGGGAAGGAGTGTGGATCTAAAGGTATCTGGGGGGTGGCACGAGCAAAAACTGGTTGCTGGTGCACTCCCAAGTAACAGTTGGGAGCGTGGGGGAAGTTACCACTTTAGGCCTATTGGAGATAAATGTCTGAGAAGGAGAAGAAGCCACACGCATCACAGAATGAGATGACAGCTTCTCTGAACTCCTTGGGTCCATGCAGCTAGCCTCTTTAAAATAATGTCAAATAGTTAATTTGTGGTGTGTCCCTGCCCTGCTGTATGGCCAGTACTGCTCACATCTGTGTTGCCCAGCTAGTGTTGTCCTGCATACAAAAGCAAAGTCTTTGAAGCTGCCTTTGCCTCTTTAACAAAAGATTTGCTTGGTGCGGTGGGTTTTTTTGACAGCTGCTCAGCACATTTGAACAAGGGCAGGTTTTGCTTCAGCAGCTGCGGGAGCCAGTCTGTCTGCCAAAACCCAAGACAAAATCCTAAACACTCTGTTTTTTCCTTTCTCAAGTAAGGCTGCAAACAGGGCTCCTCTTGCAATTCCAAGCAGGACCCTGGCACCCTGTCACCACTGCTTTTTCTGTGCGTGCTTCTCTAGGCAGCTGGCACTGCGTGAGGTTTATGCTCATGCTGTCCTTGGACACCACCCCCATGTTGTGCGCTACTACTCGGCGTGGGCGGAGGATGATCACATGATTATCCAAAATGAACACTGCAATGGTAAGAGCTGTGGCCGTGTTGAAGGCTGAGATCTTAGGATGGATGCAGTTACCTTCTTTTGTACTTAAGTATGGGATGTTTTGGCTTATAACATAGTAATTAGACAAAGCTCTGAATGGTGACAGTGTCTTAAAAGTAATGAGTACCCTCTAATTTGTGGGACTTTAAAACTGCTCCTCTGTGCCGGCTGGCCTGGAAAAGTATTCTCCATGCTGATGCTTGGAGCTGTGTCTGGGATGACCCAGGTAAAACCTGCTATGACTGACTCGAGCAACTAACTTAAGTGCCATCTATCTTGGAAACAAACCCTTCTTAATGAAGGGGAGTAATGATTTGAAGAGTGACTATCTGGTTGAGATGAAGACACCTTGCATCTTGACTAAAAGAAAGGGTTCAACAGCTGCGGAGCAATGCAGATAAATAATGAGGTAAACTGTAAATGGGGTACTGCAGGCAGGTTGGAGGTTGGTGGACTCTTACTTGGATTTGCCCTTGGCCACACCACTGTTTGGGAGACATTGGTAGAGACAGGTCTGGCTACCTGAGGAGCTGGAGGCAAACATGCAGCCCTCATTTTTTGACTGCTCCTGCGGTCTTCAGGCTCGATGATGGGTGGTGATAGCTGTAATGACCACGAATGTGAAACCATGAAATGTGGTGATCATTGCTGCAGCACTGATGCATTTCTTGAGTTCTAGTGGATAAACATCTGAGACTAAAGGAGAAGTGGTGAAAAGCAGGCTGATGGGGAGACAGGCCATGGTATTTGCTAGTCCTGAAATAGCTAGAGTGCCTTAATGGAGACCCACAAAACTGTTTGTGTCAAATGTTACATTCTTCAATGAAAAATCTGCTAGTGGGTTCTTAATTTCCTTGTTCCACCATTCATATACCTGCTTTCTGCCTGTAAGCATGGCAAAATAATTAACTTTCCACTGTTCACTTGTACCAGTGTCAGCATTGCTACCGGGTCAGCCATTCTAGTGCTGTAGTTACAACTGCAGTTACTCCATCCTTGGCAATTGGGAGGCAGGGCACTCTGAGGAGATGGAAAAGCTGAAGCCAAATGGTGATGTCCAAATTTGACTGTTAGAGCATATACAGCTGGTCTGGTCAGGGTTTGTCACTAGCAAGCCTGGAAGTGCTCCGGGCACTTGTGTCTGCTAAGCTATTTCAAACATGCTGCTCCATAAAATCTTTGTCAAGTCTCAGTCTGACTGTTTTCACCTAGGTGGAAGTCTCCAAGATGCACTGCTGGAAAATGCAAAACTTAGCCAGTATTTCCCAGAAACAGACCTGAAAGAAATATTGTTACAAGTTGCCATGGGGCTCAAATACATCCACAACTCTGGCCTTGTGCACCTGGATATCAAACCTAGTAAGTATAGTGCTCTCCTTTGTGGAGGATCTTCCAAGAGACCCTCCAGGGGTAGGACCTGGAACAGGTCCTTATGACTGGACCTATTTCAGTGTTTCAAAGGCAAGAGGATCTTGCCCTAAAAGGTGAATATCTTGTAGTGTGGTTTGTGGGTTTTTTTTTAATCTTGCCACCACTGCTGCTCTAAAACTGAGCCTTCTCTGATAGTTGGCAGCGTTTTACTTCCGTCTCATGATCTTCATAATCCTGGCTCATGGGAATCACTTTCATACTGGTAAAGCAAGTAGGGCTGCTAATGAAGAGGGAGACTTCCTTATTTGTTGCTGTCTTATTGCACAACATTTGACCTTTGTGTGCGAGAGCTGGAGTGAGAAGTGAATATTTATTGTACCTACCCTGAGGGATTAAGTTCCTGCAAAAAATAGTAACAGGCTTTCCTCTCTGCAGCTGAGGATGGGCTCCCCCCCACAGTCACATAGTGGCTCTTTACAGTGGAGCTCCTTTTTTCCTGCTGAAATTGTGCTTCTAGCTTGGGGGGCAGATGGAAGGGCAGAAAAGTTGATTGCCCTAGGATATTTTATGCACAAGATACAACTGTCTTCTGTCAGCCCTATGGCTAAATACGTGAGCCGAGTGGGAAGCATGTGCATAGTTTCTCTGGCTGCAAAGCTGAACTAGCTTGACTGGTGGGATTTTGACAAAGTTGTCATGCTGCTGCAGTCTGACTACTGATACCACACTATTGCTGAACTCCACTGTCTTGCAGGTAATATCTTCATCTGCCACAAGCTGGCAGCTGCAGGCCCTGCTGGGCAAGAAGAGAGTGATAGCGAAGATGAATTCACTTCTGGTGTGGTGTATAAGATTGGTACGTTTTAGCCCACTTTACAACTGGCTTAAGATTTGGGCTACGTGTTACGGCTTCATACTGCTCTGTCCTGCTGGCTGAAGAGACTTGCATACAAAACTGATGGCTTAGTCCTGAATGCCTCTGCTACTTACCAGAATTAATTCCTCTAAGGAGACGAGTCCTAGAAAACTCATGTGCTTGTTTCCAAACCTAGATTCCTGTAGGAGCAGGCTTGCTCTCGCACTCAGTACTTCCTGATTGCTCTGATAGTGCCTATAAAATGCAGGCTTTTATTGATGGAAGAGATCTACATCAGTTTTCTCCATTGGTTGCTTGTTCTTTGTCTCAGGTGACCTTGGCCATGTGACATCAATAACAAACCCCCAGGTGGAGGAAGGAGACAGGCGGTTTTTGGCCAATGAGATTTTGCAAGAGGTACAGCTGCTAGTGGGGTGATGGGGAGACCAGGGTGGTGAGCAAGTGGGGAGAGATCAACTGTAGTGAAATCATTAGCCTGGCATATTCCTTGCTTTATTGCCTCTTTCTTGTGGGTGGTCTGGCTGTGAAATCAGCAAAATTAACACTTTATTAAGAACAGTATAGGCATGGGTCTTGTTATGTAAATATTTAACATACTTCATAAGTAACTTTATTACAACTGTACCTGCAAGGGATGAATGGGACAAGACCTTCATCAGTTTGGAGACATGTCATGTTACGCACCCAGCTGAGATTAAGCTGCTAGATGTAGTCACTGAGGAATATACGCACCAGGACAAATGCCTTGTACAACAAACACTGATCAGGTAGTGTGGAGAGGTGGGAGGGACAACACACCTCTTGAACTGGCTGCACTTTTGCCACTCTGGCCAGTGAACAAAAAAGGGAATTGGTATGTAACAACCAGCTTGGATATGTTCAGCAACTTGGGTATTTAAGTGACAGTATCTTTTTGTGCTGCAAGTGGATTTAGGAACTGTTAGGTCAATATATCATGTGCAGTCTTTAGTTTCAATTGGGCATGGCTTGCTTATTGCCTTGTGGTGAAGGCTAGAGGCACACATTTGTTAGGCTGTCCTCTGGATTTGCTGCAGTGATCCTAATGTGGGCTGCAAGCTCCTCATGGCTAGGTGAAAGCCAACATTCCATTGGTTACCAATACTACCTGCTGTCAGTGTTTTTGTACTAGCAAGAAGAAAACAGCTAACTGTGACAGTGGGAGCAGTGTCACATATTCTCTATGGCTGTTTCTTTTTGAGCTGGTATCCCAACCCACCGTTGTTCCGTATAGCAAGATGTTCCCTTTCTATAACTGTTTATCTTCTCTCCGTAGCAATACTGTTATTTGCCGAAGGCAGACATCTTTGCCCTGGCACTCACAGTAGCTCTAGCAGCTGGCACGGCACCGCTGCCTCACAACGGGGCCATGTGGCACCACATTCGCAAAGGCAATATCCCACCGATCCCCCAGAAACTTCCTCATTGCTTCCTTGAACTCCTCAAGGTGAGGAAGCAGTCTTGACAGGATGGAGGCTTTTCCAGTTGGCATGTGACAAAGGGAGCGTTAAACCCTGAACTCCTTTTGCCTTCTAGCTCATGATCCATCCTGACCCAGTGGAAAGACCTTCTGCCACAGCTCTTACTAAACATCCAGTTCTCTGTCCTTCACGTGGAAAAGCTGTGCAGCTCCAGAAGCAGCTAAATGTCGAGAAGTGCAAGACTGCCATGCTGGAGAGGTAGGGCTGGCTTGGGTGTGAAGGGGAGAAGACATGGGCACAAGTGCTGGTCACCAGGCTTGAATGTAGGGTGGTAATGTTGGGAGACCCAATGTGCAGAAATATCCAGTCAGCTCCTGTGCTTGGAGCTGGGAGAGCCATGGGGCTGTTGCAGGGATTTGTAGTGCCCGAGCAGCTGTGGTGAGCAGCTGTGGTTCAGCCCTGGCTTTGAGGAGCTGGCTAAATTAGAGTGGTGAACTTGCACACTTACTGCAACCACTGGTGATCGAAAATACTGATACAACGTGCAGCCAATGGACAGATGAGGAACTGATACTGCACTGAGATAGTGGTCTAGCACAGAAGGAAGAGAAATATCAGGTGGTGGCAGACATCCTCTTTCCCCTTGCTCCCTCTCACTGCTGTTGGCAGTGATGTTTTGAGGTGCTGGGATCTAGGAACTGCCCCACCACCCCTCTTAGTGCAATAGTCAGCTGGGGAATGGGTTTTCCATGTAGATAGGAGAGCAACGAGCATCAGGGGGGTAAAATGTCAATGGAAGAGAAGGATGTGCCTTTATTAGGTATTTGGGCTGTGTGAGATGGCACTGATCTGAGTTCCACCATTCACAAATATCTGAAATGGTGTGAGGAAAAGCTGAGCTAGAGAGTCTTCATACTGGTGTCAGTCTAGATGTGTGTTGCTGACTTGCTGCATAGTTACCTCTTGGTAAACCTTCAAAGCTGGTCTGTTCTGAAGTAGAAAGTCTAGCGAAACCTACAGTAATCTTCATGTCACCTTCTGGGGGCAAAAGTTAACACTCTCCAGCAATGCTGGAGTACTGCAGTAACCATCTTGTGCACGATTGTTCAGAGCTTCCTTCTGTAGCTGCTGGGGATTCATGCATGACATGGTTTTCTTCCTCTCTTCCTTCCATCTCCCCCCTGCAGGGAACTTAAAGCAGCCCGCCTTGCCCAGACCCTCATGAAGGACCAGCCCTTAGGAAGTGCCAAGTTGCAAGAGTCTGAAACTACTTCTAAGCAGAACAGCAAGCGCCTGGTGGGAGGGAAGAGCTGTCGCTCATTTAGCTTTACTTTGGGTTACTGAACCTCAGTGTTGTCCAAAAAGCTCTGGCTGCTGAATGGCCCTGTGAAAGCAGAGGGTCTGCACAGACAAATGCCCCATATTTGCTCTCCCTGTCATGGTTTTTTGGTTCCCTCATTACCTATGATGAGATGTTGGCTGAGGGAAGAATGATTAGCTTGCAAGTATCAGATCATGGGATTCAAGATTATTGTCCTCAGTCTTCTATCTGTTTAATTTCTTGTGTAACTGCTCTTGCTCTAGACTTGCTGTATCTGCCATACAAGGGAAAGGAGGGCCTTTCTTCTACTTGCTTCCCTCTTTGTTTAGTTGGGCCCTATTGTCAATGATGTCTTTGTGGCCTTAACATTGGCCACCTGTGTATCTTTAGGGGGGGAGGTAGTGGCTGTACATGGAGACAGCATCTACAGCTGGGTTCTCCTGGAAGTGAGGAGGCGGAGGCTATGGTAGACAGTTATAAGGACATGTAGGGAGACAGACTGGTTACTTAGCAGTCCTGATGGACTCGGGATGCGACTGGAGTGGCATTTCACTGAGGGGGCCAAAGAGTAAAAGGAAAGTTAAGGGGGGCTTACTTGTGGAAGTTGGAGGAAAACTTTCCTCCCTTGACTTTCAGCAATGAGCATGGTATCACGTAGCTGATGTGGTTTAAGCTTTTGCAGACTGGTCCCTGATGCCCGATTTGTTTTACGCCGATCGGCTCGGCAAGGACTCCTTGCTCAAAGTTGGGGGTGGTGACCGTGGTGGGCTGGTAGGTGGGTCCGTGTGACTACCCACCTTCCAGCATCCTACGCATGCAACTGCCTGCCTGCAAACCGCAGCCTTTCGGCAAAGACGAAGGAAATCAGAAAGGGCTTTTGAGGCCTTGTCTTGTGTGTGTTTGGGTTTTTTTAATTTTTTTTTTTGGAGTTGCCAGTGTAACTTAGTAAATCTCACCACCCCCTGCTTACTGTAACTTTCTGACTGCGTGTCAGCTGTGTCCGGTGGTGGCAGCTGGGCGCAAAGGGCTGCGCTGTTGGCAGGGAGAGCGCAAAGTTGGTAACTCGGTTATTTTCAGGTTTTACTGGTTTGTTTTCAAGTGCTGGACAGTGCGGGCTTTTAAACTGTGCGATCCTACCCTTTAAGAAGCGAAACGCGCAAATAAAGATTTTAATCCTTTTACCTACAACGGAGTGACTTTTTCCTTTTCTTCCTTTGGGCCTCCTTCCCCGCCATCCGGGAGAGCCCCATCACCCGCAGGCGAAAGCGTGCCGGCGGGCGGCCGGAGGCGGCGCCATCGCGCCCCTTTGCACAGCGGAGCCGGCCCACGGGCGGCGCGCTGCCCTCCCGCCCCGCGGCCCCCTCTCTTCCCCCCCGCGTTTCCGCCCGGACCCTCTTTGCGCGGTACCCGTCACTTCCCTTTCCGCTTCCGGCCGTCTGCGGGCGCTGCGGCGGGAGAGGGGACGAGGGCGGGGGGGTCGGGCGGGAAGGCCGGGTTGGCGGCGACGGGAGGGGTCGGGTCTCCTCTCCTTCCGGCGCTGCCTCAGCCTTGCTTTTCCCTCCGCAGGCGCGGCGGCGGCATGTGGCGGCGACCGGCGTGGCAGGTAGGGCCGTGCGGGGCGGGGGGGGCCGGGGCGGCGGTTTAACGGTTCCCCGAGGGAGCGGCGCGCGAGGCGGCCCCTGAGGGCCGGAGTTCGGCCCTGACTTGACGCCCGTGGGGGGGGGGTGGTGGTGCTGCTGAAAGTCCGCCCCCACCGTGGGGAAGGGGGCGGGGGTGAGGAGGAGGAGGAGCTGCCCCTTCCCCGCCCGCCGCGGGGTTTGTGGCGATTTTCCCGTTGCGGCGGCTGGTTTTCGGCGCCGTCCCCCGGTGCGGTGCGGGGAGTGACCGAGGGCCGCGGAGCCGCCCCTGCCGGCGGGGGGAACCGCTCGTCCCGGCTGCGAGGGCCGGAGGAGCGCGCCGGTGCCGGACCGGGCCTTTGGCGGAGCCGGGGCTGCGCTCTGCGCCAGTCGCAGCTGCTGGGGCCTTCACCGCAGCGCTGGACACGGGGTGTATTAAAAGGTCCGGCCCATGCGTGAAATGAATTCTGGGTGATTTGCGAATACAATATGCATATAATACCTCTGTTAACTGTGCAGACATAGCAAAGAAGTTTTGTCTTGCAAGCGGCATTTCTTCTGGTTTAGCCCCTCTCTTCGACCCAGTGGCACCTTCCTTTAAGTTTTGCAACCACTTGTTACAAGAGATGAGCTTTCCTTCCAGTTCCTGCGCATGGGCCTGTTGCGGGGGTGTTTCCTGGGCTTTGCTTTTCTCCTTTCTTCTAGGACTTGATATTTGCCAGGATCAAGTCAGTTTTCCTTTCCCTCACTTACATTTAGCTGCAGCACTCCGGCTTTTGTGGCCTTGATGTGCTGGTTGCTTGGAAGCCAAGGCTTATCAGTGCATCATCCTGCTCATGGCAGTGGACAGATGTACGTTCTGGGAACATCTTATTAATCTCTGAAGCGAAGCAGAACATTGATGAAACTACCAAAACTGTGTTTGTTTCCAAAAACCAAAGTCCAGCTAACTAAAAAACTTCGCCACTTCAAACCATGCCCCCCCCACCCCGTTATGTATTACAGAAAAACAGTAGTTATTGCCTGTCCCAAAAATAAGTACTGGAGTTGGACTTTCAAGCCATGCTTTTTCCTAGGCAGCTTTTTAAGCCCACTTTAGCCAGATATTCAAAGAATTATCATTTAACTTCAAAGCTTCATTTAGCTGAAGAGATTTCTTCCCTCAGTCTCCCCATAAGTCACTGGAAAAGAATGTACACCCTGTAAATGTTCAGAAAATGAGGTGTAAAGGCATGTGAATGTTGTTGGTATTTTATGTCTTGGAAACTAACATCTCTCTGTTCCTTCAGGTGCTTCGTCAGTTTGTAAGACATGAGTCTGATACGGTTGGGTCTTTGGTACTCGAAAGATGTAAGTAGCTCCTGAGATGAAACTTAGCTGTTACTCTTTGTGGTTTTTATCTTGGTTTTAGCATGGCTAAAATATGCCGGGAGAGAAACAGGATAGGGGTAGCAGCTCCTGAATGCAGTAACTAAGAATGTGTTGTTTCAAAGAAACAGACTGTTAAGATCTTCCTATCTGGTCTTTGTCAAGTCAAGTAGGCCTTAAGGGGGAAAAGAAAAAAGCCCCGACATGGAGTACAACCAGTAAAGGGCAGGTAGTCCTGCTTTATCAATGGCAGTGAATCGGATATGCTGTTGTCGCGTTTTCTAATACCTGCCTTTAGGTGTTTCTCAGACTCCCATGTGCCTGGGGGGCTTGTTTGGGTGCTGCTGCCCCAGCATAATTTGCTCCAGGTGTACGCTTCAGACTTTACTATTCAGGTCACCTGCTCGTTGTGCAAGAGTGATGCTTCCCTGACTTCCTCCAGTTGTCCTTCAACAAGGAGAAGGAATAAATTGTGTCTGCCTAGTCCTGGCACCGGTTTAAAAACTAATGACCCTCTAATTCAGAGGATGGGATGTAATAGTGCAACTTCGTTGTTTTAAAGGTATTGTTTTAAGGACAAAGCAATGCAATGCTACAGTTTTATCATAATGAAAAAAATAAAAGTCAAAAAAGTAGATGCAAAATAGTCTCAAGTTACATATGGATGTGTCTGTGAAAAAGATGACAAAGGCACAGTCAACCATCTGCAGAGCCTGAATAAGCCAAAGGTCACAAGAGCTGGAAAAATGGTTAGGAAGTGCAGAAAGTCATTGTTCTGGCCCTTGACAAAACCTGCCAACTTATGACTTGCTGTGATTAGAAGCATCATAATTCACCTGTGTACGTATCTACTCTCTCACGTTTCAGCCATGAATCGTGTTCAGTTACTTGGTCGGGTCGGACAGGACCCTATCATGAGGCAAGTGGAGGGAAAAAATCCCGTTACCATATTTTCTCTTGCAACCAATGAGATGTGGCGAACAGGGGAAAGTGAAGTAACCCAGGGAGGTGAGTCTGCAACGAGCAATGTACTTTTCATAATTTGAGAACACCAACATGTTGAAACTAATTTCTGAGGCTCACATCAAAAAGAGGATTTGGCATCCAACTTTGTTATTTTTATGTATTTTAGGTGATATCAGTCAGAAGACAACGTGGCACAGGATCTCTGTCTTCAGACCGGGCCTCAGGGATGTTACATATCAGTATGTGAAGAAGGGGTAAGTGAATAACAAATGTTGAGGATTTAATGCCTTAATAGTCAATTGATGTAACAATTATGGTGACCAGGAGCTATACTACCAGAGAAGTGCCATAAAATAAGTTAGTAGATGTGCTACAAACAAGTGAGGCAAAAGCCTGTGTATTCAGAATCAGGTACAGAGGAGAAAACAGCAGTACGGTTTTCTGACCAGACCCAAATTGTTCATTTTTTCAGGTCTCGAATCTATGTTGAAGGGAAGATAGACTATGGTGAATATACAGATAAAAACAACGTGAGGCGGCAGGCCACAACAATTATAGCAGGTAAGGAACAACATACCAAGGCCTACCTTGCCCTTTTAAAATGGAGAGGGGGTCAAGGACCTTTGAAATAGAGCTTAGTCTGTCTTCATCCTCAGTATCTACACTTGCGGGTTTTGAGAGAATGAATAGGCTGTGCCACTAGGTGTCCTCTGGGACTGCTTGTGAAGACACAGAAAATGGGAGCGTATAGTTGCGAACTGTTGCATAGTTTGCTCACACAAGGCAGTTGGTGCAGCAGGTAGTTCCTGTGTGCTTTAAGAACACTGGTACGTAGTACCGCAGGTCAGGCAGATTCCTTTTCCTAACAAAGTGGAGTTTGTTTAGTAGCTTTGTCTCAGTTTGGCAGGGAATTTTTTTTCCCCGTTTAAGACTGGAGGCTTCGCCAACTTTAAGGAGCTGCGTTTGTGAAAGATGTTTTATGTGGGGATAACTCAGTGGAGAATTTACAGAGACCTCAGTGTGGTAGCCAGTAGTGGTCAGAAGAGCATGGAATGGACAGGGAGCTGACCTGTCCATCCCTTGGGTAGACACGGTGAAGACGAGAACTGGCACACTCAGCTTTTTCCTTGAGCCTTTAAATAGTGTCCTACGTCTTTACTGTGGGTAGAGCCCCTATCTTGTGACTTTTGAGGGAGGGCTAAAGTAATTGGGTAGTAGAGCAAGTGTTTCTGTTACACAAGTATATCTAGAAAACTGGGACAGGAAAGAGGGGAAAAAAAGCCAACCACAATTCTGGGTGTTTCTGCTGTGCAGCCTCTTTAAAAGAATAGTAATCAAACTTTCAGAGGAGCAGTTCAGCTAGCATTGCTGTAGGTTGCTGTTCATAGATAGCTAGAGGGGAGAAACAAGTTTGTTTTTCTAATTAGTATTTATCGTAATGGTTTCTTCTCCGTATTCAATATCCCCAGTCTGAAGATGCTTTAGAAATTAACTGAGGCTTGATGAAAAACAAGCTTCCTATAGTTCCATAGGCTGATGACATGGTAGTGCATACTAAGGATGGCAAAAAAACCCAGGAAATAAGCTGTAACTGATAGAGATAATAGTCAAAGAATTAAACCATTATTTTAAAATGTTTTGGGTGTCTTTGCCTGTTCAGCAGCTTTTCATCAGGTTTAGCACACGTTTCGTAGCATATGTGAATTGCCAGCTTTCTGGGGAGATGGAGCAAGAATCCTGTATCGGACACTGTTTTCATTTTATGAACTATTCTGTTCTGAAATACATGTCTTTGCAGCTTATTTTGACACAGATAGGTTGTCTCTGTAGGTGTGCAGGCTTGCAACAGGGCAAAACAATCCTGAAGATTAAATTTTCTTCATTTCTTTTCAGATAATGTAATTTTTCTGAGTGATGGTGGTATGAGAGACAAGGTGTGAAGTTGTTAGAGCTTGAACCCCAGGCCATTTCATTCCTTTCGGTTTATCGTGCTTCATAATTCTGTAATCATGTATATTGCTGTAGTTTCTTTAAAAAATAAATAAAATGTTTGATACCTACAGGGTATCTGGTTGTGTTTTGTTTTGTTTTCCTGTGTGCTTTCTCTTTGTTCATCATCATTTGGATTTCTTTCTATTTTGTTCTCTCTTAAGAGAAAAGGTAACCCAGGCAGCTATATTAATTCTTGAGCTAATGAACATATAAATGGAAGTCACCCTTTGCATCTTCAGCCGTTTTCAAACCTTGTATCTTCGGCTGCCTTAACAATTTGTCTTCTCTCTTGTGGGGCCTGACAGCCTGAACATCCTCCTCTGTTCTATAGGTGTCATTCTCCATTTTTCCTTAACTAAGTCAATTAGTAAGTTTAAACCAGAGCCGTTGGCCTCAACTGGTGCTCAGCTTGAAGTTTCTCTGTCTCAGACCTGGAGAAGGCCTTCTGTGCGTTTGGTTTGCCCCTCTACTGACCATAGCTCACATCAGGTCTGTATTTCACCAAACCCTGTTTTAGTCCTGTGCTTAGGTCTTCATTATTATGGGATTTGACATAAGACGACTCTGATACCAACATTCTCATCCCAGTGCCTTGTTAGGGTGCTGTGCGTATCCTTTGCCATCAGGAGGAGCCGGAGGAATGACTGCCGTGGCTGTTCCTGTTGAGGGTCCTGCAGGAGTGTGTGAAAAACATTCCTGGTCCAGGATTCTCAGTTAAGGTGGGAGCAGCGTTTGTTTGGCTTTAACTTTGGTTTATTGTCAGAAAGACTGAGAATTGGCAGTATTGTAAGTAAAATATTGCACAACTAAAAGGTGTTTCATTTTACTACACGGAGAAGTGGTGAAATTCCCAGTGTAATGCAGCGTGATGTGAACAGGGAAAGAAAAACGTTAGAGGTGACAATTTCCTGCCTTCAAAGTTGGTGGGATTTCGTATCTCATCTCTCTGAGCCTAATGCAGAGCATATGTATTTATAGTTTTTACAGCTCTTCACCCTACAGAACGATGATCTTATGTTTCTCTCCATGAGCATTGCCAGTACTAACAAAAACTTCAATTCTTTCTGTTCAGCATTTCTTTCTCACTGAAGTTAATGCTTTATAAATGTTTACAAATGCTTGAGGGGGCCAGTCTTTTTTCAGTAGTACCCAGTGATATGACAAGGGGCAATGGCTATAAAAATTGAATATAGTAAATTCTGTCTCAACATGAGGAGAAACTTCTTTCCTTTGAGGGTGGCAGAGCACTGGAACAGGCTGCCCAGGGAGGTGGTGGAGTCTCTGACTCTGGAGACGCTCAAAACCCGCTCGGACGCCATCCTGTGCAACCTGCTGTAGGTGGACCTGCTCTGGCAGGAGGGTTGGAACAGATGATCTCCAGAGGTCCCTTCCAACCCTCAACATTCTGTGATTCTTTGTGATTCTTTAACTAGTGGTAACTAGTGCCCCTGCGACTGGCATATGGAGGTGTTAGATGTACTGGAAATGCTTAGCTGCTTAAATGCGTTGTTGTCCACAGGAGATGGTGGTGTCTTTTTAAACAGGAAGTTCTGACTTTAATTCCCCTAACTACTTCTTGTTCAGTCTGAGCCTGTTGTACTGCTGGGAGAAGTTATGATGGTGCCTTTCTATAATCATGGCCCAAATACAGTTTGGTTTTGGTCCACGCCCATTTTTCCTGTTAGCTGAAACCTGGGATTTCTCTTAAGCTTTCTTCATATGTAGGAGGCCTCAAGTGAACGTGCTGAGTTCGTTCAGTGGTTATCTCTTTTTTCTGCACTCTGCTGTGGTGGTGGAGCTTCACACAGCTTATGATAGTGTCTACTTTGGAGCTTGGGAACTGACTTTCTACTCAGAGTAGCGGTGGCAGCGATGATTCCCTTCACTGCTGCACGTGGAGCAGCCAGAACCGCTCTCAGCGGCTGCGGAACGGCTCGTGCTAATCTCTGCCCCTGGCTCAGGATGGGGACACAGCTGAGCTGAGCGAGCACAGGGTATAGGGTTAGGTGCCAGCAGAGAAAATATTTGCTCAAGAACTTTGACTTTTCTTGCTTTTCCGGTTGTTCTATTTAAAGTTGCCATTACACTTTTAAAGATTGACCTGCTACAAAGACAACACATGCCTACTTTGAGAACACACTGTTTGAAAAGCGGTGCGGTATCTTGAGTGTTCATTGCAATTTTGTATTAGGGTAGATTTTCATAAACGAGTCTGCGTTAGCAACAGACATAGTTACAGCAAAAATAACCAGTCAGTGGCAAAGGTATGTCGTGTGTTCACCTCCTATGTCTGCTTTGCTGCTATAGAGCAAAGTTAATCTATAACTAAGTAATTTTTGTTATGAGAAAATTGGGTGTGAAATCAGCATTCCTGTAGCATCTGGGTTGGGGTTTTTTTTATGTCTAGGTACTTGCTCTGTGAGGAAATGTTAAAAAATGGAAGTGATAATCTGCTGAGTTAAATACAGTGATACCTTGTTTGTAGCTAGACAATGAGTATTTTTCCACGCTGTCCCTTACTAAATGGCATTCAGCTTTTGCTTGTCCATGTTAACCTCTTGTGTAAGTTGGATTAGGCAAACCCTGATGGCTTGCATCAACTGGGACATTTAGAAGTGTTTGACCTTAACAAGGAACTTTTTTATGTATTTATGGAGATAGATTGGAAGAGATAAAAAATAGGGATTACTTCTTTTTAAAATGCCAGTGCATTTTAAGCATTTAAGCAATTATTTGGAGCATTTAACAGCCCTGAGACAGCTATTCTGGTCTGCAACGCAGCTGAATGCCACTCAGTTATTTCTGTCAGTCTGGTGTAAGGTGTGGGAAACCCACTTCTCCTGTGCTTGTTTTTGTGGCTGTAGTGTGCTGATTTGAGGAAGACACCGTGGGCATTGTGCCTGCGTCGCACAGTGAAAAACATTTTCAACTTTAATTGAAGTGTTACCTGCATTTGGGAACGCAGACATGAATTCCCTGACCCCACCTAACATGGAGGGTAACGAGTCAAGTGAGTCTTGATTTCTTCGTCTGAAACATCTTCTCTTCATGACTCATAATTTCTGGGGACAGAGTAACAGGATGAATTAAGAATGACTGAGGACTTGGACTGGTACAGAATTACTAGAGCTTTTTACCAGCAGGTACCTGGCTTGGGTTCTAACCTATCCAAAAGCCTTGCATCCTGGTGACTACACGGTGCCGTGCAGGAAGGGGGTAGGCGTTTGAGCCCTGTACTGGCTCTGCTGTGAAGGGCAGCAGTGCCTGTGGGAGCCTGGTAAAAGCCCCATGCAGAGAGGCCGTGATTTGCAAAGGCAGGAAAGCTGAATTAGTGCTTTGAGAAGTCCCTGGGTAGGGAGGGAGGTACCAGGAGGTAGGAATATTCTGGTAAAGGGAAATTGTGTTTCTGTCAATGTACCAATTATGTGGTTTTAGTAGTAGGCTGTCTCCAGTCCTGGAGATTCCCACTTCTTTCACAAGCATTTGTGTCAGAAAAGGAATATAATGCCAGCATTGTGGGAAGAAACCTTCACTAATCTCAAGCACACCTTCTATTTTTAATGCTGAGATTTCTGTGGTGGAAGCTTTTTTGCCAAGTAGTTGAGCGTGTCTGTGTGTACAAACTAAGACTTGGTGGCTGTTTTATCTTGGCGATGATGAGTTTCTCCACACAGCAGTGTGATTTAGATCTCATTTACACAAGAAATTTGCTTTGTTAGTTCATTACCACATACTGGGTAGTGCAAGTAATGTGTTTGCACATGACACACAAGGAAATCAACTTTAACGGGGTTTCTACGGAGACGTCCTTTGTAGAAAATGTGTGTTTGTGTGCGTGAGATTTCTTCTGTTTGTTGCTTTATGTCCAGATAAAGAATCAGCTCATTACGATACTTTGCCATTTCAGCAACTACTGTGGTTAGAAACTGATCGCTTGGTCTCTCTTGGTGTAACTAGTCCTGAAGTTTGTGCCTTGTACTCTGTAAGAGGTGCCGAGTTTGTTGAAGAAACCTTCTCTAACTATGGCTGTTTTCTATGGCTTTCAAGGGGTAAGATTTTTCATTTGTAGCTGGCCAAAAACCTAGCAATTGTTATCCTGTAGGCTGTGTTGCTATTTGATCTTTTCTTGCTGGTTGACTTTTCAAGCTTATTTGAACAGAGTGGCTGGAGAAAACGGATGGTTATCTTGATCCTGGTTGTCACAAGTCAGAAAAATGTCATCTGTAAATATTTAATGAGCCTTTGTGCAACTGACCTGATCGAGAACTGAATAATGATGTGGTCACAGGGGTCACAGCTTCTGTAACCTGGATCTGCAAGGAAAAGAGAGCACCTTTCCTTTGGCAGGTTTTCTGTGACTTATTAGGCTTGTCTTATTGCTAGCTTTTTTCTTTGATGTTTAAAGTAAGTGGTGTTTGTTTGGAGCTCTGCCTTAGCAGCCTCCTCTGTCTTAGCTAGTTTAGCTTTCTGTGGGGGTTTTCTATATGTTTTTTCTGCATGGGCTTTCTACTCTTTGCAAAAAGGCAACACAATGCTCAGTAAAAGAAAGCTGAGCTCTCCTCTCCCCTCAGCCCTATCTCTGCAGACAATAACCCCCCACCTTTTTATCTTCCTGTAGATTGTCAGTCAATTTTTGCACTGTCCCCCTGTGCTGGAGAGTGAGTTCAAACCCAGTTCACAAGTCTGTCGTGGGGAAGTGGTCTCACACAAAAGGAGAAAACACAATGCTCGCAGAATTAGATGAGTTGGAACTCAAAAAATACTAATAAAGCTGCTCTAACAGGAGAGTTATGAAACACGGAAAAACAGCCTTGATTTTCAGCATGCTAGTAACTACAATTTCAGTCCTCCAAGCAATATGGGAAAAGGTTAGGAGGATAGTTGTGTCTGTATAATGTTCTTGCTGGTTTTGTGGTGCTTTCCACGGTGCCTGGTTTCTGGTGTAGCGTCAGTTTGTGAGCAACGCCACATGATACATTAGACTGCTATCCCATGTGTTGTATCAGGACACTGAATAATTAATATTCTCTGGAAAGGATTAATTTCCTCCACTTCTGTCTCCTCCTTCTTGGTACGCCCTATGTGCTGCCAATCTTCAGCAGAAACTTGCTACTACAGATTTCCCATGAAGAACTGGTGCTGGAGGCACAAAAACCACAGTGTGGTCTTTATGCTGTTAGTTGCCACCGTACAGGGAGAATTGGTCATGTTTCCTTACAAAGTCTCAGGGAATTGTTTTAGGAACGATGACGCTCAAAAATGAGATGTAGCCTTGAACACTAATTTTGATAGCACGGCAGGAACTGGGCAGGATGCCGGTTCAGGGTACCAGCCACTAGTTGCCAATAACGTGTTTTATATTGGCGAATAGGCCCAGAAATGGGTAGTCTCTATGTATCAAAATATTTCAGTGGCCAAAGAAATATTCCAAGATGCTTACGAATACTCAGCAGCACCGTTTACCACGGCGGCAGCTGTGCCTTGCTACCAATGCTACCAGAGAGCCCCTGGGGAAGCGCAGAGGGGAGAGGGACATGATTTAATGTGATGCAGGAAGAGCAGAAACCCTTGGGAAAAGCAGCATGCCGTTTACCCAGGGTGCCTAATTTCCCATCAGTGCTTTATCCAAGGGGGAACAGCAGACGTACATACTGTGCAACTTGTTTCCTAAATAAGTATTTCTTCCTGAGAAATGTGTTAGGACGAGAAAGTTCAGCCCAGTATTCTTGGTGAAATGCCAGTCCTTTCATGACCCTCATCCTCAGCATGTTCAGCAAGTGAAGTTGCAGTCACCCAGTCAGCACCTTCTGTGTTTTAAGGTGGCCTTTATTTTGTTGGCTCACAAAATGAGCATGGCTCTCCCCTTAGGCTTCTTATATGGGCACTTACTAATTTAGTGCCCCAGCCAAAAGAAATTCTGTAGTCCCAGCAGTAATTTTAGAAGGATCTAATGTCAGCCGACAGAGTGATGGAGAGCCCTTTGTTAAATGGATTATCACAAGGCCGCAAAAGCTTTGAAAGTAAGAACACATCCAATGAAAACACGGAGGTTTCTGGATAAGGAACTGACCTTTACAAGTTTCACAATCTGCGTCTCTGGACCGGCACAATGTAATTGCTTTGACAACAGTGGCTGACAGTGCCAGGACGCAAGAAGTTTGTACCTCCGGTTGGGCTTGCCAAAACGGCAGGTAGCAATTCAGGCGCTAGTAATTTGGCTTTAGATATTTTTGGTGCTGCTGAGGGCATATACTGGACTGACTTGTTTCACAATAACTTAAAATAACTCATCTTTGCAGGAAATCCCTGGTTGGGGCAGGTAGGGACTTTCCCTTTGTATTCTTCACCGAGCAATGTAGCTTTTGTTACAGGTTTTTTGGTTTGTTTTTTTTTTTTTTAAATCAAACGAAAAAAGATTAATAAATCTTGAAGGGTCAACCCCGAAAAAGTCACCATTATTTTTCCTCTTCTTGTTGCCGTTGCACCTGATGGGTGATGGGAAGCCCTTACGGCTGTTTTCCTCGGAGGACTAACTAGCTTGGGCTCTCCTTGGCGAGGTCCGGATCACTTGTGCTCAGTGAGTGAATGAAAGTGGCGTGCCACATGAGAGCAAGTCCCAGTGGGAGGCCTGGAAGAGGGGGAACGCGTGAGGAAATCCAGTTACGATTCACGCACGACGCAGCGTGGAAATGCCAATTAGCGCTGAACTGACCCACAGCGAAACGCCTTGATTGAGTTCCAGGAGCCAAAACGAAGCGCTGAAGAACACCCCGTCTCTTCACCCAGCAAGATTTGGCATCTTCCATTTTTAACGAACGGTGAAACGCCGGTGTTATCCTGGCTTGGCGCGGGAGCAAGGCTTAAAACACCGGAATTGCCCCTTGGGTGGGATTATTTTTACTGCCGGTTGATGAGGGCCCTGGGGGAGGGTGCGGCACCGTTTCGAAGCGCAGTTCACCGTGAAAACGTCTGGTTCTTCACAAGGTGCGCCCTGACGCGGCTTCAGCGCCCGGCGGGGCCGGGCTTAGCCCCCCCAAACCACCCACCCGCTGCCCGTTTTCACGCCGCCCGTTCAACTCGACCGGCGGACCGAGCGGCCGCGCTGGGGGCGAGGGGACAGCGGGGCCCCGCCGACCGAAGCGAGGCCGGCCTCGTCCTCCCTTCACCGGGCACCGCGGGAGGACCCGGCCGCTGGGCGGCTCTCCGGGCCGGCAGCAGGCGCCGCCGCCGCCGCCCCCTTCCCTCACACACCCGACGCGGCCGAGGGGGGAGTGCGGGGGCGGGGCGGTGCGCGGCGCCTTGCAGTCTTGTCGCTGCCGCATTGGCTGGCGCGCCCGTCGCTCCCGCCGGCCCCGGCGCTTCATTGGCTCTTCCTCCTACCCCCCCCCCCTCCGCCGTGACGCGCGGGGGGAGCCCCCGCCCACATTCCACAGCTGGAGCCGTGCGGGGGCCGGGAGCCCATTGGGGCGCGGCCCGGCGGCCGCCCGCGCTCCTCGCCCCCGANGAGGGGCGGCGGCGGATCGGGCGGCGGGGGGCGCCCCGTGTGTTGCGGCCGCCATGGAGGTGTGCGAGAGCGGCGGGGGGGAGGCGCCNAGCCGCCGCTGCTGCACTGGGACCGCAAACTGAGCGAGCTGTGCGAGCCCGCCGACCCCGACACGCTGCTGTGCCACACGGTGAGGAGCGGGGGGGCGGCTCCGCGGGTGGGATGGCTGAGGCGGCCCCCGTGGGCGGGCGCGTTTCGGGGGTGCCGTGACAGGCGTCGCGCCGGGCGGGCTCGAACCCCCCCTCTGCCCCCACCTTCGCTTGGGGCGGGGGTCGGTGCCAGGCCGGTAGAGGCGCGGCGGCCGGAGGCCTTCGGTGGTCGCCCACCGCGGCCTCGCCGGGCCTGGCCCCCCCGGGGGAGCGAGGTTGCCCCCGGGCAGGCCCCGCGGCCGTGGCTCGCCGCCTCCCCGGGCGGACAGCCCTCCCCAGGGCTCCCTCTTCCCCCGCGGCGCTGCCCGCTTCTCCCGGCTTCCCACCGGAGAGTCGCCGGCTGCGTCTTCCCCTCCAAAGGGGGACTCTCCGGACACCGTCCCGCTGCCTGGTCTCCCCCGGCGCAGGAAGGAAGTGACAGAAGGGTCCGGTTTGTCCCGGCAGCCTGGGACTGACAGACGGACGGATGGACGTGGTGAACGGAGGGGCTCCCCTTCCCTGGTGCTTGGACCCTGATCCTTGGCTGTCTTGCTGGTGTTGGAAAAGTTGACTGTCCTGCAGGCGTAGTATGGGGGGGTCTTTTAAAGATGTTGATGAAATTCTTGATTGAGTGGTTTAGAGGGCCAACAGATGAAGTTTTGATGATTTTTTTTATGTGTTTTATTTTTTTTGACTGGAATCCCCGTATATTTCACTGTGCAAGACGCGTAGTTGGGACAATCCCAAGGAGATGCGTCTTTGCTCTGTTGTTTCTCTGATAATCTGGAGGCTTTTTTGCACTCACGGAGATTCAGTTTCGTAAAGCTGCGTTGGTGCGAATCCTAAGTGGAAGCAAGCTGGACCGCTGCGGGACAGCGCGCGCACGGAAGACCCCTCTAGCGCGCTGTTTGTGCGAAGCACGGTGTAGGTGTGGAGCACGTGCTCGAATGGAGACCCGGCGTAACGTGGTGGTGGTGAGGAGCACGTGGCAGGGTGCCTGAGGAAAGGTGCTCGGCAGGTGCCGGTGGGCTCTCGGCGTTTCTTTCCTTGTGCCCGAGAGAGGGGAGCGCAAGTGTGGTCACCCCACAGAGAGGGAGCCTCTTCTCCTGGGGGCAGTGGTGACCCCGCAGCACGGCGACGTGCCGGGGCTGCGTGGAGGTGGTGGTGTTAGCCTCACAGGGCAAACAAGGAAAAGTCTTTACTTGACGCGTGCGGTTTGCGGTGGCCTTACTGATCCGGGATCGTGTCCGTCACGAGCTCCAAGCCCTGTTTCGGCAGGAAGCGAGCCTGCTGCACGCGTGACTGTCTTTAAATATTGTTTGGCTTCTTTGTCTTTGGGGCCTTCTTGCGCAATGTGTATCTTCTGGTAGATCCTGGGAAGAGCAATCGGGTGTTATGGTGGGTTGTTGTTTGTTTTTTTTTTTAAAGAGCCAGCAGGAACACTTAAGATGGAGAGCTCTCCTTTCAAACAGCTGTTTTCTTGTGTTTTTTACTTTAAGAAGATACAGTCTTTTTCTTTAACAAGAGAAATGTTGTGAATGAAATGAGAGGCTCTTCGGAGAGTGGTTTTACAGTTGTGCTGGGATACTTCCTCCTGCTGTGTTTGGATCCTTGTGATGAGAATGGAATTGCCACTCTTAACTTTTGTTCTCTTCCTTGGTGTTCTCATATTTATTTTTTTAATTAGTGCCCTGAAGGAGATCTTGCGCTTCAGCTAGAACTTGTGGCTGTAGTGACATGGATACATGTGTTTTCTGCCCTATTTCAGGGAGTCTGGGACTTGGTTTTAAGTGTAGCTTGACAAACAAAACATCCTGGCTGCCCGGTGGATTGAAATGTGGTGCTTTTCCCTCTGCTGTTTTCAAGTTTTATTGGAGATTTTAAGCTTCTAATGCTACAATGGTGTGTGTTTTGCAAGAGACACTGCATCTGCAAAACCTTGGGCTGTGACTCCCCTTTGGGAATAAGGTTCTTCCATTGATTTGTTTGTTTGTTTTCTTTGTTTGTGTGAGGTTTATTAGGAGTTTAAGATTTCTTTAGACCACCTTAAAATCAAATAAAAGTCTGAAATCAATTTATCTTTTTTGTTGTTTTTGGAATTAGAATCCTAGAATCTTAGAATGGTTTAGGTTGGAAGGGACCTTGAAGATCATCTAGTTCCAACCCCCCTGCCATGGGCGGGGACACCTCCCACTAGACCAGGTTGCTCAAAGCCCCATCCAGCCTGGCCTTTCTTCTGAAAGAAGCTATCAGTAAAAAAAAAATAAAAGCAACGAAATGCTATAGATAAAGTAGGTGTAATGGGGTGTTAGAATCTTTAAAGGAAAAAGGGAAGTTTTCTGAAATTATGTGCTTTTATTCCTCGCCCTCCCCCCCCCCCCCAAAAGAAAAACTATGC
>VZSF01010786.1:411609-498497 GCA_013398295.1 Chionis minor
CCCCCCACCCCCACCCCGGCTTGTTTTCTTCCCAAATTTAAATAAGAAAACCAGTCCTGTTTGCCAAGGGATATGTCAGGTATTCATAATGGGTCTAAATGGTCTGCATTTCCTCTAAAAGCTGAGATAAACACGAGTGGGATACTTTGAAACTTTATCTTCCCGTTTTCTGACAGTTAAAATTAGAAAAATAAGGGTATTGAGTTGCTGGCTGGTTTTGTTTGGGCTGGCTGTAACTGTATAGTGAAGTGCTTGATCTGCAGCGAGGACAGGAGGTGGAAAAAATGTTAGGGAACTGACTTTGAAGCATGGTAGATAAGAACGAGCCAGTGTTTAATGTACAAAACGACTATTTATTTTTTTTATTCCTGATGGACAGGACTGATCTGCGGTGTCCTCTGTAAATGTTTCCTTACTTTGGGAAGCCAGTTGTTAAGTGCGGGGCAGGTTGTGTGTGATAGCTGGGGTAAAGGAATTTCATTCACGTTGTTACCAGACAGGGTTTTCCTGTGTCTGGACTCGTTGAACTTATCTACGGGGATGGGGGGAACTTGTGCTCTTTGCAGGTCTTTGTTCACACTGTGAAGAGTCCCTTCTTTGGGGTCTTTCATAGTAGGGTGTGAGGTAAGTTTCCACTGTCCTGGGGGTGGGTGGGTGTGACTTTTTTATTTTTTATTAAAGCAGTCTCGCTTTCTGGGACCACCTGCATCTGCGGAGGAGGCCAATCTGACTTGCTGAGGATCCTAGATGGGGATGCGCATTTTGATTTGATCTTTTTGTGTCCCTCTTGTTCTCTGATGTGCTGACTTCAGCTGCAGCAGTTCATTTGCACCTTATTTCTCCTTGTCTGCAAGTTTGCCTTCATGCTTTTGTTTGTATGCTGTGAGATCTGATCATCTTCATGCCAGCTGTGACAAATAAAATAAGTATAAAACAAATAAAAAATAAAGCAAAGAGGCCTTTGGCCAATGCACCACCAGCTCGGACTGTCTCTTAGCTTGTCTCTGCTTCTTGCTGTGTGACTGTCACCTGTACCACCACTTGGCAAAGCCACTTTATGTCCAAGCTGCCTTGCGGATGTGGGCGGGAAGTAACTGCTGCAGCATAAAATTGGGTTCGGTGCCTTAGGAGCCACTGTGTGCAGCAGTACTGCGCTGTGGGGACACAAGGCAGTGCCCCTGGGCTCAAGGGGCTCTTAAGCTTCCCTTAAGAGGCTTTTTTTATTCAACAGAGGTAAGCTAGGGTAGATGTGCTCAGCTTTGTTACGGAAGGAGCAGGAACTGCTGCCCTGCCAGCAGTGTGCCCAGGTGGCCAAGAAGGTCAATGGCATCTTGGCCTGTGGCAAGAACGGTGTGACCAGCAGGAGCAGGGAAGTGATTGTGCCCCTGTACTCAGCACTGGTGAGGCCACAGCTTGAGTGCTGTGTTCAGTTTTGGGCACCACAGTATCGGAGGGACATTGAGGTGCTGGAGCGTGTCCAGAGAAGGGCAACGAAGCTGGTGAGGGGTCTGGAGAACAGGTCTTATGAGGAGCGGCTGAGGGAGTTGGGATTGTTTAGCTTGGAGAAGAGAAGGTTGAGGGAAGACCTTATCATTCTCTACAACTACCTGAAAGGAGGTTATACCTGAAAGGAGGTTGTAGCGAGGTGGGGGTCAATCTCTTCTCCCAAGTAACAAGCGATAGGACAAGAGGAATGGCCTCAAGTTGTGCCAGGGGAGGTTTAGGTTGGATATTAGGAAAAACTTACTTACTGAAAGGGTTATCAAGCATTGGAACAGGCTGCCCAGGGATGTGGTGGAATCGCAGTCCCTGGAGGTATTTAAAAGATGGGTAGACGTGGTGCTGAGGGACATGGTTTAGTGGTGGTTTTGGTAGTGTAGGGTATGGTTGGACTCGATGATCTTGAAGGTCTCTTCCAACCCAAGTGATTCTATGATTCTAGGGGGATGTCTGCCTCGTGAGCTGGCATCGTGGCTGCTGTGGCCCTGAGATACCAAGTTGTTGCTTTGAAAGTGAAGAGATGGTCCTTTGAAAGTAGCCCTCTGGCTGTCACCGGGCCAGAACTACCTTCCTGGCTTTGCACTTGCAAATAGGTGCTGCTTTTTTGTGCTGTATCCAAATACTGGTTATGAGGCTGTCCTTCAGTGCCGTCTGTACTCCTTCTGCCCTGCGTTCACAAAAGCTGTTTTCACTTTGTAACACTTGGTTTAAACTTCCATTATCTGTTTTCTCTGTCTTGGGCTGCTCCTCTCCTTTTGGAGAAGGATCATTTTGTGGGTGAGACTTCAGCAATTATTGATAGCCAGTCAGATAGGGTGACTAACCTAGCTCAATGGCATTTTTCATAGGCTGTATTGGCTGCCTGCCCTGAGCTTACGAGATCCTCCCTTTAACTCCTCCGATTCCCTAGAATAGCTTTCCATTTTCCAAGGGAGATGGGTTCTGGATGGGTCCCCAAGGGGCTCTCTCACAGTAGAGTTCTGCATCTGTTTTTTCAGGGAGGACACATTCATTTCTGCTGTTGCTCCCTATTCATCTCTCTGAATCACGGCGATGAGAAATCAGTACGACCCAGATGCCCTTTGGCTGCGGTTTTTTTTGGGCGACAAGACCTGGCAGCGCGGTTCTGCACCTGGATGCAACCGCAGGCTGTTGTGGCAGCTGCCGAGGAGCTCATCCAGTTGTAAAATGACTGTCTTGCAAAAAATAAGCTTTCAGGGGTATCAGTTCCCTGACACAGCTTACCCTGTGGCAGCCCAAGTACTAGTGGTGATGTGAGAGGGCAGGTAGGAATATCTGACTGGGGAGGAAGGGGTGGTGGAACTGCGTTTTGGGCTGAAGGAATGTGCAGTGGGAATAGTCTGGGTAACTTTATGGGTTGTGCTTGGATGTAATCCTGCTGTGTGTGTGTGTATGTTTATTTGATACTAGTGAACTATTATTTGGATGTCCCTGGAAAGAAAGGGGATTACCTGGGGGAAGCAGTTATTCAAGGATCAATAGGAAAAAGGGTTGTTTGAGAAGAGTGTGGATCTGAGAAGAGAAGTGGACAGACTTGAGGTTCAAAGAAACAATTATGTTGGATCTGATTGATGGTACCACCACCCCTTTGTGATGCCAAGCGTTGGTGAAAAGTGGAGGCTGCCTTGGATGCTAAATTGTTTGTCTTGAATAAAAGGGACAGAAACAGCGTGCGGAAAAGAAGTTTGGCTTAGGACCACATTTTTACTGGCAAATATGTTACCCTTTCACCTCACTTAAGCAAGTAATAGGCAATAAAGAAGACAGGTCATAAATGGTGAGGTTTAATAAGGTGTAGCAGAGGTGGGCATCACATCTGCTGCCTCAAGTCTGAGGTGCTGAGCTCTTTGTAGCAGGGACCGTCATTCTCTGCCTGTGAGCTGCCAAATGTAGCTTGCAGCCACAGGAAAGAGTCACTGAATTGAGTTCTACCAGTGTTAAATGTGTGCAGGAAGGATATAGATGCTCTATCAAATAAGTGCTCCCTCTCATGAGGGGGAGGTGGGAAGCGGAGAAGGCAATGTGAGAAAATAAGGAAAGGCTGGTTAAATTGGATAGACCTGAATTACTAGAGTTGTCCCCTTAGCTGCCGTGTGTAGCGTAGTGTAGTGCCAGTGACCTCTCTGTGCCTTCACTGTGTCTTGGAAACTACTCGCCTTTTTTTTTTTTTTTGCCATCTGCTGCTAACTGGCTTTCAATCTTCTGTATGTGATCTGGCTCTGCTGTGCTGACAAGGAAAAATCTAATGGAAAAATGTGACACCCACTTCATCTCTTTCCTCTCTGCCAAGGAAAAACATTCCCCTGCAGCTGCCCTGGGACTGGCTTTGTCCTTTCACGCAATCTGTTAGTCATATGGGGTGAGAAATAGAGACCAGGCTGCTCTGATAACCTCCTGGGGAGTTCTGGGCAGGCGCCTTAGGGAGCTTCAGGCCTCCTTCCTTGCAAAGCCTGGTATGTCCTGAGCAGAGATGCTGAAGGGGAGTGAGTTAGTGTTGGTGAAGGCTTCTTCCCTATGGTATAGGGGCAAAGAGCAATATTGCTGATATGCTTTAAGTGGCTCAACTGAAGCGGTACGTGCTGGGCTCATCCCTCTCCTGAAGCTCTGCTGGGACAAGCCCTGGCTCTTTGGTGACACCCTGGAGCACTCATCTCCCATCTCTTGCCAGTGTTGAGGTTGGCTGCAGAGGAAAAGTGTGTGCTCCCTTCTGTGAGATGGGCTAATCCCGAGCAGAGAAGGGGACGGTCACTTGCCCTTGCTCTGCACGAAGGATGTTGAGTGCTGCCCCTAATTTTGGATGTAGGCAGTGTCTTCAGCTGTGGCAAAATGTTTTCAAGCATGTGGTGGCTTGTGAAACAAGGAAAGCATCTTTAAATTGCTGAGTTTTGAAGTATCCTGTTTAATCTTCATTCTCCAAAGTTTGGATGCTGTGATGCAAAGGTCTGTAGAAAAGAGTGGGAAAAGAGCCAGGCTCTTTACACTATTGCATGACAGGAGGATGAGGGAAAATGGACATAAACTGAAGTGAGAGAGGTTCAGACTGTTAAGGAAAAACTGCTTTGCTGTGAGGATAGCTGAGCCCTGGAGCAGGCTGCCCAAAGAGGCTATACCATCTCGTTTCTTGGAAGTTTTTAAGACCAGACTGGCTAAAGCCCTGAGTAACCCAGTCTGAGCTTAGCGCTGACCCTGCTTGGGCAGGAGACTGGGCTAGAGACCACCTGAGCCCCCTTCCAGCTGGCTCTGTGCTGTGGTTCCTTCCACAGCAGTCCTGGACGCAAGGCACAGCCTTGCTCAGGTTTAGATACGGCATTGCTAGGCAGTAGTCTGATCCCTGAGTTTTTCATGTCCCCATTAAACTACTGAGTGATTGAGGCCACATTGTTTTGCTGATTTTTGTGAGGAAACTATTGTTTCTTATGACCACCGCAGTTTCACAGAAGCAATGCTTTTGGGCGGGTTGTTTTTGTTGTGGGTATGGGGTTTTTTACGGCTCTGGTTTGGATTTACTGAACTGAATTCCAGCTGTCCTGAATAAATGAATCTTTCTGTGTGTATGTTTTCCTTCCGTGCAGCAGACATGATGTGCAGAGTGGTGTGTTGGACTTGTGGTTTGTTTACGCGCCCAGAATTTTGTTCAGGATTTTCCTGATAAAATTCTGGGCGCCTTACCTGCTTGCGCTTCTGTCATGATGTGACCATATAAGAGCCTACCCCATTTGTTTCAAGGCTATTTGTCTTTATGCAACCTCATAGCTGTAAGGATTGGCTAGTACCTGTGTTATTTCCTTTTTGTGGCCAACTCTGTATGTGTGGGAAGAGACCACTCTGTGTAGTAGCTCGTGTGACTAGCTTAGAGGAGGTTTTGTAGACCAAAGGCCTGAAAAACAGATGAGAAAAAAACCCCAAAACCCCAAGCCCTGAATACCAAGCAGGTCTCTCTGTTCCTTCACCCCTGCAGTCCTGCAGCAAATTCCGTGCACAAGGGGAAGTTTATCCTCAGGCTGTTTTTTTCCCAGTCTTCTATAGGTTCTTCTGTTGGCTTCAGTCATCTGCTTGCAATGTTTTGGGGTTTCTGTGGGTTATCTGAAAATGTGTATTCTCCTTTATGGAGCTTCTGGTGCCCACAAAAGAGATTTGTGCTAGTATGTGTAGAACCAAAACTTAAAAGCAGTAAAGAGCTGATCGGCTCTTCCAACTTTTCTCGCAGCAAAAACAGTGATGTGACTGTTGCCTTCGGGGAAGGCTTGTGATATTATGGACAGGATGAGATCTTCAGGAGGAACGAAGACTAAGAAGGTCGTTGTTTCTTGCAGCCAGATACCTGGCTTTCTTAGATCTGTCCTGGCTAGCAAAGGATGAAGACTGAGGAAAATATGACGTCTAAACTGTCTACTTTCATACCTCCTGATAGGAGGCAGCGGCTGGCTTTCTGCAAAACATCTGTCTTTCTCATCACGGGTGTAACTGGCCTAGTCATTGGCACTGATGGAATGTCTTGCTCGAGCTCCTCAGTGCTGCAGCTCCCTTCCCCCCCCCCCCTCCGCCATCTCCCCCACACGGCTGTCCCTGTGATTCAGGGCTGGGACTGGCGTGGTGTTTGGGGCAGGCCCATAAGCTGTATTTTTCAGAGAACAGGCATAAAGCATTAGAGGGTTTGGTGGCTTTTTTTAAGGGGGGAAAAAAAAAAAGAAGAAAAGAAAACCAAACTAACTCTGCTTACATACGCCTCTGTCTGATGCCTCCTGCGCTTGCTGGTGAAGTGCTGTGGGGGCTGAGGGCTCTGCTTGGGATGTCCATTTTGGCTGGCTGTGGGCCATCTGCCCGTCCTCTCATCAGGAAGCATTCCCCTTCCTTGCCTCTCCAGACCGACGCCTGCATGTCTGCCTGCCCCCTTCCTTCCCAGCGTCCCTGAGGGAGCTGAAGCAAAGGCTCCCTGGGAGGCTCCTAACCACAGTTATCAAATGGATGACAGCAACTCTCCAGCGAGCTGGGGAGGGTGGGAGCTGGTGGCCGCAGGAGGGCTCCAGATGTGCGAGGGTGCTGTGCCACAGCCCTGCCCTCGGGGTGCTCGGCCGGCTTGTCCCGCTGGCAGCTGGAAGGCACCGCTCAGGCGTGACTCCCTGAAAATGAGCTTTGGCACTGTTTTTAAGGTGCGAGCTGTCTGAACGCGAAACTTGGCTCCTCCTCACGGCTCCGTGGTTTTGCAGTTCTATATTCTATTTGGCTGGTTTGCTCCTCGTGGCTTTCAGTGGATGCTGTCGCTTGCAAGAAGGACTAAAAGAGAAGGAAAAGTCTTCCTTTTGTACTTGCCCAGGGTGACTTGTAGCTTCTCATTTGGCTGTATTAAATCAGAGCAAAATTTCAGCTCAGTTCCTACTGACTGTTATCTGTGTCTGCTGAAAAAGCACAGCAGGGAGTCTGCTCTGGGGCTTGGGAATGTCTCCCTATTGCTGTTGCTTGGGTTGTTAGAAATATTTTGCAAAACCACAGGGGAAAGATGAACTTAATTTATGCTGCTGTTTTTTCTCGACTACAAACATGTCTGCAAGATTAAAACTGACAAAAAAGTGGCGCTAACCTTGAAAACTGTGCAGTAAATGTCTTGATTTTTTTTTCCTAAAAAATTAAAATTAGAGGTGTTTCATGTCCAGAACATCTTTAACGGTAATGAAAAAGATCTGGAAGAGAGGCATACAGACAACCCTCTCCTCAGTACCTTGTTTGGAACAGCTTTCTGGCAAGATCAGTTGGTGATGAAAAAACCTACTTGGTTTTAAGATGTGGCTTCAGTGTTTAACAGGGACATTATGTGATATGGTGTCTGGGATGGAGCTGCAAGGAACCTCTGGACTGATCTGATTTTATTTCAAATTCGCAGGTATTTGAGGGGAAAAAAAGGAGGTTGGAAATATAGACAAGAAATGAGAATCTGCAGACTTGGGTTGCTGAAGGCCAAGGGAAGAGGCAACTGAAGCAGTTACTCAGTGCAGAAAGCTGTAAAATCCATATATCAAAGGAGCCTGGGTTATGGCTGTGGATCGTGAATTAACTGTGCCACTGCCATAGTGGTGATTAAGGTGTTGAAAAGTACAGCTTAGGGACATGCATGGAAACCTGGGACTTGTAGATGTCAGTATGCCACGGTGGCTGTGGACTTTTCAATTCTTGACACCTGGATATCTGAAAGACAGGCTCATTTGGGGGAATTCAAAGAACGGCAAAAGTGGTTGAAGTAGATGGTTTACGAGGAAAGATTAGAAGCATTAAACGCATATTGCTTTGACAGGTGTTTGGAAGAGGATGTGGAAGTGATATTGGAACAGTTTATGTTAAGCTCAGGCTAATATTATTGAGGCTTCTTTCTCAGTTTCATATGATGTATATAATGTAATTTTCGGTATCAGTACCAGAATAGAGAGTCTGCAAAAACTTTGATTTCAGCTGTGGTTCTCATAACACACAAGTAATGAGTATCATTGTACTTGCAGAAAGATCCCTTCAGAGCTTTGTGCTTGAAATAAAATTATTGTTATCGTGAAGGGGATTATGAATCTTAAGCTATCATTAAGCTATTCCTTTTTTAAGCTGCTGATGTCCTTTGAAAATACCTTTCTCTTTTTGCACCAGGTAACACTTACAGGTTAGAGAAGAGTGAAAAAGAATCTGTGAAGCAGAGAGGAGCTGGTGATGATCAGCTAAGAATATCCAAGAGGAAAAGACAATGTTGGCAAGTGTAAGGCTAGAAAGGAGACTCTTTTTATGGTGTAGTATGAAAGTTAACCATTGTCAGTAATGAGGTTACAAAACTTCTTGGAACCAACAAAACTCGATAACTGGAAATTCCAATAGGCTGAAAGGTCCCAGGGGAGAAATTTGGCTTGTTGACAATGATTTTTGTTGGGTTATGACATCATGAGGAAGTGTTTGAAAACATTAAATTGATTAAAAAAGAGTAAAGGGGAGGAAATAAAAACTATGCACTGGAGATCCTGGCATGTAACATATTTAAAAATACAGAAAACCTCTGGTAGGATTCCATAGTTACAGAGTGAAAGAATACAGGTATGATTTAACCCTGGTAGGTGGGATTTTAGAAAAAGCAGACAAACCTGATTTCATTCTTTGAGATGAAAAAAAAAATTTGAAAGTAAGTAGAGACATTTTGCGAGTAATTGGGTATTTATTTCATTGTATTGATTAAAAAATTGTACCACAAAATGTGTGAAATTAAAGGGTTGACTGAAAGTAGTTGCTAACGGACAATTGGTGTCAGGGGCTACGTTTCTTTTTTCTTTGCAAAAAGGTACCAGGCAGAAGGCTTCTCAAGATTTTCATCCAGAAGCAAGTTACATGTCTAGGAACAAAAAATGTGCCTGTACCTATGGAACAGGTGAATGCATATTGGAAATCAGGACTTGGAAGATGGTCTAGAGTTCAGAGTAGACAAGCAGCTCCATGTGCTTCTGGGCAATTCTGAAGGGAAAAGATTTGTTTTTTAAAAAATCCATGTTTTTCAAAACAATTTCTCTATTCTCACTGTATAACCTCAGTATACAGTGTTGGTGAGACCAGTGCTACTACACAGTGTCCAGTTACTGAAGTTCAGCTCTTAAAAAAGGCTGTGGAAGAACTGGAAAGCGTAACACACACAAAAAAGGGGGTGTGTGTGCGCTAAAAATACACTGAGTTGGGGAACCATGCTCATTTCTCAGTCTTTGCAGCACACCCATATTCTTTCGTAGAAGTTGTGTTTCAACAAAGGACAAATTATCAGATCCCATAAAAGGGTACCTCAGGGGAAACATAGTGGATTGGGACATGTGGAAGGGTCAGATTAGGAATGTTTCATAGTCCTTTATTGCTTTAAATGCTGTAAAACTTTATTGCTGGGTCTGTTGACTCTTTTGGTACCGCAAGGCAGAACATACAGCAGCACCCTACGTGAGTCCTCTAATCTTTCCAAATGCATCACAGCGTTTGGCCATTCTAAACTGCATTGATTTCAGTGACGTTTAAATAAGTGCTTTAATCTCTTGAAGTTATTTTGAGCTGCTTGTGTTTATCACGACGCCTCTCGGCACATATAAAAGGGGTCAGCGCACAAGGCATGTGGGAAAGGGTAAGATTTCTGGTAAAAAAAGGCATTTGTCCCAATACACAAGGCCACCTGTATGTATGTTCCCTCTTGGAGTGGAGTACCAAAGATGGCCTTGTATTCCCTGTACCTCTGTCTGGGGCAGACTGGCTAAAACACATTTGATGGGTGTCAGTTTGTCCAGGGTCTTCAGCCCTGGCAGGTGAAAGAAGGCAGAGGAAAGGAAGAAAGCAAAGTGGTTAGGATGAGGCGTGAGGAAAACCTGATAAGACTGAACGTGTGAGGAGGTGGGATGAATACCCAGACAAAAAAGGAAAGTTCCTAGCTTTCGTTTTAAAGGTAGAGCTAGTGGGAGGTGGTGGCTAATATGATGCCAGCTGTACCAATGGTGCCAACTTTTTTACCCCAGTTTTTAACAGTGGAAGATTGTTGTTAACGCTACAAGCCTGTGCTTTTCTATACCACCAGCTGGAGGAAGCTTAAAATTCATTGCCTGTGCCAGGTCTTACCTTATTAATATCTATCCAGAACTTCTGCAGCATTTTAACGAGCCTGGTAGTTTGTTTTTGATGCAGGGCCAGTCTCCCCATAGTTTATAGGGGTCTCGTGTTTATTTTTGGCATGCAGGTTGAGACAGGAGGAGAAGAGAGCCCAGGATGTTTGGGAAGGGTGAGTAGTTTTTCTTCCTTGACGTGCTCTGTATTTAGGTAGCTGGCAGGCAGAAGACACTGTCTTAAACTGCTTCCATAGTGTGGCATAACCTTCTGTAGAGGTAGTTCTGTTTTGTCTTTTCTTTGGAATACGCTAGCAGGAAAAAATAATTTTTTTTTTATTCAAGTATGGCGTGGACAGCAGATGTGGCTTGGAAATGTCTAAAAGCTGTGCTGGAAATGCAGTGGTCGCCAGGAGGTTGCCCAGCTTCTCTGAGGCAGTGTTGCTTCTCCTTTTGGCACAAAGCTCCCAGCGCGCCTGTGCTGTGTTGGTGTTGGGGGGGAGCTGCTGTGCTCGTGAAGTGGCCCCTCTCTGACCTGCTGCTCGGCATCAGGTGCCTCCTGGAGAGGAAGTGATGACAGAGCTGGCTGGGAATGAAGCTCCTCAGCTTGATGATCCCGTCAGGCTGGTCAGGCTCTGCTGAGTCCAGCAGGAGAGGCTGAAGCTACGTGTGCTGCTGGGAGTTGCCACTCACACCTACCTGTCCGAGGACAGAATAGATGAGCAACCCTGGTCCCTCCGCCCTGGTTAATTTGTGAGGCAGAGGAGTATTCCTGTGACTGCCTCTGCCATTCTGCTGCGGGAAGATAACCTGTGGCAGTGGAGCAATAGTGCAAGACATGCAACACCTTAAACCACTCTGGGTGCCTGGAGCCTGGATGTGTGCTGAGCCCACTGCTGCGATTGACGCACAGCAAGTTTATCTTTGCAAAGCTGTCTTATCTCGTTTCTGCTTGGCAGATGTAGTAGACCTGAGCTCCTCGCTCAGGAGTGCTGCGTGCAGTTGGCAGATGAGCAGATCTCTGCTTGGACCAGGTGTTCCCATATGGAAACCACATGGAGGGGCAGTTCTGCTCTTCCAGGCTGCTGCCCTCACCCCTGAAGCAGCATCTGGGGAGCTGGACACTTGGGTTATGGCCAAGACACAGAATAGAAAATATGGAAATTAAAGCAGAAGTGAGATGTAAAGCTCTTTTTATTTTCTCCCCGTGTCCTAAGAACAAGGAGTGATTTTTAAAAGACCCTGACTTTCAGAGTACTGCTAGAATGCCTTGGAGAGGTCTTTCTTCAATTAGATGTCCTCTCTTAATTGAGCCCTTTTAAGGCCCTTTCAGGCAGGTGTCCCAAAAATCTCGGTTCACACTTCTGCACAGCTCTCCAAGAGGTCTGGTGTTTGAGCCAGACAGGCTGTGCGCCGTCAGTTTAGTCTAGCAGCAGGGAAGGAATGTGAGTCAAAGGCCCAGGGAGATGATCCGAAGCGAGTGAGCAGATGCCAGAGAAAATCTGGACCAAGTAGGGGTGTGAAGAAACCTGGAGGCAAATCGGGCAAGGAAGTGTAATGAGTTGTGCACAGACCAGGCTGGACTTCAGTGGTCTGGAATATGTACCAACGAGAAACGGCTGTGCGGGACTGGTGCTGGGAGCCGGCTCTTTCAGAAGCTCAGTCACTAGCTTTGCTTCAGAGCTCTTGCATTAAGCAGAGGTATTTGAAACATCTCAGGCTGGAGTGGGTTTTCCCCATGATAAGCTGTACCCATGCACGTGCTGATCTCTTCCTCGGAACTTTGGAGGGGAGAGGTGTCTGGTGTAGAAATAGCCCTGAGATTACCTGTAGCTTGGTGTAGTGTCTTGTAGCAGCAGGGAGGAGGTAGCTGTTGTGGTTTTCTTCTTGTCTCTAAACAGATTGTTAAGGATTTCTGTAAAGTACGAGGGCACAATTAATGTAACCAGCGCTTCCAGGCTCCTAACTGGGGCTCACAGCAGTCCTGTTCGCGATCCAGAGAGACACCTAAGCCCCAGCCGTCAGGAAACATACAGACAAAACTACATCACTTTTCCCAGAACATGCTGCAAGTCAGTTTAGCTGGGGACCCAGCAAAGACCCGACTCCTTGAGCGTCCCCCGTTTCTCCCTGGCTTGGTTTGAGGTGGGATGCCTGTGTTGCATCGCTCCTCTGAGCCTCTTCTTGGAAGCTCCGCGCAAGCCCGCCAGTTTCCAGTTAGTGACGCAATGCTTCAGGAGGCCCAGCCAAGGAAAACAGGGATGTTCCCTGCTTAGGGAGCGAACGGTGGGGCCTCTGTACTAGGACCTTATGGGCAGTGCACTGACAGATGGTATATTTAAATGCTCGACGTCAGTGTTACCGTCTCAGCTTTTTCTTTTTAGCAAACAATCTTTCTGTGCTGGTGGTGGTCATTTAAAAAAACAAATGAAAAGAGGGGGAGGGGAAGGAGGAAGGAGAGATTTGTTTTCCATCCCTGTCTGATGGTGAGGGAAAACAAGGTTATAAAACATTATTCCGTATAATGTTATGTGAGGAGCAGCTCTGCCCCATTTAGGTCTTTTCTCCACTGTTGCCTAGCACACAGTCTCTCAAACGGGTGGACAGGCTCATATGAAAGGGCACATACTCTGGGGATTAAAAAGGGCTTCTCCTATCTTACTGGGAAAGGAAATAGCTGTAGGATTCATCGAGGGGTTCCAGGGAAGGGCAGAGGGAAGTAGAGGAGACGAGCAGCTGAGAAATGTGTGCTGTTTCAGCTGGCTCCTGCCCTAGAAACCACGCAGGGCAGGAGGATGCTCAAGTGTAGCACAGAGAGGTGCCGCTTCTGCTCCCTGCCTTGCTGGTAGGCACTGGTTGTCTTTTGGAGCTTATGTCATTAAATTTTCATATATCTATCTGACCCAGGCCTGCCAGCTGCTGCTGGGTAGATTTAAATAGGAGAACTTCCTCCCTTTATGAGTTAAGGTTTGGAGGGCTCTTCAGGGGGTTCAGACTGAGGGAAAGGGCGAGGACTGGACAGCAGTCAGTTGGACTGGATTTAGGGGGGAGGGAAAGCAAGGAGGACTCGTGGCTTAAAACTTTAATAAGGACTAGGTGGACTGACCAGGAAGAGTTTTAAGAAAGAAACTGGCTGTAGTCTCAGTTAAAACAGGAGTTACTGGTAAATGAGGCTGGATTCCTCTTACTCTGTGTTTCTAGTGTATGCATGATGAACCTAGAGCTTAGCAGCCAGGGATTTTATCTACAGATTGTGCTTTCTTTTATCTTTCTCTGGCAGACATCATGCAATTGTGTGTATTGATGCCGCTTTGGAAGGCTGGGACTACTGGTCAGAGGCACCTCTTGGAGGTCTGTGTTGGTTGCTTTGGTCAAAGGCTGACTGATAAGCGTAGTGCAAGCTGGCTCAGTCACTTTGGTTGAGATTCTGGCTGGGCTTAGAGGAGTAAGGAGGATTAAAGAAGAAAAAAAGAAGATAACATGTTTCTTTATCAGAAAGTGATGCAAACCTCAGAAGATCCAAATTTGATTCCGCCTTCACCAGGGGAGGGAGTGCACTCAACCTTGGCAAGAAACCTGGACCTGTCCACTGGTGTGTTGTTTTTGTTGGAGGTGTGTGGTATTTTGGAGACAATTTCTGTAATTTGGGGAAAGTGTATAGTCCAAAGGAGAATATATCAGAATGTGGCCCTTGCTTGTTAGCAAAATAATGTTTAAATACGGGCGTTTAGATAACTTTAAGAAATTTTGGAACCTGTAAGAGCATCTTTTGCTTAGTTATGAATATGCGTAGCAATAAGGGAAGGTGAAGATCTTTCTCATTAATATTGTGGGGGTTTGCTGGATGGAAGCATATCTGAAGACGAAAACATGGAAGCGTGAAATGTTTTGCAGTCTACCCCTGTATATGCAGTCCTTAAAATGTGACTTAATAACTATTTATTAAAATAAAATCGTTCATGTTGTGAGTTTTTGATTGTTGCCAGCCAGCTCTGATCCTACAGTGAGCTTGAACAAAGCAGGAAGTGCACTGGTGGTGATCGTAAGGTGTCATCCAAGTTGGTCGTCCAACAGGACAAGGGGTAATGGTTTTAAAATGAAAGAGGGTAGATTCAGCCTAGGTATAAAGAAGTAGTTTTTTATGATGAGGGTGGTGAAACACGGGTACAGGTTACCCAGAGAGGTTGTAGGTGCCCCATCCCTGGAAACATTCAAGGCCAGGTTGGATGGGGCTCTGAGCAACCTGATCTAGTTGAAGACATCCGTGTTCATTGCAGGGGGGTTGGACTAGGTGACCTTTAGAGGTCCCTTCCAACCCAAACCATACTATGATTCCTTAGGCGTTGTTGCATCGATGCTCCCTTGCTCAGGAGCCGCAGGTTTAGTATCTTGTGGGAGGGCCAGAGCACTAACGCCGCTGCAGCGGTGACATCCCAGCTTGTCATAAATAGGGAGGGAGGGATTCGTAACTTCTGAGTACATCTGCGGTGTGGGTGAGTGGTTACAGACTCGACTGGCTATGGGAGGGTGGCTGAGCGAATATTTTACTGCAGTTGTCACAACTATATATGGAAGACCAGAAAAAAAACCCCCACGCTGCAGTGGTCAGGCTGCTTACCAAAAGAACCTCAGCTAAATTTTCTTTTCCAGTTGCCTCAGCGTGTCTGGATTTTTTCTGTAGTAAGAAACAAGTCCGGTACTTTGCGTCTGATGGATGGCAAGTAGTCCGGAGATCAGTAGATACTTCTGTTTGAGGCTGCTTGTGGTGATCATAAACAATCATAAAGTACTTTGTTACCTTGCGTAGTCTTTTTTGATGGCATTTAGGAACATCATATGCTAAAAGCAGATGTTCTCTTCAGTAGGAAGGTTTGAATAAATAGTTGGTGTGTGTGTCTGTGTCCCAACCCACACGAGTACACACACTTCGGAGGAAGCAGCGTAGCTAGTGCCTTCCCAGGGCTCCCCGGTGGCAGTCTTGTAAATATAGCCTGCAGGATTGATTCTGCTGGTTTATGGTAGTTCTGACAGCTCCACCCATCAGGGATTTCAGGATTGTGGTAAGTATCCTCCAAAATCCTACTAGGCAGTTAAATTTTGTTGTTGCAACATTATAAGAGACAGTACGTTCTGACCAGGATGCGCCTTAGCCCGAGATGTTTCAGGCTGATCCGTGAGCTCATAAGGGTAGGGAACCACACAGTCTTCTCCAGGAAAGAGCCGTTTGTCCTGGTGGTGTCTTACAATTACGCAATGCAAACTCGGGTAAGATGTTTGAGTCAATTTGTGGGTTTTTTCCTCATATGATCGTGGGATGACAATTCAGTGAAATTTGCCTCTAAAGTGCATCTTCACACAAAGAAATTTTGTGAAGTTTTTGACACAGCTCAAATTGCTCATCCCATGAATGTGAGAAGAATTTATTCATTGTGGAGAACCTTTATAGGCGTCTACTCTCTCTGCTAGTTTTGGTTCTTCCTGAGGCTGAAGACCGGGCATGTGTGTTCCAGCCTGATATGTACAGATAGGTAGATTTACATATCCCAGTATAGAAATACTCAGGTTCTTGTTGCACTTCCAATGCCAAATGCTGCTCTAGTTTGAGGAGGTCACTTCATGCATTGCCTTATCTGGAAAATAAATACTTACATACCTCAGTAGTGTGTTTTTCCTGGAACAATTAAAGAAAATGAAATTGCCCATATTGTTGAGAAAGATCTCCTGCAAGAATGTGGGTCTTTTTTTTCATTTTTTTTTCATAATGGAAGTGCATTTTTCACTTCAGTGAAGGTCTGGGAACCAGAGCTCAGCCAGAATGGGCTAACTGTTGCAATTAAATAGCAAAATTGTGTCATTCATAATACCTGTAAAGGAAGCATTGCTCTGTGCAAGGTGAGTGCTATTTGTAAGGGGGACAGCAGCTACAAGGGCATCTCCTGTGAGGTTCTTCCCATCCACTGATACGACTTTTGCTCTTGGAGGAAAACTCCTTTTGATCAAATGATACTCCTCTGAAGAGGGTCCGTTAATTGGTTTGCCTTGGTGTGAGCCAAAGCCTGATTAGACAGAGGAAGCCGTGTGTGTGGAAGCTGGTCTCATCTGGCAGCAATATTGTTGCAGAGGCAGTGCTTGTGCAGGTGGTGGGTTTGTAAGCAGATGTGGCTGAGCATCTGCTCTCAAGGAAGAACAAGGCATGCAGAATTTGACTAGATTTTACCCTGTTGTCAGTGTTTGCACCACTTCCCATGAAGCAGAGCTACGCCTTCTTTGGCGTCTTCTGGATTTGGTGACTTTGTAATGGAGGATTGCTGGAGGGATCAAGCTTTGAGGGAGTGTTACAACTAAAAGGCAGACCTTGGATGCAGCACAGTCCAAGAAGAAATTCTCTGTGCGGCCAGCAGCTACTGTAAGCAGCGCAGTTGTGAAAGATGGTGTGGTGGGCTGGCCCTGGCTGGAAGCCAGGTGCCCACCAAAGCTGCTCTATCACTCCCCTCCTCAGCTGGACGTGGGAGAGGGAATATAACAAAAGGCTGGTGGGTCAAGATAAGGACAGGGAGACATCATTCACCAATTACTGTCACAGGCAAAGCAGCCTCGACTTGGGGGAAAAATTAGTTTAATTTATTACCAAGCAAATCAGAGTAGAATAATGAGAAATAAAAACTTAAGCTTAAAACACCTTCCCCCCAACCCTCCCTGTTTCCCAGGCTTAACTTTACTCCCAAATTCTCTACCTGCTACCCCCACGGTGGCACAAGGGGATGGGGAATGGTTTCCCAGGCTTAACTTTACTCCCAAATTCTCTACCTGCTACCCCCACGGTGGCACAAGGGGATGGGGAATGGAGGTTGTTGTCAGTTCATCATACATTGTCTCTGCCGCTCCTTCCTTCTCAGGTGGAGGACTCGCACTCTTCCCCTGCTTCAATGTGGAATCCTTCCTGTGGGAGACAGGCCTCCATGAACTTCTCTGATGCGAGTCCTTCCCATGGGTTACAGTTCTTCATGAACTGCTCCAGCGTGGGTTGCTTCCACGGGATGCAGCCCTTCAGGAACAGCCTGCTCCAGTGTGGGTTCCTGATGGGGTCATAAGTCCTGCCAGCAAACCAGCTTTAGTGTGGGCTCCTCTCTCCACAGGTCCTGCCAGAAGCCTGCTCCAGTGCAGGGTCTCCATGGGGTCACAGCCTCCTTTGGGCATCCACCTGTCCCAGCATAGGGTCCTCCATGGGCTGCAGGTGGTATCTACTCCACCGTTAACCTCCAGGGCTGTAGCAGGACAGCTTGCCTTGCCGTAGTCTTCACCATGGGCTGCAGGGGAATCTCTGCTCTAGCACCTGGAGCATGTCCTCCCCCTCCTTCTTCACTGACCTTTGTGTCTGTAGAGTTGTTCCTCCAGGTTTTTTTACCACCCCCNCCCCAAAAAAAAAAAACAACCCAAAAAACAAACAAACCCAAAAAAACTTTGCCATGCAAACCCAATACAGGTGGGTAGAAAAAAAATCTCATCTTTCCTGGGGGATTTTGAATTGTGCAGGGCTGCTAATGAGCAGCTGTTATAAAGTTGTGGAACCTAGCTGACCTCTTAAATGAGGTTTACCTTGATGAGCCAGACAGGGCAGAAATAAAGTAGGAATTGCCCTTGGGAGAGAAAGCAAGAAACTAACAAGTGACTGGCTCCTGTTGGGTGTGCTCTGCTGGGAATGCTAGACCCCTGGCTGGCCTCTTCACATCTGCTAGCATAACTGAACCTGCAGTAGCTCCCTCAAACTGCTCTGCCAAGGTGGTGTGTGTTAGCTTGAAGAGTGGAAGTCGAATCCACCTTGATGGAACTGGGTTGGAGCAACAGATGTGGATTTAAGCCGTCCTCTCTGAGGGAACGCTGACCTCTGGGAAGGATGGTGACTTCTGTTGAATATGAATAGTACAGCACAGTTTCTGGCAGAATGGCACACATCTCTGCAGGTTATGCCTGTTAAATGTTTTTATTTCAAAATTCCCAGTGACACAGCAACACTGGGATTTTCTTGGAGCTGCTTTTTGTTTGGAATACTGATGCTACGGGATGCAGAAAAGAGCCTGAGACAGCTGCACCACGCCTGGTGAAAAAGATAGGATGTATGGTCAAGGTGTAAGAGATTGCATGTTTATGAACTGCTTTTGCATTTGAATTCTGGTGCGATGGCTTCAAGCATTGCAGTTGGAACGTGCCTTTTCGTTATGGTTAGTGAGTCTTGATTCTAGAGCTGGCGTATCTGAGTAGTTTGCATGTGACTTTGCCAGGACTTGCTCAGTTTTCAAGATGTGCTCTCATCCTTTGCATATGGGCAGCACTTAAGCCTCTTGAGCTGTAAAAGACAGGTTGCCAAAGAATATTTCATAGCTTGATACTGTTACAACACTCCTCCCCGCATGCTGGGTTTTCAGGCACATGGGGGTTTTCTGAAATGTGTTCCTTCAGTTTTGTTCGCACTGGTTTGTGTCGTCTGAGAGCCCTACTTTCTCCACTGCTATCGACAGAGAAAACTGACTTCTCAGAGTTTAAAAAAAACCCCAACTGTTAGACAAAAATGAGGGTAAGATAAGACTGTGGTCATCCAGCCTGGAGGAGGGTGTCCCTTCAAAACCTAAGAACAGGCAAGGGAGCACGCCGTTGCAGTAGCCTCCTTTATAATTGCTCCCCATGCCGTCCTCTCCCCCATCCACTTAAAAGCAGAATGCAGGGGAAAAAAAAAAAAAAAAAAGACAAAAAAACCAACCCCAAAAAATACCCAGCCAGGACAGACTGAGATGGTGGAAGCAGAGGCATGCAATTAAAAAAAGCTGCGTGCGCCCGGTCCCAGACATTCCTGCAGCTGCAGGCTCCCGCTCGGTATCCGGGTGGGCTGGACCCCTGCCAGCCTTGGGCAGGGGCTCCGCCAGGGAGCTGTTGGTGGAGGCGGGGAGGCTGGAGTTATTGCTCTTTCTCCACAGGGTGAAGAAATGGGGTTTCCAAGCTCCTGCCTCTGCTCAGAAATGTCTCACTTTCTCTGTTTATGTGCCTTGGACGGGCTGCGTGGAGGGAAGAAAGAGCCTCAGAAATCTGTCTGAAAAGGAAACCGAGCGCAGCTCCCCTCCGGTGGGGAGCCCACCTCTGCTGCATGCCCTGCCTGCACAGTCCCCCTCTGTGCGCCTGTGGTGGAGCGCTTTTACAACAAACGTCTCTGTGTTTCGGTTTTGGTTTGGTGGGGAAAGAGCAGGGGTCAGCACCAACAGTCAGGCTTTTGAGACCCTGGGACCGTTGAGCCTTGTGTGCGTGCCTAACTTTTAACCAAAACCCGTTGAATCCGTAGGGTTTTATTCTACCAAAGGGGTGATGTAAACTCAGGGAGGGTGGGATTAACATTTTGGTTACTGGCAGTTAAACGTAAAGTATGAGAGCAGGGCTGGGGCTTTGGTGGGGTCAATTGTAGGGATGCTTTTGCCTCTTTCTGAGGACAACAGCTCTGTGTCTGTGTTCTGGGGCTGAAGTAGCCCTGGAAGGGCACATACTTGGTCTTTGCTGGTTTCCAAAATGCAAATTCTTCCAAGGGTGGTGTTGCATATGAGAGAAGCTCTATTTACCTAATTTATTAAAATAAATGGCTTAGCAGCACAGCTCGTGGTGTTGCTCTAATGGCTGAGGAAAGGTGAACAGCTGTATCATTTGGGCACTGAGAATTTTTTAATTTAGAAGACGTGTTTTAATTTAAAATACGTGTTTTAAAGCATGCTCAGTGACAGCTGTGAGAGGGGAGCTGTGGCGCAGCATTGCTTTCTCGTGCTGCCGCCTCCAGTTGTCTGTCTTGTGTCTCTGCTGGAGGCTGCCACAGGAAGAGGTGCCCGGGCCTTATGCCACCGGCGTTTTATCTGACACTGTTGAGGACGGCGAGCTGGGCACTTTATCCCCTCCTGTGAACAGAAGTGGCTTGGGCGAAGGCCTGCTCCTGGCATCGTGAGAGAGCAGTGGTCCTGTAGGCAGCCAGAGGGCAATATCATCTTAAACTAGGGCTGTTTTCCTCGGTTTTTTTTCCAGAACTTGTTTGTCTTGAGTTTTCGGGCAGTGAGTGAAGGGTGTGGGTATTCTAGGGCTAGATGGGTATCTTCTGCAAAAAGCACCTGGGGTGCTCTGGGTGGTACTTGGTGAAATATCGTCCCTTTCCCCAACATTCCCAGGGTTCTTCCCATTGCAAGCAGCATGCTCTTGTGCCACCGTCGGCAGAGGCTGAACGAGGTGAACGACCGTACAACTTTTTTGCTGCTACAGGTTATCTTTCCAAGGACAAAGCTTGGGTATATCAGGAGAGGAGGCTTGCCCGTGGCTGTTCCCGCACCGGTTACACAAGTGTCCTCTTGTTTTCTGGATAAGAAAAGAGTCATTGCCATGGGAATTTAAGTGTTGAAAAGCAAGATAAGGACCTGTGTGCATTCCTGTTCTGCTCCCCAGTTGTGTCTTTGCGCCTCTTTTTTGCCTGTCTCATCACTGAAGGCTTTAGCAGGTCAGTGCTGTGGTTCTCATAAGTCCTGGCAGGGAGCCTTTCCATAGTCCTCCATAGTAAGAAACACCTTAGGGTGTTTCTTCCCTAAACAAAACACCAAGTTCAGAGTGTAGCAGGAGAGTACTTGAATCCGCGTGTGGGCACCCCTTAGCAATGGGAGATTTCAGACTGTTTCACTGGGTCTGTAGCCAATTTGCTTATTAGTGCTTTTGTTGCCCATCTTGGAGGTGTGTGGTAGCTGTGTTGTCTAATAAGAATAAGCTTTATTTACAATGATGTGGTATGAAAAGTCCTATTAAGCTTTTATTTCTGCAGTTACAGCTCTGTGTGTGTATGGCCTTTATCTTACCAACGAAAAAGCAATGAGTACAAATTTCTACACATCAAAAAAAGGCTGCTTCTCGACGTGTATCTCTGTTCCCTCACTGAACTTTAAAAAATGGGTTTGCTTAAGGATCAGACGAATCATCTGCTTAAATAAAAATGGCTAGACCACTAAACCTTTAAAAGCATATCAGATTATCACTGCTTTTATTTAATATTTTCATTTTAGGTGGGGAGTATGTGGTTTGAATTACTATTAGCATGGGCATCTGGTCTAAATCTATTTCCATGTTCTGTCCTGACCTTTCCTGACTGGCTTAACAAACTCTGTCAAAAGGGGAATAGTTTTAAATGCTGCTACATGAGCATAGATTGGAGCAATGTAGGCAGGGTGGGGAGATTGATGATCTCTTCTACTTCTCACCCCCCTCCTCCCACTTGCCTGGCAACTGATAAAATACCACATACGGTGGTTATACTGAAAGCTGGATGGTCCATTTAAATTTCTATTATCTCCATCTGTTTGCTGGCTTCTCTGAGTGTGGCTGGCTATCCACTTAAAACTCAAACTGGAGGCTTGTGTAACCGGATCCTTTTGTAGAACAGAGTTATTAGGCACTTCTGTAAAATGGTCTTGTGGGCTCCTTTTACAAGATGCTACCCTACTGGACCTTTTGAAGTGTTATTAGATATTTTTTATTGCAATATTGGAAAAATAAAGGTGACTGGTAGTGGAGAAAAGATGGATAGCTTCTCTTTCCAAAAGAAGAGTTGTTATTTCTCCGTATTGTCCTATGCTTGAGTTGCCAGCGTGTGCATGCTAGCAACTTGCAACCATTACAGGACAACTACAATTCAGTTTACGTAAATCCCAGAAATGTCAAGTCCCCATTTGGCGTTAGTGCCAACCATGCTCATTTTGATTCTTGCTGAAGACCAGATCTTCCCAAGCCATCTGGAATTGACACTTGTCAGTAGAATCAGAGAAGTGATTTTTAATCCCTTGTCATTTTTGCACACCTAACAATTTTCTGGGGAAGTTTGTGGACTCCGCAAACTTGAGCTTACTTCATATTCTTTAGTTTCCTTTGTTACCTGTTGCAGTTCTTGCAACCAGAAAAAAAACCAAAACACCAAACCTAAAAAAAAAAAAAAAGAGAAGAGGGTACTCAGCAATTCTGAAAACCTGACAATTTTAGTTCTGTCATGTCTGAGTCTTTGTACTGGTTATGCATAAGACACAGTCATTGTGAGCCTTGATTTATAAAATCTTCTAGTTCATAGCATTTTGCTATAGTCTTTGGAGAAGAATACTGGTAATATCTCCATGTGTGCATATACATTATGAATATGAAGCCATCTTAGTCAGGTGGATGTCAGAATGCTTTATACACAAAGCATTTATTCTTGTATGTTAATTTAATGAATAAAAACTTGCTGTGGTTTTTCTCAGCTTTTTTTTTTGATGGAAGCTTAAGATACTCCATGGTAACCCACTGAATGTCAGGTAGCACTTTCCGTCCATTGGGGCAACACCAGTCCAATGCTAGATATTCTCCCACAGTGATGCATGTCATGAGAACTTGGTTTTGTTTCTTCTAATGATGCTGAATTTCAGTGGCATGAGGTCAGTGCTGTCGCCTGCGGCCAACTCCAACCCCCGCAGGAAGCAGCAGTTTCAGGATCACTTATCTTCCTTTTTTTTCTTCTTCTAGTTAAAGAACCTTCCTGGTATCACACATTCGTCGGTGTACCTTACGCAATAGTTTTCTCCATAAAATCCGCTGCAAGTTTCAAATTCCTCAAGAGTCCCATAGTGTTTCGCTCTCCTTCCCTCCCAGTCCAGATGGTCCGTAGCAGATGCTCATCCGAACTGTTCCGCAGCCAACGGTGCTGTATTAAAAAACTGAGCTATATTTAATACACACAGACACACACGCGTGCATGCACATATATAGCTCTGTGTATATATAGCCTTAACTGGCTCTGGAGTTACGTGTTGCTGATAAGCGGTACAAGGTTCCCCCAGTTATTTTTCTGGCCATGTACCTGTGTTTCCTTAGGGCCGAAAAGACTCATTTAGCTCCGGGAAGGTGTTTTCCCCCGCCTCAAGGTGCTCTCCGCTTGAGCTGTGTAATGCCGGGGGCTGCGCTGGCTTGGTGCTCGGCGGCAAGGTTTCTGCATGGCCACGCACCACCAGATGGTTTGCAGGCTGCAGGGGAGAAATCACACCTGAAATTTGAAGGCAAATCGTGCTTTCTGAGCTCTTTACCTCTCGGTACCCCTCAAAGCCCAAAGTGGCTGTGTGTGTCCCTCCCTCTAGGCCTCGGCATCGCCCTGTGACAAGGGGCTCCCTCTACGTCCTGGCTCGCTCTGGCGTTTTTACAATCCCCATAATCTTGGCATTGAACGTGGTGCAATATTCCATGCCGTTACCCTTGAAATCCCTAATGATAGGAGAGTATCACTTCGTTATTGCCCTGAGGCGTGTGGAAAGGAGAGGTGAAAGGCACCTTCGTGCCAGGGGGCGAGAGGCCTGGGCCCGCTCCGGCAATGTGGGACAGCACATGGCTCCTGGGGCTTCTGCCTGACCGCACGGCCCTATTGCTTTCCTTACTGCAGGGTTCACGGAGCCTGGAAAAAACACTTTTTCCCCCCTCCCCCCCTGCTTCTTTTAAGCTCTGGGGTAACGGTTGCATGCGCAGGGGCCGAGGGATCTCTGGAGGCTCGGGGCTCGTGCTTGCCAGGAGCTGGGACAGGCGTCCATGAGCAGGCCTCGTCTCCTTCCCCACACACGGGCACCCAGGCCAGGCCTCCCCAGTTCACCAGGCACCCTGTCGCCTCGGAATAGCTGGAGTAGATCATGGCTGCGGCTGGCAGGGGTCTGAGTTAGCCTTGGCTGGGGTAGCGCAAAGGAGCGATGACGCGCGCCTGCGCTTATGCCATGTCTGAGACTTCCCGCCGCCCGTCTCTCTCCCTGGGATGCTGGCAGGCTTTTTTTGGCGGTCTCGGGAGAGTTCGTCTTCTGCACCGCACAGCACACTGCCTCAATATAGCCAATTAATTAAACCACAGTGCTTGCAAGTGAAAGCCGCTTTGTGCGTTAGCGTTGTTTGGGGGATGCGGAGGGGGAGATGCCGCGCAGGGGTGCCTCTGTGTGTGTTGGCTGCAGGCCTTGGCTGGGGCGCCCTTCTGCTTTCGTGCCAGAAAATTGGGCTGCCTGGTGGGATGAAGCTTGTAATTAATCTTTAAAGCAGGATGAAACTCCTCCTTTCCTTTAAATTTTCCCTCTCCTTCCTTTCTGTCGGCTGTTTGCTTTTAATGTTTTCCTTCATCAAACTAAAAAAAAAAAGCTTTTTTCTAACATATAATAAGAGCCCAGGCTATGTTGTTCTCTCTGCCTGTCTGAACGGTTTTGAGTGTTACATGCTTGTGTTAGGGCTCTTTCTCAGATTTAAAGCAAGAATAAAGTCACTTGCCTCTGATGCCTCTGCTATGGGCAGCCTTCTGCGGCTGCAGACTCAGTGTTTGGCAAGGATGATAGATGGTGGAGGAGATGCGCAAACATAGACAGCTTTGCTAACTAGGAGACATTGTAAAAGAGACCTGGAAAAGAGTGACTGCTAAATGACTTCTTCTGAAGTTGCCCCCTCCATGTGGAAGCTCCCTTTTAATTCCCGCGCACGCTCCAGCGTTGCCCCTTGCCTGGGCTCGTGGGGAATCTCCCATCACCACTGAAATCAGTCGTCTAGTAGATGTGGTTTATTTGGAAATGAAACATCATTTCTGAAAATGATCACAACACTGTGTGCTTGTGAGTCCTTACGGTTTGTCGCAGGTGTTTGCTTCTGCTTTGGCATGACTGCAGCTGCCCCTCTGTTTGTGAGGAACCAGATTGGTATCGATGGGATGGGATGGGATAGGATAGGATAGTTTGCATGCATGGATGTTGCTGGGTGTTTGTGTTTTCCATCTCTGATTGAGAAACCCTGAAGTCCAATGCAAGCCTGCCAAATTTTTCCTCCGTGACCTTCTCCCAGCCCTCTATTGAGATGCAGCTGTTGGGTTGATGGGAAGCAGGAGGGACTCCCTCTCCTAGCTGGTGCTGGGGTGTCCGCAGCCCTCGCCAGCCCAGCTCCGCTGCGGGGAGGAAAGCTGACTCACTTCTGCAGTAGGGCTTGAGAACCCAGCCTTAAAAATAAACAAAGGGAAAAGGTTTTCAGTGGGCTAGTGCTGTGGGATGTGCTGGCCACTTGAAGTTTATTGAGTGCTGTGTTTGGCGCTTGCTTGCTTGTGAGTGGGTTGTGTCTAATGTGAACAACCTTTGGTTTTAAACCTTGGTTCTTGAACTGTGTTCCCTGTCTGCCTTCCTGATAAGGATACCGAGTTATCTGGAATATAGGAATGCAAAGCAGCATCAGCATGTTTCCCAACTCCAGGTTTGTATTGAGTTTTCCAGAACATGCTGCTGCTCTAGTACACAGCCTTGTTGTGCTGCAAGAAGGCCAAAGGAAACAATTATGATTGATTAGTTTAGCCTTATGTCAATCATGGCCTATAAAACTTCCCCAGATTGTTTCCTCTTTGAATTCCTGCATATCTTTGTAGGGAAACCTCCAGTCTTCAATTAAGAATGGCTTGGGTTGAAGAATTCGCACTGTTCTTTCATGATTAATTGTTCTCCCTCTTTTTAATATTGTGTCCCTTTATAACCACAATGAATAAATCTGGCTTCAGCTTGTAATCTTAGCTGCAAGCTGGTAGAGCTGTTCTCTAAGTCTTATTCCCTGTTTCAGTACTTCAGAAAGTTCATGTTCTGCATTCGTTTCCTCTTTAACAAGCTGAATACATCAGTTTCTTCTTTTGTTACTTGCTTTTACTTCGAGGCAGGATTTCCAGCTCCGCAGTGATTCTTGTGATTCTCTGAACTTTCTCCAGTTATTCAACATTTTTTTTTTTGGAATTTGGTGGTATAGGATTGGAGCCTGGCTGTGGCCAGTAGCAGCTGCGTCCACCGTGAGCATGGAGAAAATGAATTCCTGCCTCACACCCCTCTCTTCTGAAGTCCTCCAACCTGTGTACTCTGGGTTGTGGAGGGGACTTGTGCAGCAGGTTGTGTGATTGGCGTGAGGCAGTAGTACAGAGCTGTAGCTGGGGGTCGAGCTTTACAGGGCAACTTCTTTTAAATATGAAGCTGCATTTAAGAAACAAGTAAAAAAATCAACAGCAAACCAACCCTAAATAAATAAAAAAGGCAAAATTTCTGCAGTACCTTTACCTCCCTGCTGTTCTTCCTCTGTGTGAGCCCAGCGCTGGCCCCACAGCACCGGATGGCCATGCGAGGGTCCCCAGCGCTGGGCTGCTCCTGGGACTGTGTGAGACCTCGATGCTGTGGCCGAGGAGCTCGACCTGGGGTGCAGTGAGGGGTCTCTCGCACTCAGAGCATGGGCACGCATCTGCAGTAGTTCCCCCCTGGGCTCTCCTTCGTGCGCCCGCACTTGCGGTACCTGTCCCACAAACAGTCCTTCAGCCACTTCTCTTCCAGAGTCCCAAGTCCTTTTTGAGATCTCTGCTGCTGGTTGTCAGTCAGCCAAAAGTGACTTGGGGCTTTTTGTTTTCAGCAGTAAGGTTTTTTTATTACTATTATTTTTTTACTTTCAGATCTGTTTAAAACATGTTGCTTGTGTATGGCTGCTTACCAAGTACTCTGTGTTTTGGTTTTGTGACCTGACCTTTTTATTACTCACTGCTCCTGCTGATGCTGCGTTATCTGCAAACTTCAGTGGTGGTGACTCTCAGGTCATTGATAAAATATTAGAGTCTGGGGCCAAGAACTGATCCCTGCGGGACCCCACTGAAAACATGTGATGTAATCAGCTGATTTGTGTTTCACATCTGGAGATTTCTTATTTATTTATTACACTGAATGTGGTCTGTTGACTTCATATCACTCTGGCTTTGTTTTGTATAGCACCAGGTCAGTTGTCTTATGAGAGACAAGGTGTATTAAGCTTGTAATGTTATTACAAAAAGAGATAAAATTTGAGAACCTTAAACTATTCTCTAATTATTAAATTAGATTTCCCTCCCTTTTATTCTTGGACTCTTAACTACTCTCTTCCCTTCTCCATCTCTTCCTTTGGTCGGGAATGAACAGTAGGTAGGTTAACTTGCTGTTACTTTGGTTGCCTTATTTACACTTAAATATTTTCATCTTTTTTTTCCCAGTCCATCAGTATTGTTTCATACTGAAAATAGTTTCAAGAGCTCCTTAGAAGCTCTGTTTAGACTTTTCAGATGGAGATTTTCTAGGTCTGCTAATTAAATTGGCCAGCTTGAGTAGCTGTTGTTTTTATATTCTCTTCAATTATTGTTGGGATGAAAATCGTTTCATTACCATCCTGTGGGATGGCTGTATCATCTGTTCTCATATAAAGAGCAGTAATTCAGAACCGCCCCCTCTCAGGAATATTCAATTAAACATTTTGATCTCCCCCCGATCTGCAGACAAGCAATGGCCTGATCTATAATTAACATTCTTCTGGGTCCTGACAAACTCAGAAGCAATCTTTTTTTTTCCTCTGAATTGTATCTTCTGTTAACTCTTTCTTGTTTTCTAGGTTGTGAGTTAGGTTAATTATTACTAATTTCTCCGTTATTCTAGTAGCCAAAATATGTAATACGTAAAAGTTTCTATGGTAAGCAGGGTTGTTTGCCCAGTGTGGCTTTCTCTTCACCTGCTGTGCGGAGATGGCAGGAGTTTTTTGTTTTGCTTTTTAGGCATATGCTGAAATGTTCATAACTGATTTACAATCAGCATTGATGCTTTCTTGCTTAAAGACCTTCTCTCTGATTCTCTCGATCCTCTGTTTTATGGGGACAGCTTGAAGAACTTGACCATCTCTTTAGGATGGCAGAGCGTGGAGGAAATGTTTGCTGCCAGAGAAGGGTAGGGCTGTGCTGCCTGACAGTGTGCTGGCACTGCTCCCGCAGCGACTTTGGGACATAGGAACCTAGTGCTGGCCCTTACCAAGTCTCCTTCCCCTCTTGAACGTGCCTTTTGGGTGGGGAAGAATAAAGGAGGGTGCGTCCATAGCAGTTGCGAGAATGACCACTTTAGGATGGGCAGTTTTAAATGGCAAGGCACAAAAGTCAGTTACACTTGGCAAAAATACGCAGCTGGGGATGGAGGAAGTTCTTGCACAATCTTAATAAGCTGCTTATCTGTCATAGGTTTATTTTGTCCCTTCCCAAGCTCTGTGATTTTCCCTCCTCTTCCTGTTGCTTTCCTTCTGCACCCTTGCTCTTCTGGCTCTGCTCCTCCAGGGTCTTTGCCTGCAGTTTGCAGCTTCCTTCCAGATTCTGCTGATCTTCTTTATGTCCTGCAAGGTAATGAGTAGCTTAGGCCTTTCTTTCACCTGCTTGGGAGCAAAAGTCTGGAAATGGAAGGTGCAGATGAAGGAAGGGGGTACTCTGAATGGGGGAGAGCTAGCGAAAGAAGCTGAAATGCCTGTTCACAGGCAAATGAAGACAATGCTGGGTTGAAAATCTCCCCCATATTGTGAGGATTTGTTGGGGAAGAGAGCCAGTACACGTTATTAAATGAGCGGTTCCACTTGTCCATGCATCCCTGGAAAGAAGCATAGAGGAGAACTAATCACAGAACTTTGGCTTTTGTTTTTGTTTAAGACCTGGCCTTAGGATACAGATGTTTCCATCTATTGCTATTTTGGGTCCTGAACCTTAATCCAGTACTGCTCCTATTTTTTACTTATTTTTTTTAAATAAAGTTGACTGAAGTAATGTATTCTGGCACTGTGACAAAGGACTTGTCATAGGAAATTGGAATACCAGCTCTCAAATATGGGGTATCTTAAAATAATTTGTCTAGACGAATACTGCGCATAGTTTTGAGTATATATGTGTTTGATCTTGTTCACATCCTGTGTCCTTGTTTCCTTTCTCTCTACAGCTTTCTGTAGAGCTTCAAAACTAACTGGTCTGCCTTTGACACGGATAAAAACCAAGTGACCCCCACCACTCCTGTGGTGACATAAAAGTGAAATGCATCTTTCCTCAGAGGAAGGATGCCAAAGTACCAGTGCTGATGGAGGTACTGGTCCATACAAAATCAGGTGCCGAAACCATTTTTGTGGGTTCCTGTGTGAATTTCTGCAGAGTTTAGGCTGTACAAGTGCAACATGGGCATCTTGAAGTATCCAGCTCGTGGTGTGGGTGACCACTGGAGGCGGCTTCAAAACGCAAGGCATTTTGCTGTGGGATGGGTTTGGGCAGGTCTGGCTGATCCAAAGCAGCTCTAGTGTTGTGGCTTCAAGTAGAAGGTAGGGATGTTCTTCCTCAGTATTGTTGTCAACAAATACTATTGCTCCGTTCTTCCTCACCTTCTTGGGGGAGTAGCTGTTTTGCCATGAAGCATGCTGCAAATTTGCAAGTGGGAAACGTTTTGACGATTTGGGATGGGAAGGCTTTGGTTATACCTGCGGTTGGCAAAGTATCAGCTCTGCACGCACGCACGGTGTTTGGGCTAAGTGCAAGCTTATGAAAGACTAGAAGTAGGTCAGATCAAAACACAGGATGTTTCTACTGAAAGCAAGGTATAGGACTTATTTACTGGGAAGGGGTTCTTTAATGCAGTTGTTCCACTGTCTGGTGAGATCACATGCTAGAACAAGATTTGACATCAAACCGACTTTTTTAGTGTGTGATACTTAATGTGTAATGCTTAGTGACAGCAGCACTGAACACAAAGTCCTGCCAGTGTTGTTGTTCTTTCTGCTCTGATAGTAGATATTTGTCTGATAGAGGGGGCAGCAGTTTCTGCTGGTCAGGGTCTAAAACCCGTGGCAGCTGAGGTCATTACTAGCCAAAGGCTGCTGATCCTTGAGCTCTGAATCAGGCAGGGGAGTTCATTTCCTGGGTAAGGTGATATGACCTGTGGATTTCTTCACACTTGTTTTGCAAAACCACTCTTTTTTTTTTTTTTTTTTTTTTTTNTTTTTCTCCTTTTCTTTTGCTCAATCACCTGTCTCTTGAGTTCAGGAAAGGGTTATATGTGTGTCGTTTTTTCTTTTTAAAACTTGACATGCATCTGCAATTTTAACGATTACGTCTATGAATATTAGGCTGCATTTGTAAAAGCTGATTCATATTTTCCATAATCAACTCAGTGAGTCTGCATTTAGGTACTTGAAGAGATAGTCTGACTTCAAAAATGAAGAGCGCTTAAATAAACGTTTAGGAGCTAAAGTTTGTGTCCTTTCTTTTTGAGCCTCAACTTCTGTGCTTAAAAACAAATGAACAAACAAAAAACCCAGCAGAGCCCTCCTGGAATTAAAAATGAATCTGTAAAACAAAACCTACTAACTCTTTAGGGAAATAAAATGCTCAATTTCTTCTTAAGCTGCCAATACTGATAATAAAGCCTTCCTTATTTTATAATAACCAGACACCTTTAATTAAAGAGCTGAATTTTGATGGGTGGTGTGTAGGTTTGCAGCCAGCCTTAGGGAAAAGAAGGAACGCTTGCTCCTGAAAGCTGGAACCCTGCCATTTAAACTTTGCAGCCATTAAAGAAGTAGTTGAAGAAAATGATAGCGATTTTTATTTTGAACATCAAGTGTCCTGTCAGTCAGAAGTGGCAGACCAGAGCGTGCAGCGAGCGCTGCTGATGGAGCAGAAGTTGTTGTGTCCTACCTACACTGCTCAGACTAATTTAAGTTCAACCTTTGGAAGATATTGGTTTGGTCCTCAGGGAGGAGGCTGTTGCAAACACGTTAAACACAAAACAGATGAGCTGGAGAGTATCTGCGTCCAGCAAGAGGCCCTCTGCGCTAAGGGGAACCTAGAGGAGAAATCACAGTTTTGCTGGTCTCTGCTAACGGCACCCTGGCACAGTGTGCCTGCTGGGATGGTTGTGTTTCTGGGAGGTGGCGCCCGTGGGCAGCTTCAAGTGTTGCTTAACACACGGGAGCTGTGATGAGACCTTGCAGGGTGCGCAGATGAGCGAACTGCTGCTGCCCTGCGGGGCAGGTTACAGCATCTCTGTTTTGAATAATGGTCCCTGAATTGCCTGGTGCTAGTCATCGTTGAGGGGAGGGTTTTATCTCCTTTTAGGCTATATGGTCAATCCCTGTGGCTTCTGACTTCTCTCCCTGGTTATCCTTTCCTCCTTCCTGTTATGTCCGTAAAGTCAACTGGGAGTTGGACCTGATGATCCTTATGGGTCCCTTCTAACTTGAGGTATTCTATGATCTCTAAAATGGGTGCCAGATTAATGGATTCTGTTTAAAACACAGGAATCGTGCTGGCTGTGCCCTTTGCAAAGGGCTTCTCTGTGCCCTTCAGCAAGGGTTGCTCTTACATGAAGACTGAGATAAATTTTCCTTGTTTCCTCCCCTCCCATTTCCATGGTGAGGGAATATGATAAATAAAACCAAGTGCAGCGCACCCAAATGTTGTGAAATGCTGTTGTAAAGACAGCATACATATCTGTATGCATTGAAGAAGAAACCCGGGTAACTGTTTTCTTTCAGAAGTGGCAATAAGTTAAACCAGCTGGGCAACAACAAAATGTGTTATCCCTGCTGCCGGACTTTTGGGCATCAAACAAGACCGTAACTGCTTACTGGTGAATTGTAAAATTTGTACACAAAGGTTCCAATGTGGCTGAGAACTTTCTTTCACTGCTTATTTTTTGGCTAAACCCTGGGTAGTTACCCAGAAGACACTAGTTACATGTAAAACTTGTGGTAAATGCAAGTTCCTTCCAAAGAACCTGTGGGTGTACTTGGGGCGTAACCCAGCAAATTAGTATTATCTCACAACAAATATTTATGACTGGCATTGCATGCCTGGAGCATAGCTGGGGCAAAAAAGCCCCAGACAACTGCATCTACTCCTTTCTTCACCAAATAGTTTTTAATAACATAACTGGTCTCTTTAAGTATCTTGCCTGGGTGCCAAAAAGCATCAGAGAGACCAATGACTAAGTTTTGGCAGATGAGCTACCCTCTCTGTCTAGGGTGAGTCTCGTTAGCTGGAGGTGGTGAGGAGAGGCTTGCCCCTAGTCGCGGAGGTTTGGAGGCTCATGAAAGGCAGACCTGTCAGTCAAGCTTGTCTTGCAGCCTCTTAAGTCCTTTCAGCCTCTTCAATTGCTGGTGGTAAAGAACTGTGAGGATGCTGCTCACCAGGTGAAGAGAAGGGCATGGGGAGAAGTGATGGAGAGTTTCAGTCTTCTGTGGCTCCTCTGCTCAAGCTGGCAGCCCAAGAGCTGACTTGTGAGACAAATGAAGCACATACCAGTGAGCCTGGTGTAAGAGGGGAAAAAAAAAAATAAGTGGGGAAAAAAAAAAAGTAGCCAAGACAAAAAAATGAATGCATCTGACCTGAGAACATAATCCAGATGCTTGCTTGCAACACAGAATTAATAATGTATTTTGAGGTCTCAGCCAAGGACGCAGATGGGGGGAGCCTTGTTGAAGGGCTTCCAGCTCACTGACTCACTGCTCTGGTGCTCTGGCCCCCGTGACTCACTACTCTCTGACTTTGGCTCTTTTGGGGAGAGGGTGGGAAATAGCAAAACATGCGCCCAGCCTACTGAAAAGTTAGACTGGATCCAAGAACTATGCACTGGGGGAAGGGCAGGGGAATGTGAGAAGGACTTTCCTATTTTATGTGACTCCCAAGAGGCTTGGGCTAGGAATGAGCAATAGCATCCTTTTCTCTGCTTGCAGTGAGCTTCAGAGACACTGAACTTCAGGGTTGTTTCTCACCATTGCCTCAATTACACAAGGGCTGCTTCCCCCCCCCCGCCTTTTCTTTCAACCTGTATTTAGTCCTAGTCATTACAGAATTTAATTTTATTATTAATGGTCTTTTTAAATCCAAAATACTTTTTTTTTTTTTGGGGGGGGGGGGGTGGATGAGGTGGGGTTAAGGAACATGAGAGAATATTTGGAACAAGGAAAGACAAAGGAGTAAACATGGTTCTTGAAAAATCCCCCCAAATACTTAAAAGTAAATACATCTCTTCTTTGCTTGTTGTGGGCTGGAAATACTTGAGTGTTTGCAATGGAAGTGTGGGCATGCATGTGTGCATAATGGGGTGGATTATAAGATTTGCTCAGCATGAACTTCAGTGTTTCCAACTGTGTAACATGAGCAAGTTGGGAAGATGTGCAGATTTAATTGCCATGCAAATCTATTAGCTCTGAATTTCCTGGCATTTGTTTTGCTGATGACACAACCTGAATGTTATTCACTTAGTGGAATTTTTTAATCTGTCCAGATTTATTTATTTTTATGCTTAAAATTAGTAATTGCTGGTGTGAGACTCCAAACGGTCATATCTGCTGTTATGGTGGCTCTCTTTGCTGTTTTCAAATACCAATTTCATGTTACTCTTCATATGCTCCTGCAAAAGAGGTATTTTCAGTGTAGTTAATGACTAGACAGTAAGTAATTTCATAGTAGAGTAAAATAATTGAGCGAACTATTTCTCTGCATCTTGGTTTTGATTTTTACATGGTAAAAGATAAACACCTAGAAATCTGAGGTTCCCTCTGTTTGCCCTTGGGAGGTACATAAGCCAGGGTAGGGTAAATCTCTCTGCTGTGTTATCAGCATGTTTTAGGCGTGACTTCGGGGACTGTTTACAGTCCTCAGTCTCTCTGTTCTCTCCTGTGGCTGCATCTAAGACTTTTTTTCCTGCCATCAGAAAGCTCTTCCAGCGATTTTGGTCCTTCATCAGGCTGAGAGGGAGGATCTTTGTGTCCTGTTTAAGCGTAAACAGTTAGATGTGCCTGCAGTTGCGTGCCCAATACTGTGGTCTGTCCAAAGGGTCTCTCAGCAAGTCAGATTTCAGCTATTTCAGGTGCAGTTGCATTAATTTTTTCAACTATCCGCTGCCAAATATAGTTGGTCGTGTTTTCACCAGCACCAATTAATGCATACCAAAGGTAAGCACCCTGGTATATCAAACTGCATAGGCTGCAGCCTTCTCCTCTTTCTCCCTGTGGGGATGGTGGTGAATGACTCTGTGGGGTTGGTCTTGTCTCTCTTTCAGCCCCCATCTTTGGAATCAATCATATGGAAAAATACTATATTGCTGCTGGGCTGTCCTTTGTTTCTCATCCTTGTAAGAGCATTGCAGCAGGAGCTTGGATCTGTGCCTCGTAACAGTGAGGTATCAACAAACCCCATGTCAGTAGAGGAGCTCTTCTGTTCCCTGCATATGTGAGTGGATTGCAGAGGTGAGGCTACGGGGGCTCCATCGGTAGCTCTTCTCAAACCTGACGAAGATGGGTACCACGCGGTACAAACCACGACTGAGTTTGGAGAAGAGTGAGTGGTGGCCAGCTTCCCTGCTGCAAACGTAAAGGATTTCTAGAAAGGGAAGGAGTTGAGAGAAGCGAGGTACCTGAAAATCTGCAGAATTTGTGTTTGAGTCTCTGAAAATAAACTGATACCCAAGTGCCAGTGAGTACTGAGAACAGTTGTCTTGGAAGCAGGTTGTTGGAAGCTGGTGCACACCGATACCTCAGTCCATCACCAGCGAACTTGAAATAGGAAAATCAACAGCACCACCAGCAACATGTCTGTGAAGAAAAACACCTGCCTCGAGGAAGTTTTTTAACCTGTGCCTTGGGGTTTAACCTTGGAGTTGGGCATGCAGAAAGTCACGGACTTCTCTGCTGCATTGTCAGAATTGGTACCCCTGTGTGTGCAGCCCTCCATGAGCAGCGTGGCACGCTTCTTCATTAGCTAAAAAGGCCATGTCTCTCCTCCAAGCCCCTGTGGGTAAATGCTGCACTTGCACACCCAGGCAGAGCTGATGAGGAGGTGCCTGATGCCTTTTTCCAGCTCTTGCCGTGCAGTCACGTGCAGAGCTCAGCCCATGAAGGCTGAGCAGCACCTAAGTGCCATCCTTACCAACTGGCGCCTGGCCTGGATGCCCCAGAGCTCGAAGCCTTTCGTTAGCAGCTGTGACTCCTACTCAGACCTCCTCAGCTACCATATAAGCAGCTGCCAGATGTCTGTGAAAGGTGTGCTTGGTTCCTTGAAGAGGAGATGGTATCTCCATGTAGCCACGCTCCTTGAGCTGTTTGATGCTATTAACTAGAAGTGCTGCTATCTTTTGTGATAGTTTGTGGTTTATCTCCTACGCACCTTTGTTTATGCAAACCACAAAAAAAGCTGCTGAAGAAATTATTTCCTTTTCTCCCTGTTATCTTAATGTGAGAGGAAATTGCTGGGAGAGGAAAGGGTGGGGAAGGAGGGAGAAAATTCATGCCTGTGGTGCACATTTACTTCCCCATGGATGGGGACTGGTTTGTGGTCTCCCTTTTCTCCCCTCTTTCCTCATCCTCTCCAGGAGCACTGCCTTGTATATTACGTGGACTTATTCCTTTGATGCAGAAATAAGGGTGCAATCCTTGCCCCCTACCCCCCACTATTACTGCTCAAGCCTTACAAGAGATACGTATCAGGCAGTTTTGTACCTACGGGTAGATGGTGGGCTTCATTTTTATCCTATGAGTGTGTGTTGGGTAGAAGGGATGCTCCCACCGGGGCAGTTCTTCTTGTGGAGGGGGGTTGATCCCTCCAGGATGGGGAGACCTCAGTGCGAGCTGGGAGGGAGCCATTAATTCCCAGGAGGGGAATATCTTGAATTCACGGGTGGTCCTCGCCCCGGCACGTAGTCTGTAAGCTGTCTTGCCCTGTGCTGCGTGGAGAGCAGAGCTTGCTTTGCAGCACCTGGCTGACAAGCAGGGTGCTGGTGCATGCCGGGGTGCTGCCACTCCGCTCCGGGGTGGCTCTGCTGGAAAGGGTGGGTTGTGCTGCTGCAGTGGCTGTGTGGGACTTGGAGCTGACGCACTGCGTTTTTCCAGGCTCAGCAAAGCCTGTCACTTGTTTAATAATTTAAATATAGTTATGAAGTGTCATTTGGGGCTCTTGACTTCTCTTCACGCCTTTTTTAGTGAGTTCTTAGAAAGCCAATTTTCTGAACATGACTGTTTCATTTTTACTCGCAATCACGTGGCATCTCTAGACAATTGGTTCTAGCGCTGCTCTTGTCTGGCTTCAGGTCATCTGGCGGAGAAGTCAGTACTGCCATGCACCTAGCAAAACCTGAGTCTCTTTTTTGACTTCAGAGATGTTCATTTCATCAGACAAGAAAAAAAACCCCAACCTTGCCCATTAGGCAGAGCTGGAGAAAAGGGCCTTTGTCTGGCAGGAACAGGCAGATGCTGTGGAGAGCTGCAGCCTGTGGCCAGCTGGTCGACAGCCAAATACTACTTTCGAAGAGCTATCCAAAATCCGCTGCGCGCCCGGATGTAAGAGCTCTCCTCTGTTTGCTTACCGCGGGGTGAAGTCTGTAGGTGTTTTGTGTTCCCCAAAAGCGCCTGGCTTATAGGCAGGAGCAAATGTCCGACCAGATTGGTGGTGAAATTCTGTGGGGCTGCAACTTACTTTCTCTCTGTAAACAGGAGCGCTGCTGTTTTGTTTGTCTTTTCGGTGTTCTGGGGGAAGCGGAAGATAAGGTTGCATCTGTCCTAAATCCATGACTTTTTTCAGAGGTTAAAATCCCAGCTGAACACCTCCCGTTGCTACGTAGAGAGAATAGTTTAGTAATTCAAGTGGACTCCTTGTACCAACACATGTCTCCAATCAGTGCTGTGGCTGCCAGTGTGATGTGAGGATAGTGGGGAGCTGGCAGCGGAGTTGTCTACAGAGGTATTAAAAACAAAAACCAAAAAATAAAAAAAAAAGAAAAGAAGAAAAAAGGCACCTTTTCAATGCAAGTACTCTTCTCTCTCTCTCTCTTTTTTTTTTTTTTTAAGGTGAGCTGTCTGGGTAAAAGATGCCAAGCTGAAAGCCACAAAGAATTTCTTTGTTTTCCAAGCAAATATATATCCTGCTTGTTAAGTGTAAAATTCTCAGTTTCCTCCCTAAATTACCCTTTCCTGTTCCTGAGTACAGGGGTGGTGGCTGCCATATCAGAATTGAGGGGTTATTCTGTGGCTTTCCAGTTCTGGAAGCGGCTGAGGACCACTGAGGTGTGTGCGGAGGCAGAGAGGGGAGCGCAGAGATGAGAAGGAGGAGGAGGAAGAGGAGGGTTGGCAAGGGGAAGATGTGCTTTGAAAAGACAAGGGGAACAGCTTACGTGTAGGTGGAAGTTTTGAGGAGCTGGAGGCCTAACTGCCCCCAGATGGTTTCTGCTGTAGCTGCTGCTCAGGTGCCCTTTCCTTTTTAATTCTCTAGTCAACTGGAGTGGCTTTCAATGACATAATTGTTTGCTTAAGGGGAAAAAAAAAAAAAAAAGCAACACAATGTGAGCTAGTTTGAAGTGTTCACTGTAGTATAGATGTGTATAACATATGAAAGATTCCTGTAACTCAAGTGGTCATGTTTTTTATCATCACTGAGAAGTCCAGATCTCTAAAATTACCTGTTCCTGGAGTTCAGCAGCTTTGTGGTCTGGCCTGTGGCAATTGTTTGAGGCTTCTCTGTTGACCAGTATTCAAAGTTATATCACAAATCATTAAAAATAAGATTAAAAGTTATAATGAAACTAGAGAATCATTTTAAAATCTAATTGACCATTCATTTGCTATGAGACAATTCTGCTGTAAATGCAGTCTTTTCTTCCTCACAGCCTGCTGCTTTGCAGCTGTACATGAAAAGGAGAAAGCACAAATGTTGATGAACATGGTGAACATCCTTCCCCACCCCAAGGTCTTCTTTCTCTCTGGTTTTGGGAAGTTGAGTGTTTGTTCACTTTAGTTTTCCTGAAACTATTTTAGGAAAATTCCCCATTCAGAAAGAAAAAACCCATAACCTAACTTAACTGACTTTAATCAAATGGAAGAAGTAAAATAATATTCAAAATTAATTTCTTCAGTATCAAAGCAGTAGTACACAGAAGGCTAATAGAAATCTTTATTTGTGAATTTGTCAAAAATAGCCAAGTAGCTTGTGGTCATTTTGTCTTTCCGTTGAGTCTTTTAAATTAGGACATCTAAATAGCATCAGACTGAGTCAACAGTTAGGTATGATATTTTCAAGGATGACATCCGCAGATTGGGTGATTTTGTGAAAAAGTAGCTGTTATCTGAAACCAGGGTACAAATATTGTAGCGGCCCTATTTCAGCATCTGCTAGTCATCAGTCAGAATAATGCACGCAAGAGTTAGAGGGAAAAGAGTCTAGCCAGCCTTAGGAAAATATGCAAACATATATAATTGACTCTCACCGTTAGCCCAAATGAAAAGAAGTATGTAGACTGTGGTGAAAATATTATCCCCAAGAAAGGTGCTGCTTTTTATAGGTTCATCCTTGACTTCTGTTGTGGTTGGGAAGCATTTCTGTTCCTAGTTTATGCTCTGATGGATGTCTACTCTGTTTTACTTCGTGGCTTTATTGATGCATTCGGGTGTTCAATTAGTCTTTAGCATCCTTTTCCTTTCTTCTTTGTGCAGTGGGGAATTGTAATTTATACTTTCATCCTTACAGATGTTGGGAGGCAGCCCTGGATGTGAAGTTCTAGTGAGTCCTTTGTTATCAAAATTAAAATAAGCAAGGATTTCTAAGGTGGTCATGAACCTCTTGCTGAGTCATCGGAGAGTGTGTTTAGTATTGTTATAATCTACAGCAAGTAAATATGAAGCTACAAATCTGTTTTGCCATTTCTAAAGGCTTTACTTTAGCTAGCTTGCTGGTCCACCATAGTAACTGTGGTCCTCTGTTTATTGCCTTATGTTTAGTAAATATCTTCTTTTCCTCACTGTCAGTCAGATTGACTGAAGCCTTATTAATTCTGAAAGAAGACACAGTTAGCATCTTTGCGAGTGTCTTGGAAGAGGTGCTTGAACTTCCAGGAGACTCTGTGAGAGCTGGCTGTGCTCAGCATTTTCCAGCATTAGGCTTCAAGGCCACAGATGCTGCTGCAGCTGTGAAATGTGCATGCATGGGGGTGTGAGCACACCTCTTCCCTCATAGATTTATACAATATTGACTTGTTTAATTCTTAATTTAGCCTACAGGAAGCGGAATCTTGAATTTCAGTGTTTGTTTCTGCAGGAGAGAGCAAGACGAAGAGCCAAGATCAATACTGCTTGCAAAAACAGAGCAAAACAGACTTAGACTTTTGTAGGATCATGCCCCAAGCGACAAAGACTCCTATATAAGATGGCAGATAATGCCTGATTGTTTGGAAAAGCTCGTTATAATTCATTGTACAAATGTTTTTGTACAAAAATAGGATTCTTTGTGTGAATGAGATGAGCAGGAATGGTTTCTTGCAGTGCGGTTTCTTGGTCTGTCAAAGATACAGTCTCCTGATGTTCGAAACAAAACCAAGGAGAGCTGCGGTGTTTTTGGCTGTTGATGGGAACTGCATTGGAGTCTCAAGGAAGTAGACGGGGAGATCTGGTTTGTGCTCATTTTGAGTAAGAAACAAACACAAAGTTATCCTGCTAAATACAGCCCTATGGTGTGCTGTCAGTGTAATGGATTCAGTGTAACAGAGAAAGTGGTAATTAGTACTGGCTGTCGGGAGCTCATGCTGTGGGGCCTAGAAGCTGTATATGGGCCCTAGTCCTAGGTGGAATGTGATTTCTAAAATAGATACATAAATCATCCAGGAAACCCGTTTTATAGCAAATGTGTTAATCGCATGGCTGGGGACCTGCATGGACCCGTTTTTCTAGAGCATGCTGTATGTTCTGCACAGCTAAAATAGTCATACATGGTGTTGGAGTCTGTGTCTTGAGTGTGTTCCCTTTTTCTTCTCTGCTTCAGTGAACATTAACCCAACATATCCTATTCCACGCACAAAGTGTTCTGGTGCTCTTTCACGCTGTCTGGGTGAAATGTGTTTTTCCATTTTTGGTGGCACGCTGCAGTGAGTACCTTTGGAGGGGCAGGGAGGAGGCTGCTTCAGGACATGACTACTGTGCTTCTATTTTCTGTTTTCCTTGCAAGTTAATCACAGGCTCTTCTGTTGTAATCTGCCTCTGGGGGGACTTTTGTTCTAGCTGTAGCTCTTCAGCTTGAAGTAGTGATTGGAGGAGGATGTCGTTAGGCAGGGCTGGTAGATCCTGCTGCTGACTGGCACAGATGCCTGGTGCAGATACTGGTATTGTTCTGATCAATGCTGTCCTGTTGTTGGCATGACAGACGGGCAAGGAGATAAACTTTTCGCCCCCTTTTTATCTTCACAGCACTTCACAGAGTTCCTGGATGAGTTTTCACCAGATGTCCTAGGCCAGCTCTTGAATGATCCCTTCTTGTCTGAGAAGAATGAAATAATGGAGGTGGAACTGTCTCCAGCATCCCCAGCGCCCCTCATCCAGGCAGAACACAGCTACTCCCTCTGCGGGGACTCTCGACCCCAGTCTCCCTTGACCCACATCTCGACTGATGACAACTTCAATGAAGGTAGTACTGATGTGTGCAAAATCTGCTGACATTGACGCGCTGAGCCCTTGTTCGTTGCACTAAGGGTGCATGTGAGTGGTCAGTGCTAATTGAAATCCCTGCAATGAAATCACAGAAGGGATTTGTTTGGTTTAAGTCCGGAGGCATTGTGAGTAAAGAAACTTGTCCAGACAGGGAAATTATGCTCAGCAGAGGTAACTTTGCACTGTAAACATTTTGAATTAGAAGTAAAGCACCCATCAAAAAGAAATCAGAGAAGGGACAGAAATAGGCTTGTTCCCATGTATCTGCATCTGTGGTTGTTGAAGACAAATTGAGATTGGTAAACCAAATGAGTCAAATGAGGACCACCATGAAGTCTGAGTACTGTGGAACATGACATGTAAGGAAAGGGTGAGGTGGGTTTTGTTTGCTCGTCAGGAGAAAAGGCAAAGGGGGAGGTCTTATTGCTCTCTATGGCTATCTGATGAAAGGGTGAAGACAAAGCAGGACTCCTTCTGAGATACACAGTGGTAGCACAAGATGTAACAGTTGCAAGTTGTGAGAAAGGAAATTCCAGTTGGATGTTAGTAAAATAATTTTCACCATGAGAGTTGATCAAACATTTGAACAGGTATCTGGAGAGGCTGTGAAGTCTTTAGCTGTGGAGATACTCAAAGCTGAGCTAGGCAAGGTCCTGAGCAACTGGATCCAAATTGGCCGTACTCTGAATGAGGAGTTGGGCAAGAGGTCTCTAGAGGTCCCTTCAAAGCTACATGATTTCAGGTTTATTAAAAACAATCAAACAAACCAACCTTTTAAACTACGCTTATTTTTCAGTAGTGAGTATTTGGAGCTTCCTGGTATCCCAAAATGAAAATCAGATCATCTTATTTATGTTTCTAAATACACATGTAGCAATGTAACTATGTAATGTAATGTATAAAGTGCCGACCCACTCTTAAAACCTGTCTTGCTGAAGTCCTAGAAAAAAAATATGCCCATCAAGAAGTCATTGATGATCTTGTAAAGACATAATAACCACAACTTTATAGATTCTGTGGTTGTGGGAAATAGTAATGCATAGAAAATGATGAAAGCCAACAGTGTTTTCTAGCAGTTATCTTTAATTCAGCAGTTATAAACATGTGGAGGGGAAAAAAGGGAAATGCAGGAATGGTGGGAGGAAGGGATCCAACCTGCTTGTTCTGGTGTGAAGACGCCTGCTGGCAGGAAGGGATGTTCAGGTTAAAAGCAAGGTTGGTGGAGAAGCAAGGCCATGAATATCTGGTAACTATTAGGAATGGCAGACTTTCACTCCTAATAATTGGTTTATGTCTTCAACATTAGCTTTACAGTGAAAAGCAGTAGAATACTAAGCTGCACTGCAGTAAAAAGGAAAGTGATTAGTGCTTATGTGTAAGCATTAAGAAGCTAAGCTGTTTATGAAGATCCACCAGGACGTGAGTTTTCAAAGACTGCTGGTTTTATAGTCCAAAGCCCTCTTTTAAAACAAGATGCAGTCCGTTAGAGATTTCACAAGAGGACAACTAATAAAACCTGTGAGAAGGCTTTTCAATGTGAGACAGGTTTCAGAGATGATCTGGAAACTTCATCTACATAAAGCCTTCCCATTTTTCGTAACTGTTTTACATTAAGGTCCTTAAATTAATATGTACAGAAGATAGAAAACCTAATTGTGGCAGGAGAAACAAGCACAAGAAATTTTGGAAAGCAAGCTTCTCTGGAAGTTGATAGGGAGAGGCTTCAAACTAGGCTAAAAGTGAGAGGAGTTTCCTTTGGGGAAAAATCCTGAAGAAATTCATACTGCTGAGACCACTGGGTAATTAATAGAGCTCTAGTCAAAAGATGTTTTAAAAAGCCAAGAAACTTTAACAAGCGGGTTTAAAAATAGAAAATGAATGGAAAGCATTTCATCTTCTGTTCACTGCAGTGTTTCATAAGAGAGGAGGAGGAGGAGGAGTTGTTCTTGGTGGTTGGGATTTTATTTAATCTTAACCCTGGAATCACGCTCCTAACCTTTCAATACCTATCAACTTCAAAACAGTGAAGCTCAGAGAAATACTTGAGAAAATTGCAGAATTACAATTAACGTGGCTGATAGATATCCAAAAGCATCACCCTGATGATTTTTCAGTCCTTGAGTCCGTGAGAGCAGGAGAGGAGGAATGTATGGGTGGCGATACTGCAGGGTTTGGCACTGGAGATTGAAAGCATCTCCATTGTTAGACACTGGAGGTACACCGTGCTCCTGAAAACTCTGGTGAACACCAGTTCCTTTGGTGGAGTAGGGGGACAGCTCCTGGAAGCACCAGTGTCCTTTTGTGGAGCAGGAGGTACAGGGTGTGGAGGAGGAACTCCATGTGCTCCAGCATGATCTCGAACTGCTGGGGAATTGGGAGTGGTTTTGTGGAATGGCAGGGGCTGAGAAACGAAGTTGGCCGAGGGGGCTTATATAAATAATGTGCAAAAAATTTACATTCCATGAATAACCACCCCACTGGGCAGAGTGGTGAGCTCTTAGAGCTGTCGTGTTTTCGTGGTTTTTCCATGGTGAGGCTTCATGGTCTGCAGGACTGGGAGTGGAAACAGGCTAGTGAGGAGGCTTGTGTATGACACTTGCACGTGTGTGTGCACACGTGCTGTGGACACACGCGCTGTGGACCTGTGTGCTTCCATGGTCTTCCAGGAAGACCTTCCAGGCCTATTGGAGAGGCAGGAGTGACGCTTGGAGGGGGTGCATGGCCCATGCTGGGGCAGGGTCCTGCTGGCCATGTGAGCCCAGGGTGACCCCAGCTCTTGGTCCCAGCCCTGCGGTGCTGGGGCTGGTGTGCTGTCACCAGGCCAGCCCCACGTTGTGTTGCTCCACGACCTGCCTTTCTGCCCTCCGCCTTCAGTCCGTGCCTGCCTGTTGGAGGAGGGAATCGGATTTTGGGAGTTGTTTCCATCTGGTTCAGTGGCACCCAACAGCAGTTTTTATCTATGTGTTCCCAAGTATGGGGTCCCAGAGCACCTCAGGAAGGCCTACCTTGTTTGGCACATGATCTTCAAGACAGGTTTAAGCCATTCATTGTCTATTTCTGTCTTTTATTCCCTGCCAAGTCTCTGATAACCTTACTGAAAATTTTATTTAATGTTTTCTTTCGGACATTCCCGTGGAGTGACTCTGACTCTGTAAGCACCTTCTTACCAACTGTTGCAGGGCAACAATTAACATCTGCAATGAGCCATTCTCATTGGCCACTACCCGGCCAGTACCACAATTTCTACAACCACTCAATTGACCTATTCATGTAATTGTAAATCTTATATAAAATTTTTAAAAAAAACTCTGGAAGCATAAAACCTGGCAAACTTGTAAGCCTGGGTTTAACTCTTCTGAGAAGTCCTGTTGATCTCAAGGTGAGAACAAGTTTAAGCGTCCATAAGATCAAGGTCCCAGCATTGGTTTTCCCCAGTTATTTGCCCTTCTGACTTCATTGTATTGAGGGTATTTCCCCAGCTTTGTGTGGAGGAAGTCTTTTGAATACTGGCAGGTTATTGCTGGTGTGGGGTCTCTGAAGGCAACAGTCCCTAAATCTACAGCCTGTGAAAGCATTGGCAAGAGTAACTATTTTAAAGCAGATGTGAGCAAGACATCTGGCATTTAGTTGTTTAGTTTTCCCCCCTGAGAATTTATTCTTCTCTTCAATTTCACAAAAACTTTTAAGGCTAAAGATACTAGAGAGAGAGATTTATAGGCCTGATCTTGCTTGCAGCTGGCTGATGATGTGGTTTTGTTTGCCTGAACTGGTGAATAAGGCACCTGGCCCGGGAAGAGCTCCAGGCTGTAACACAAAAAAAGGAGGCTGCATCCCAGGTACTGCTGAGCCTGCACCAGTTGCACTGCCACTTCTCGCTCAACAGGTTTCTGCTCTCTATTCGTGAGCCCTGGGTTTTTTGAGGCAACTGCAGAGTGGCTGTGGAGAAGCACGGTGGGTAGCTGTGAAGTGGAACATGCTTCTTGGAAGGAAATGAAGAATCTGGGGGAGGACGATGAAGATAGGCCTGATGGATAAGGCAGACCTCTTGCTGCGCATCAGGGCCTTTTGGGGCACAGGTTCACTTCTGACAGTTGTAAATGGTTAGGGGAAAAAAGCTTCATTTTCTGTTGTGGTTGGTGTGTGTCTGTCCTCAGTTTTCAAGTCTCTGCAGCCTTTTGGAAAGGGAGGGCTGAGGGTCAGACAGCCAGGAGCAAGGCAAGAATCAAGCAAGTTTCAGCAGAGACATGGTTAGCCTCCTGTGTGACTTGAGATGTGAGTGTAGGGTCCTTCCCTGCCCTCCGATGCTTCATCTTGTCAGCCAGAGGCACAAACTTAAGGACAGGGGCTGCCCCTTGTTTTGGATGTATGAGATCCATGGGCAAGAACCAAGTACAAGTAATACTGAGGGGCTGGTGTGCAGAAGGGGCATGGAAGCAAGGGCTGCAGCATCTGCGTGGGGCTCTTCATCCTCTGGCATCAGCTTGAGCGACAGGGGGTGATTTACAGTGGGTGTGTGCTTGGTTTTTGTGTGGTTTTTAGTTTGTGAGCCTGGCAGGGCTCAGACAGTGGAGAGACGACTAGTCATTTGTACGGTTTCTCTTCTAAAATCACGGCCAGGTGGCTGGGTGCTTTCCTTTCCACAGCCCCTGAGGGCTCTGCTTTTGAGAGGAGTCTTGGTCCCCACCTGCCCCTCCTGTTCATGCTTTCCTGCTCAGGAATGCTTTGAAGTTACTGTTGGATTTGAAGCGGCTTGTCTTGGCTAAAGGTTTGACAGACTGATTGCAGAAATGGTATGCTTCTATTTTATGCTTAGCTGTGCCAAAACTGGGGCTGGCCCCAGAATATAACCTGTATTGTTATTGGGTTTTTTACTGCTGAGGTTATGTTTTCCTGTAATGTGCTTTTAAAACCCAAATTTTTGTTTTAAGCTTCAACTCCATCTCCCTACATGGTTTGAAAAAGGAAAAAAAAACAAGAAACCCAAACCAACCAAACAAACCCTTGAAAATCATTGTGTATGGCTCCCACTTCTCCAGGGCAAGTAGCCCTTCAATGATAAATCCAGCTCTCATCTCAAGCAGTACTTTGTACAGGAGAATGCTTGCTTATGTGTGGAATCCACAAGCTGTAATTGGTGTCATGTGCTGTCTCTTCATGTAGAGGCACCTGTGAGCTTGAGGCTCAGGGTGGTCTTCATGTGTTTTGTATGTGTACATGTATACACAGAATATATATTCATGTGTATATATGGTGTATATATTAGTCATATTTATTATGTAGAGTAGGTTATATTATATATCCTAATTTTATTTATTTATATAGGCTTTTTAGAGAGAGAGAGAGATGCATTGGCCTGTTTCTGTTTGTTTTTCTCCAAATACTGAGTCATAGAATCATAGAATGGCTATAGTTGAAAGGGACCTTTAAAGATCATCTAGTTCCAACCCCCCTTGCCATGGGCAGGGACACCTCCCACTAGACCAGGTTGCTCAAAGCCCCATCCAACCTGGCCTTTGAACACTTCCAGGGATGAGGCATCCACAGCTTCCCTGGACAACCTGTTCCAGTGTCTCTCCACGCTCACAGTAAAGAATTTCTTCCTAATATCTAACCTAAATCTACTCTCTTTCAGTTTAAAACCATTACCCCTCGACCTGTCACTACACTCCCTGATAAAGAGTGCCTCCTGATCTTTCCTGTAGACCCCATTTAAGTACTGGAAGGCTGCTCTAAGGTCTCCCCAGAGCCTTCTCTTCTCCAGGCTGAACAACCCCAACTCTCTCAACCTGTCCTCATAGCAGAGGTGCTCCAGCCCTCTGATCATCTTTGTGGCCCTCCTCTGGACTCGTTCCAACAGGTCCATGTCCTTCTTATGTTGTGGGCTCCAGAGCTGGATGCAGTACTCCAGGTGGGGTCTCGTGAGAGCGAGGTAGAGGGGCAGAATCACCTCCCTCGATCTGCTGGCCACGCTTCTTTTGATGCAGTCCAGGATGCTGTTGGCTTTCTGGGCTGCGAGTGCACATTGCTGGTTCATGTTGAGCTTCTCATGAACTGATAGCCCCAAGTCCCTGTCCTCAGGGCTGCTCTCAATCCATTCTCTGCTCAGCCTGTATTTGTGCTTGGGAGTGCCCCAACCCACATGTAGGACCTTGTACTTGGCCTTGTTGAACTTCATGAGGTTCACACAGGCCCACTTCTCAAGGTCCCTCTGGATGGCATCCCTTCCCTCCAGTGTGTCGACTGCTCCACACAGCTTGGTGTCATCAGCAAACTTGCTGTGCACTCAATCCCATCATCCATGTCACCAACAAAGACGTTAAATAGTCGATAAAATGTGAACAATGGCAATAGAACCTCCTCTGCCCTAACTTTAAAGAAAATGGAACTGGACAAAGAAATTCACTTGTGTTTTGAAAACATGCTGTCAAAGCCATATTGATAATTCTTGTGAGCACATTCCAATGCAGCTTTTTTCCTGTGTGGGTTTTTTATTGTTGAGTGTTCATTTAGGAAATGGGGAGGAAGCCGTTTGGTGGCGATAGCCTGTATTTGGATGATTTTTATGTGGAAGGGTAGCAGTCAGTCCTTGTCAGCATCTGCAGTTTTAAAGGATGAGAAGACTTTTGAACGTCTATACATCCAAGGTCCAAAATCTCAGTACGTCATTCTGAATCAAGCCTGTAACTTCTACTTGGGCAGCTGTGTGTCTGAAATACCTCAGTTTTGATTTTGGCATTTTGGTGCTTACTTATACTTGCTGTTAATAATCGACAACTTTATTTGCAGTCAGACCTCCTTTAGCTTCCAGTTCCCCATACAAGATCTCCTTATGGCCTTTGTTTCTGCTGCAATAAACAACCATCTGCTCTCAGAAAACTCTTTCCCCAAGTGTTTGTAGGCTTTGATTAACTTCCCTCTTGATTTCTGCTTGGATACAGTTTAAATGAACTGCACTTCCTTGGTGTTTCCCTATAGGGAGTATCTTCTGGACACTGAGCTATTGCAGTTCCCTTCTAAACAAACGGACATTTGCAGTTCCTTTTCAAAATTCTGTGTCAAGTGACCACAGGAGCTGATTTCCCAGGAATAGTTTCCCTAATGATGCATGTTAGGGGAATACTCCTCCTTACTTCCAGTCCTGTTGTTTCTGAAACCAGTGATCTCATTCTCTTTGTAGTGTTGTACTGGGCGTTCATGCTCACTTAGTTATGTGCTGTGAGCATCAAGACCTTTTAAGATGTGTCAAAGCCTGGTTGCTGCCTTAATATGGATATGCCTTCACAAAATCCATGCGGGGAGAAAAATTCGGATGGGTGAGAGAGAACTGTTTTATTTGAACATGGTACTTCTGTGGATAACTGTTACATACCTTAAAAAAACCAAAAACGTAGTCTTCTGTAGGACATTTAGCATTATCAAGCTTTAAGGCTGTAAATCCAAGCTACCGCCTCAGTCTGTGCCTCACTCCCATATATATAAAGGGTGATGCTATAAAAATACCATAACATTTTTCTTCCCTTAGGCAAAATAATAAAAAACATCAGGGACTGTAACCCAGCTGACAGCTATACTTGTGTAAAGTCTTAGTCCAAAGGGAGGTTAAGGCATAACCTGTAACCCCGAGACATCTCCTGGCTGGTTTTACATGACAAGATGATTCTGACTGAAAACTGTCAAATTTTCTGCAGGAAAGAGGGTATTGACCCTGGTTGCTTAGGTATGGGAGGAACAATGCTTCCTTGGTTCTATCTTCATAACTTTGATAGTGATCCAAATAATCTGTGGGTTTTAGGTGGGCTCCCTGCTGCTCAAAGCAGGGGTGCCCATTTGACTGGTGATCCTCTGCTGGGAGAAAGGCTACATCTGCTGTGCATTGTGATTACTATTTATCATTGCCCATTTATTTGATTCTCCCTTCCTGGCACTTTAAAAAGGACCCCAGTGTTTGGTAGTCAAACTATCTCCTTTGTCCGAGCTGTTTCGAGGGCTTCAGTTTCATTATTTGTGGTGGGAGTGTGTGTGCATGCTGGGAGGGGGAAATGCCATCTGGAAAATCTGTAAGAGAAACTGTTTGTCGATGAATGTGGGCTCTCACCTCACGGAGGAAAGGGGGGGGTAGCGGTGGTGGCGTTGGAGTTCAGTATTTCAGGCATGATAAACGGGGCTTGTGTCTGCCGGGGGTGTTACGTGAGCCCAGAGCTGGGCATTGGGTATGGTGCGAGCCCAGGGGGAAGAAGACAAGGATGCAGTTATTCCTCCAGAAAGGTCCAACTTGCCTTTGGGAGGCAGGAAAGGCTCAGACTGCAGAGCTGCGGACACTGAACTTCTCTGCGAGCAGCACATCCAGCAGCACACCCGGAATCTGTGTCAGCAGAGGCCCTTTCGGGTTCGTGGTGGGGTGTTTCTGCCAACAGAGAGCAAGCGGCCATTTCCCCCACAAACAAGTTGTGAGCGTCTTGCACAAAGTGTTTCCCCTTTGCAGTTAGCCAGCTCCCAGTTTGCAGCTGTATTTCTGTGGTGGAGAGCTAGTGAGCACCCTTGGATCCTGCTGCTGGCTGTGTAGGGGCAGCAACCTCAGAGGTGGGATCCAGGCAAGGACCGAACACTGGTCCAAAGTACATCTTTGCAGATGTGGACCCTTGGTGCAAGTTTAAGTGCCATCTGAGTCAAAGTGTCTTGCTAACATGTGATGAGCCAAGTCTGAGACTACGTACTGTTGCGCATGGCACGACGGTGCAGAAGCCATGCTGGCATCCAAGCCCTGCGGTTCATGGCAGTACGAGGTCTGTCATGCACCAAAAGGAATGAGTTGAAGCCCTTTTGCTCAAATCCGAGACAAAGATGAAGAGGGGGATTATTTGAATACGCTTGGCTGGAGAACAGTTTGACTCATTAGGGATCTTCTTGCATTACACTGTCCAGAGATGCCTCTCCTGATACCCGTGCAAAGCACTTTGACTGGTGGTCTGTCTGGTTTTGTCTTTCTTTAGCTGTTTTAATCTGTTGCTTGAACAGTGAACTTTGAGGAGGTGAGAGCTGCCTCTTCATTCTGCTTATATATGTAAGGATATCCCTTGATGTTTCTACAGGTCTTATTTGCCAGCCTGTTTCAAATGACATGCAGCACATGCATCTGTTTTCTGTGCGATTGCAGTCTGTTGTGGTGGTAATGGTGGTCTGGGGTGTTTTTTTTTTCGCTTCAACATTAGCTTCAGCGGTACGTCCCTCGTGTGGGTTTGTTTACCTAGTGGTGCTGTCTTGCTTTTTACTGCAGGGGAAAAAAAGGTGAAAATCATGTGGTTTCTGAGAATGGTTGCATTCTCTCTGCTTAGGAGAGAGAGTGAGGGAGAGACATAGAGTGCATCTCTAATTTCATCTATTCAAAAATACACAGCAACTCACTGAAGCAAGTTGGTTACCCGTGCAAAAAGTGTCTCTTAAACTCTTTAATGAGTGCTGAAATGAATGTGAGGAGCAAGGAGATCTTTATAGTTACTTTGTAAGCTCTGTTTCTCTGTACATCTGTCACAGAGGGTGATATTTAATCAATATTGGAGAAGATTTACTTTTTCTCAGGAAAGGAGGGTGCTATGTTGGACAAGATTTAAGAAGTAGTTGGATAATGTTGGATAGAAATAATTCAAAAAGGAAAACAAAACCTGCTGGGAACTCTGATATTAAAAAAAAGTACAGTTGAAGTAAGCATTTTTTACCTTCCTACACTTTTCCTACCCTGCTTTCCCATAATATTATATGCAACAAGGAAAGAAGCAAAATGTTGCAGTTCTTCAGAGAAATATGAGTATCCTAGAAAGCTGGACATGGTGTTGTTAAGAGACTATGTTTGATTTTTTTTTAATATGTATATATAAATGCAGATAAATTAAAAATGTTTTTTAACAAACACAGAAGTAGCATATATTAATTCTGCCATGCACAAACACAGGCCTTCTTCGTTGTGTGTTTTTAATGTGTGCCTAAATCACATGCACACTGTGATGCTTACAGGAGCACTGAAATCCTTTTCTTTTAAAAACTATCATCATAATATATGTGGTGTGCAGCATAGAAAGAAGTTGACTTAGGTGTGTTGCGCACCCAAAGGCAAGCACTTGTGCATAACTTAGGCTTCATAAAGGACTTAGGTTTTAAACATAAAGTTTAAACATAAAGATCTTAAGTTTTCATTGTGCAAAACCCTTTTCCCTTTTGGGTCTAGTGATCTGGAGAAGGGAAAGTGAAAAGGGAAAGTCTACGTGTGGTATGCTGGGCAGATCCTACTAGCATTGTCCATCTTAACTGCAGATGATGGAACCTAGGGCAGGATTAGGACCTCTCAAATAAAGGCAGAGGACAGAAAGAGTTTGTTTGCTACTTGGACACATTACTGGAGATATGGACAACGTACAGTGCATGCACTTACAGTACTGAGTGAATTACGTCCCATTTTGAGCTTCCTCTCCTCCATTCTCTCATACACAACATCTTACAACACGTTGCGTGTTGTATCTGAGACCAAGGTGGACTCGCAATGAGTGCAGCTGGGAAAGAGAAGGACATGTTTAGAGGTTTTCCTATCAGTGAGGACTTTGCTCAGTACACTGATTGAACTTACGTTGGTGCTTTGTAAGGCTCCTGTCTTTTTTTTTTCTTTTTTTTAAGAAAGTGGAAGATGCGTGCTAAACAGGAGTCTGCAGGAAAAGTAGGACAAGCTTGATGACAAAAGCAGCACACAAAAGCTTTCCAAAGAAATGTAATTTTAGTCTTGGACACAGAAGATAAGATCTTAGATGCATGTGCCACAAACCGTGGGTTGTTGTGATTAATGGGTTCTTTGGATGCTGGATTTGAAACTCTGACGTTTAACTTGCAGAAGTGGCTGCGTCTGAAAACTCAATGCATACTGTGTTTTGATAAAGTATAACAACAGTGCTAAATCAGCTGAAAAAAATCCAATTCCAGTTGTCTCCAGTTGGCCATTTAAAATTAGTGTATACTTTTTGGCCTTAATCTCTCCATGGCTCACTTGAATTTCCACGACTGCTGTGGAAATTAATTCAGGTTGGTGAAGTGTTTTGATTGTGCCCTAGGAGGGAATTAAACAGCTCTGTGTAAACAGAATTTGAATTGTATTTGGTAAAGGAGAGATGAGGTTGTGCATGAAACAGTGAGACTAACAAAACATGGTACAGCTTCTCATATAGGGGTGCGCCATGCATTCTGCATGTTGGGTAAGGCACAGGTTTTTCAGAGAAATTGTTTGATCATGTTATTAAAACATTCCTATTTTTAGGTGTAAATGATATGCAAAAGTACACTGAATTAAACCTTCATAGGTATTGCTCAATACCTGGGTATTTTGCAACATTAATGTTCAGTTAACAGTCCTTATGTGAACTTCAACAGTGCTAGCGCATGGCACATAGAAGTGTTAGCTGGGATTTTGCAAAGTACTGTGTAGACTACTTAAATGATGTATTTCATGTGCCAAAATGCCTAGCATTTATAGACTTAGGAAAAGGTAGGTGAAGAGGAGCGCTTCTCGTCTAAAGAGTCATGGCATGATACCTCCTTTCCCCTCCAGTGGGTCCCTTGACTCAGCCTCCATTGCTCTTCCATTTCACTATTTCAGGTGTACCTTTTGCTGGTTTTATTATTCCGTAAGACTTCTCGTGGTTCTTTGTACCCCTCCATAAGAAATACCATTGTCTTGGAGGGTGGGCCATGCCTCTCGGGATGACCAGTATTCTGTTGCCTGCTCAATTTTCCCCCTATTTGCCTAAATTTGTCTGGTTTTCTGCAGCATTCTCACTGGGGAAAGGGCTGCTACTTTGTTCAGCTAGTACAGTGCTTGGCTGAGTAGACTGAGGTGCTTAGGGGCTATTATAAGAATAAACTAAGAATAATTTTCAGATAATGTCAACCCGCTGTGCTCAGAAAGAGGAGAAAGAAGAAAGAGGAGAAAGAAGAATGGGAAATGTCCTTTCAGCTCTCTCAGAGCAGAGGAGAGAGATCATTGGTGACTTCAGGAGCTGGAATGTGTCAAAAGACAGTAACTCGTTGCACAACACTGACCATGACAGTGAATACATAAGAGGGGCTTGGAAAAAGTGGGAAGAGGGGAGCATCAAAGCAAGATTTGACCAGTGTGTTGCTCCGTCCCTTCCTTTCACAGGGTTGTTCATCTGGAATGACAGCTGTCACCATGCATCATAAGAGGCAATGTCAAGAAAGTGTTAGATGCAGTTCTTCAAAGCTATCTCAGCGTTAAATGCGGTGTATTGCTGTCTCTGAAAACCATCTGTAACCCTGTGAACTGGTTAGACTGGCTTTAAAGCCTAGAATAACTCCAAGCAGTTTGTGTGGATCTAAGTGGTGATGGCAGGGATGTCAGGTTAATCAGCAAAGTCAGGTTCCAGCGGAGTAAAATGACCGGCCGAAGGCCAGCATATCTTGCTGTTTTACAGCAGCTGAATCCTCGTGATGAGTCTGGGGATTAGAGGTGATAAACATCACAAAGTGCAGCTTTAGAGGACATGCCCTGTTTCGCTGGGCACCCAGGGCTAGATTTCTCTCCTGCTTGCATGATGATACAAATCTCAGAAACTTCAGGGCTAATTATGTGGTTCACTGATAGCTCTCATTAGTATGTAGCCTTCCCTCCCAAAGGGAGTCTAAAGTAGATTACGGGCAATAGCGCTGCCACCGCGTCGCTTCACCCAGAGGTGCGAGAGGCAGCAAGCGGAGGCTCTGCACAGCATGATGTGGGTGAGATTTTGGCAGAAGTTATCCAAACAAGCATTTGAAAGTTGTATTTGCCAAGGGATTCTGGGTTTCCAGGCAAAGATACCGCTTTAAAGCTCTTATCTGAATGATCCACACACAGCAAGCTAGAGGGAGTCCGCGGATCCACTGCATCTTTCATTTTAATCAGCAAGGAGGGGAGCTGTGCTGTTGTGTTTGTGCGTAGAGAGGCTCAGGGAGGCTTGAAACAGAGTAATGTCCTCTCTCCTGAGTTAATACTTAGACAATACTACCTCTTTTTTCATAAATACTTCTATTTTAATATTTCTGTGTTTCCCAGAAAGCTTTGGGAGTAAGCCCTCCAGAAACTTAAATATAGTGTTTAGTCCTTGCTGTACAGTTACTTCTCTTGGCAGAGCTGGGCTCGCTGTTCTTGAGCTTCTGATTACAGGATACGTATTTTTCATTTTTAATTCCTTGGTGTGTCTTTACTCAAATTACCTCCTTCCTTGCCAGCGGTGGAGGTTGGGTTCCACCACAAAGTAATTACCAGCACTGGAGATGTACATACTTCTCCCTTCCTCCAGTCACCCAGCTTGTGCCCAGTGCCTGTGTGCCGTACGCGTGTGTGGTCTTAATAGCAAGGACGTAGAGCAGCACCGGGGCCATAAGCCCGCTCTTATTTTTGTTACTTGTGCAGCTGAACTCTGTTGACATCTCACCAGCTTGATGTGTTCAGATGTGTAAGGGTCTTGTGCCAGCCCCGCAGGCTGCTGGTGGCACAGCCACAGCACCCTGGCTGCCTCCCACGGGGCTGAGCCAGCACAGTCAGCTCGAAGCTCTGCGGCTCTTTACTAGCCATACTGTGTACGTGCTTGCTCTCTGCTTTAATTCCATATATGCAGTAAAAACTCTGTATGAAGGCAGCAGGAAGCTTTGAAAGAGAGATCAACACTCTTTTCTCTTACGTATGTTTGGCCTCAGATTCAAGCTGCTTGATTTATGGACGTGCTTCTTGCAACTACTGACGAGTTGTGGCAGAGGACTGTGCTGTACGCTGCTGGGATGTAGTACAGCTGGTGTAGCGTACTCTCGTGCAAGAGAAAAGAATTTATATGACTGAACCCTAGCAACAGGGGTGGGAATTTTTTAAGACAGAATTGCAACTGCCAAAAATGCATTTGATTTTTTTTTTTGAAGTGTGATTGTTAATAGCCTTATGGAATTGACTAGGCTAACGGAATGATACCTGTGTATTATGTCAAAGGATGAGGAGGGGTGGTGGTTAATGAGGATGTATTGAATAGTGTGGGACCTGAGCATGACATAAATAGTAGGGAATAAGGGCTGTAGAATGTAATGGTTTCAGCTGGGGTGGAGTTGACTTTCTTATTAGCAGGTGGTATAGTGCTGTGTTTGGGATTTGGGATGAGAATGATGTTGATAAGGCACTGGTGTTTTTAGTTGTTGCTAAGCAGTCCAAGCCTTTTCCGCTCCTCATACGATCCCACGAGTAGGCTGGGAGCGCACAAAAATCTGGGAGGGGACACAGCCAGGACAGCTGACCCCAACTGACCAAAGGAATATTCCATATGATGTCATGATCAGTGTAGAAACCTGGAGGAAGAAGAAGGCGGGGGGGAAATGTTCGGAGTGATTGTGTTTGTCTTCCCAAGTAACTGCTGTGCATGATGGAGCCCTGCTTCCCTGGAGATGGCTAAACACCTGCCTGCCGATGGGAAGTAGTGAATGAATTCCTTGTTTTGCTTTGCTTGTGTGTGTGGCTTTTGCTTTACTTATTAAACTGTCGTTATCTCAACCCATGAGTTTTCCTTATTTTTCTGATTCTTCTCCCCATCGCGCTGTGGGGCTGAGAAGTGAGCGAGCGGCTGCGTGGTGCTAGTAGTCGGCTGGGGTTAAGCCACAACACCAGTCAAAATACATATCTTGTGCTGTGACTTCCAGAGGCTCTGGGCAGGAAATTAGAATGATCACCATGGCACTGGTGCTCCTGTGAAATCATCAAAGCCTCTTTATCCCTTTTTATACTTATGAAATGAATCCTTGGGGGAAAAATTTTCAAGTTGAGAGTGTGAAAAAATCCTTTGTTCTTAAAAGTGTAGTATCACTGCTCCGACTATTTGATGATTCCAAGCAGTAGAAAGAGCAGAAGTCTGGCTAAACACTATCTCTAGAAGGAGGAATAAAACTGAGTCAGCGGGCATTAGCATGTGTAGGACATGGCTCCCTGGCTGCTTTACTCAATGGCTTGTTTAGTCTTGTTCTGCTTGGTGTTGGCAGCTTTCGGCAATGTACAGTGATCAGTGCTCTGTATCTTTCCTCGCTGGTCCTCTCTGTATCCTGGGGCTAGGATTAAGTTACAGCCCTGGAATGGCACGGTTGTCTGCATTGACTGAGCACTGAATAGTAAGGGCAGAGTTTTGTTGATAGACTGAAATGCCTTCTGTGTTTGTTTCCCTTCTCCAGAGGAGGGGAGACATTATTTTCATTTGTAGTCTTTCTGTCTCTGACCTAAACATGTGGTGTCCAATTTCCTTCCCTGGCAGGTGACCTGGAAAATGAGGAATGGTGTCTGGGTACAGAGCTGACTCCAGCAGCAATAAAGACCGAGCCAGTGTTGTGTGAGACGTCAGGCCTTGCTCCCTCAGTCAGTCTCACTGTCACGGCCACGTCGCTGGAGGGGGAACAACCTGAGCTACAGACAGATGCCCTGGTACGTGCAGAGTTTCTGTTCTCCTCTCTGCACAATTAACTACAGATTCTCCTAAGACTGCGTACCAGCGTAGCCTTCTTGGTGCCAAAGGTTGTCAGTTCAGGATGCATGGTGTAGTCTGCTTTAATGCTTTTTAATGTTTGCTGGTGTCCCACTACTGCTGTAAGAGCTTGTGTTTCAAAACAGTTATCTGCATCTTCAGGTCTTAACTTTTGCTTCCATGCTGGCCCCAAAGCCTGAGGCTCATGCATTTTTAAAAATATTTAAACAGTTTCTAAAGAACCAGTCCCACCTGAACTGACTAACCTATTTGCCCTATTGAGCCTATGGCAAGCTAAATGTCTTGCATAATAACTTGCTTTAGGGCTGCTGTGCCTTCCCAAACAAGACTCCTTGTTTGAAACAACTGGAGAGTTTCCCTGTTTGCCTGCTAAGTCACTTTTACTAGATCTATGAAGCTTTCAGCTTTGACATTTGGAGCTGCTGCTGCTTCCACACCAACCTGCCTCGTAGGGAGCATTTGTGATGCCTTTCTGACCACAGCTGGAGCAGCCAGTGGGCATTCACAAGCGCTTAGTTTGGCTGTGGTTGAGTTAAGGAGAATGAACTACAGCAGCTGATGGCTCACCAGAGTCTCCTGTCAGTGGAGGAAGAAGCATGATTGTTCTCAGTCCTCAGGGTGCAAGTTCAGGCTGGGTGGAGTTAGTATATGCTGAAAATAAATGTTTCCACTTGGATGTGGATCAGAAATGCATGCAACAGAAATTATTTTATGAGAAACTGAAAAAATTAAACACAAGTTTCCTATAATCCTTCTAGTCTGAATGTGCTGTCCCCCGTATATATATAGTCCTGCTGTAGCTTGGGATGCCATGACTTGCAAAGAGTATATTGGGACTAGCTGGTGGCTCATTACCATTGCACGGATTAGTTACACAGGTTATTGAGAGAGATTTTGGCTGCAGTGAGCGTGCCAATGTGCCAAACTGACTTCCTTCAGCCTGGAACTGTAGCATTCAGGCAGTTCTGGGCAGCAGCGTGGCAGTCTGGTGCCTCAGTCCTGTCAGCAGGGCAAGCCAGATGTTCTCCAAACTTCAGTCAGCCGTAACTGTCTCTTTTCCTGCTCCTCCACGCTGTGAAATAAACTTGGGTCTGATAATCTGGTGCTTAGTGACTGGCACCTTGCTCTTGCTCCCAGATGACAACGGTCTTGAACAGGCTCTCCCCCACTGCCAGGAGTGTCTCTGTCTCTGCTCAGACAGACTGTGCAGTCCGGCAAATCCTAGCAGCAGCTCTGTTGCTAAGAGAAGTAATTTGAGTGGGTTGCATGCTAGCTTTCAGTCTGAAATGTCATCTCTGAGGCGTAATCTTTTATTTAGCTAAATATAGTAGTAAGAAAAGCCACAGTGGGAGTAGTCAGGGCAGTATTCTCTGTAGCCTGGTTTAGCAAACTGTATGAAGCAGTTAAAGCTTTGCCTGTAGCAGAGCAGCAGAGAAGGAAACCTCTCCATTTATGGAGAAGTCATCCTTGTAGCCTTCTATTAAGATTTTTAAGATTTGTGCTTTGGGTTTTCATGCTGTTAATTTCTCTTTTCTAGATGACACCACTGAGCCAGAAAGTTCTTCCAGAGATTAAATTGGAGCCGCATGAAGTGGATCAGTTCCTGAACCTCTCTTCTAAGGAAGGTCTGTTAATTACCAACCCAAAATGCAGGGGGAGATGACCAGAATGCACAATGAATGTACTTTACCCTGACTAAATATTTGGCTTCCTCATTCGCCATGTTAATCTTTAGGCAGAAGCTGTTGCCTTCTAGGGATTCAACTCCGGCTGCTGAAGAGCCAGCCTCTCTCTGACCCATTTATGTGTTTTTTCTTTTTTTTTTTCCCCCTTCTTGCTCATAACAAAAGAAGTTATCCCTTTTTTGTCGGTAGCATAATTAAGAATTGTACAGTTGCTGGAGGGAGCATGAATCCTTAAAGTACAGGATTATTTAGGCTGGAATAGAAATCAATTTGAGGGGACTTAACTAAGGCACAGGAAGCATGAAGAACATAAGTGAAATCTTTACCTTTTTAATCTCTGATACAAAAGCAAGGATGTGAGTTTATATGAAATTAAAAGTTTGGTGCATCCTTTTGTAGAGTTTTAATAGACTTTTTAAGAGCCACCAGGATCCCTTTGCACTAGTCTAGAAATGAGGAAGGAGGAGCAATGATCCCTACCCTGAAAATTAAACATGGTTTTGTTGCACATATGTTAACCCAAGAAAAGTTTGAAAGAGCCAAATATTTGGGATGAAATTTGAGCAGATAACTGACTCTCAGTTATCTGATACTTTATATTCTGTTAGTGAATTTGTTTGTGTAGGTAATTAGAACTGCTCTAGGGAGAGAAGCAAGTGATGTAGCAGGTGGAAAAAGGGAGGCTATATCTCAACCAAGAGCATAGATTCGATTGCTTAATTTGTAGGATTAAGGGCCTTGCTATTTTTCAAGTGTGTAACTTCTTCTGGCAACTGCTAAGGTTAAGATGTTAGACAAAAAAAGCTCATGTATAATAGTGCTTTTTTTGTTCCTTCCTCCCCCACCACCCATTTGATCTTTTCAACTCAAATTTGCAAAGTATAACAGAAGAGGAAGATGGCAAATTCAGCCCTGTATCTTCCTACTCCCAATTTTCATTGCTGTAAATTTATCTCAGAGAAATAATGACTTAGTTATGGCTGTTTTGGACACCTGCTAAATTGTCCATGCAATATGAGTAGCTGAGACGTTGTCCATTGCCCTGTTTCTCTTGGTCCAGACCCATTTGGTCGTAAGCAGCACTTTGCCAATTCTAGCACAGGTTCTTTTGGCTGCGAGTGGAGTAGAAGTTAGTTTATGGCCCTGGATAGTACAGAGTGAGGGAGGTTCCTGTGGTAGTTGTTTATGCTGCTCCTGCTCAATCAGTACATTAAAGCCTTCACTGTCAGTAGGTTGTCGTTTCCTCCCAGTTGTGCCAAACCAGGTCCTTAGGAGTCATATTATTTCTGTCCTCTCTGCTCATATAACACCTTGGACGTGATCGCTTCACTTGAAAAATATTGGCAATTTGTTTAATCCACAGCAAAGTTAGGAAAGACTATTGTTTTCAAAGAGAAAGTATACTGGCTCAGATCCCCTCTGTTAATGTGGTTTCCCAGGGATGGGGGACTTGTACTGGAGGGTTATACTTAAACCTCAAAGCATTTGGAGAAGAAGCTGAAGTGTAGGTAGAAAAAACTGGAGCATATGCACAGAGCCCTGTTTTGTCTGTTGAGCCTAAAGATAGCTGCTGCATTTCATTCCTCCTTTGGAGACCTACACGCTCTGAAAATCTTCCAAGTTGCCATTTTTCCCTGATCCATTTTTTAGCACTGTCCTAGTCTTGGAAACTGTGTGGTGGTGGTGGCTCCAGTGGAAATTTAAATTAGCACCTCAAAATCTTGTGTTGTCTCTCTTTCTTGCCATTTAGCAGTGGATCCCCTGCATTTGCCTCCAACCCCTCCCAGCAGCCATGGCAGTGACTCTGAAGGAGGGCAGAGCCCGGCTAGATCACTCCCTCCTTCAAGCCCAATCCAGCTACAAGCCACGGCTAAAGTGACATCGCGCGCAGTTTCAGCGCTCTCCAATTCCCCTCTCCTCACTGCACCACATGTAAGTTGGGCTGACTTTTTCCATCATCTATCTATCTGTCTCTTTTTTTTTTTTAATTACTGTTTTTGCCATGGATTTGACCATCTCTGGTCAAAACTGCAGATCCAGTAATTCTTGTGCACTGGTCTGTTCTGTTCCCACAGAGAACAGCTTGTGCCTCTCCTGTAAGTTGAGACAGGGTTCAACAGTGTTACTAGGTTTCTTCCGCCATGGATTGTGTTTTGCATTAGGGCCCAGCCCTGCTGGGTTAACCTGTCCCTGGTAGATCTGCATCTGTCTTCTGGTCTTGTTGAAAGCAAGTGGTCATCTTTAGGGAGGGATTTTCAGTGGTGCATCTCATTTGTCTCTTTCTGTTTGACGCAAGGGAAGTTTTATTGTTGGCCTCAGTGTGTGCAGAGCTGGGCTCAGAACAACCATTTTGAAGGAATCCTGTCCCAAAAGTTCAGTCTCTGAATGGAAGCTGTCTAAAAGATCTTCCCTTTCCACACATTCCCAATTGCAAGAGGCTGCTGTGTTAGTAGGCAGAGTCCTCTCTGAAGTGGGAGAGCTGCTGCCTCTCTTCCCTAACACCCTTTTGTCTAGGGCTGTGCGCACTTACTGTTGTATTATTTCGTTTCTATGACACTTGCAGAAATTACAGGGGACTGGCCCACTCATCCTGACAGAGGAGGAGAAGAGGACACTCATAGCAGAGGGGTACCCAATCCCTACCAAACTGCCCCTGACAAAAGCAGAGGAGAAAGTGCTGAAGAAAATCCGCAGGAAAATAAAGAACAAGGTAAATGTTAGTTAGCTTTGCTGGGTAATTCCTTTTCACCCTTCATTTAAAAAAATGCTGCAACAATTGTGCAGTAATGGTCTGTGGTAGAGCTGAATACTCTAAGATGTCTTTGAATAAAGTGTTTTTCTTTGTTCCTAAACACATCCATCAAATTGTCTGTCACTGTGACAGTGTGCCTCTGTCTAGTTATTTACCTGAACACATGAACAATAAAGTATTTAGCAAGCAAGGTATCAAGTTGCTGTTGCTTGGCTCCATTTTAAAAACAGTACAATCCTACCCTTATGGTAGGCAAAGACCTCTATTCTTTCCATGGTGATGAAGGTGTTCTTTTCCGCTGTTTCATGTTTTAAAATCTGACTGTGTATTTCAGTGTCCTGTTTCAGTTTTGATCACCGAATTCCATGACCTTTAAATGAATGATTGATACGAAGGCTGTGAAGTGCCCTATGAGTCTCTTCTTTCTTCCAACATGGGGAAGAGCTTAGTGATAGGGAGGAATGCATTCTTTTTTCCCTCACCAGACAGCTCACTTGTTCTAGAGGGTATTAGTACATCTTTGAAGGGTAATACATTCTGTTACTGGTTTTGCAGATAGAGATGTACATTTGCCCACACTGAATTGGAATTTGGTCTTGTAATGTATTTTTTCTAAATTTTTGGAAATGACCTTGTGCATTTTATGTACCACTTTCATATAATCAGAGTAATGTATATTGGAGGTGATCTCTGGAGGCTTTTGGTCCAACTCCTTGCTTTGAAAGCAGGGTCAGCTTAGAACAAGTTGCTCAGGGACTTGTCCAGTCATGTTTTACTGTCTCAAAGGGTGACGAGTCCTCAGCATCTCTGTTCCCATATGAGGCCACTCTTATGGTAAAAAACAAATAAATAGAATTCTTAATGTCTAATTGGAAGTTCCTTTGTTGTGACTCGTATTTGATGCCTCTTGCCAGTTTGCCGTACGCCTCTGAGAAGACTCTGACATCATCCTCACTATACAAGATAGCTGAAAGCAGCAATAGGATTCCCTCCTTAGCCTTCTCTTCTTAAATGTGAACAAACTCATCTTTCTCTGCCTTTCCTGATATGTCATGTGCTCCAGCATGCTTATTCTAGCAGCGATCCTCCTCTGGGCTTGCTTTTGTTCATCCAAAGCATTTATTTCAGAGCCACAAAGCCACAAACTGGACACTGTACTCGGCTGTGGTCTTGCAGTCGCTGAATAGAGGGCAAGAACCACTTCTCTCAGCCTGCTGGCTACAGTCTTGTTAATGTAGACTCAGATCTGGTTGACCACCTTTGCTGTGGGGTTGTGTTACTGACTTAAGTTTGACTTGTTCATTGGGACATGCAAATCTTTTTCTACAAAGCTGCTTTCTGGCACATGCATGGGCTTTTCCTCTCCCAGATGTGTTGTGCTGCAATCACCTTTTAGTATTTGTCCTAGGATATTCTCTCCAGATGAATCTGATTTACTTTTTAAGGTTAGTTCTGTAAGAGCAGGGAATTATCTTTTTCATACTGCTGAGAGGAGCAGTCTTGCTTCCGGCTGTGGAAACAGACCAAGTCAGTGCTTTGTTTACGAGGAATAGACATGAGAACAGTGCAGAGGCTTGAATCGAATACGTCAGGGCTTTTTACCAGTTTATTAATCCATCTCTGATGCTTTTCTTTTTCTATGCAAATATTTGGTGTTTTTCTTCCTTTTTCCTTAGATCTCTGCCCAGGAAAGTAGAAGAAAAAAGAAAGAATACATGGACAGTCTGGAAAAAAAGTAAGCCAGCCTCCTTCCTGTTTCAAGCGGGCCAATAGCACTAGTTGCTGGACTGGGAAGGGATCCAGCTGTTGATGCTGGGACTGTTTTGTGCACAGAGTGCCAGCTGCCATCTTGTGGTTGTGACTGAGAAAAGGCCCTTCTTCTGGCTCCTGCTTGTACGTGTGCTGGGGTGCTGCATTCCTAACTGTGTCTGCCTCCGGCACGTTGCTAACATGCCGACAAGGACTTCAAACCTTAAATAAGGCAAAGACCCCTCTGCTGTCAGCCTCCCCCTCATGCAACTCTGTTGGCCTAGTGGGTAGGCAGTGTCCAGGAAAAGGCGGAATCAAAGTGAATATATTCTGTCTTCTAGCGCAGATGGATACTGAAATAGGAAGTGGGTGAGTCAAAACTGCCTGGGAAAATAAGCAGGACTCAGGAAAACAGCCTGTGACCAAGCAACTTCCTTTAGCAAGAAGGAGCCAAACCCCCAGTTAGTGATTTATAACCCAAGTTAATCTTTCTTCCAACAGACAAGTATTCCAGTATTTCTTTCATGCACTTCACCAGATGGGTCTGTTAAACCCCTTGTACCATCTTTGGTGATATCCGTGATGTAATTTCCTTTTTTTTCCTCTTAGCTTTTATGGATGAGTCTTGCTTTCTCAGAGTTACTCTTGTGAAATTCCACCATATACATACAGATATCAAAGCCGTTTCCCTTTACCTCTTTCCATCTTCAAGCTATTCTGGCTGGTCATATTTGTCTTTTTAGGAGTCCCATATTTTTACTTGCACCTTTTACGCAGCATGTCATATGATAACCAGCTTAGTTTAGGAGATTTCCAGGGGCAGTGTGGAAGTGAGCACTCTCTTGTAAATGAATCCTCCTGGCTTATTAACCTCCCTAAACTTGAAATTCAAGGATCTGATTTCAGAAGTATAGAATTCGCTAAATTGCTTGGTGCTTCATCCTAGCAATGAAATGCACACATTGAACACCTTTGCACAAAATACTTGCTAGCAACATAAATATAGTATGTTCTATGACTTTTAAAGTAACTGTCCCATGGCCTGATGCACAGAGAAAGTCTGAGCAGGGTCTTCACTGCTGCTATTTCAAGGGGCAAAAAGTAGTTACAGCCCATCCTGAATGAGCTGCACCTGCTGGGATGTAGTTGGGCACTGTAAGCAGGTGCTCCACAGCTAGTAGTATCTTTTGCACAGTGAGATATGATTAAAAATTATGACTAAAGTTGATTGATGTAAATTTCCATTAAATGTAGGCAAGATCATAGAGCAATCTGTGAAAGCAAGTTTAATAAATGATTGATTTTTTACATTCCTCTTTCTTTCCTTGTGCTGTCTCCAGAGTTGAGACTTGTTCAAATGAAAATAGTGAGCTGCGTAAGAAGGTTGAAGTCCTGGAGAATACTAACAGGTAAGGTACGGAGGAAATAAAACAAAACCGTAGTATGATATTACAGTGAGAAGTGAAAATCTGGAAGTTAAAGAGATCAATTGAAACGTGAAGGATAGCTGTATCTGATCTGGTTAATGGCAAAGAAAGATGAGAAAGGCCCGTTATCATGACTGTGGTGTGATTTAAAGCATAGAGGCTTTGATGTCAGGTGTTAAACTGTCTCCCTAGCCTGTGGTGTGCTTGAGAAACCTTTTAGCACTCTCTGAGTTCTTCCACTGCTCAAGGAAACATGGTTAGTGACACATAACAAACAAAAAACTACAACCCAAGTTTCCAAATCATCTTTGTTTAGTGGAAGACTGTTTTGATAGGAGACCTTGTCTCAATGGTGGCTTTCTCGAAGGACATATGGCAGAAAATGTTCAATAGCTGAGCTTTTAATCGGATGTTAGCTGAGAGTGGAGTGTCAGTCATGGCTTATGGTCAGTGTGTTCTCTAATGATCACAAATTCCAATGAGTAGATATCAAATAAAGCACACTGTTAACACCTTCTAGTTAGAGGTGTTTGTAGTGATGGTGGAATATTACCGTTGAACTTGGTGGTAGCACCGAAGTTTGAGAGATGGCTGGGTTTTGAAGATAAGACCCACGATCATGGAAAATGGCCCTAGAGCTTGTCTGGCAGCCAATGTATTGCTAATTCAGTGACATGTGTTGTTTCTAATCTCCGGATCCAATCTCTAATTTCATGGAGCCAGACCCTGTAGCACTGTAATACGCTGAAGAGTCTCCCACACACTGCTCATGCATAAAGACATCTGCTGCTTGTTCGAAGAGAGCCAAGCCATTTCTGTGCCTCCTGTGTCTTCCTCCAGGATTTTACATAAAGGAACCAGGAATTGTTCTGTATGTGCGGAGTAGGGTTTTCTCTCCCAGATTCTGTCCCAGGAGGTGCTGAAGCCAGCTGCTCTAAGAATAGGTGCAGCTGTGGATGAACCACTCAGGAACAACATGTTGTCAAGCCTAGAGTTCTCCCCAGTATGGCTAAATTTGGCCACCTGTTTTCATCTTGGAGGTGTTGCGGATGCGGTCATGAGAACAGCTTTGTTGGTGTTGTCCATCCTTTTAGACAGGATCTTTAGCATCTTCTCTATTTGAAGATCTTCTCTCATGCTAAATACTCTAAAAATATTTAGTGAAGTGATATTATCTCCACATCCTTCATGCTCTGGGCATATGGGATGAGTTGAATTGTTTTCTTCCTCTGCAGTAGCATTGATACCGATTTGTAATGTTCTGCAGAGAAGCAGATGTTCCTGACCCTCTGTACAGAAATTCTTGTAATTCATGGCAATGCTGTTTTGGCTGTTTAGATACAAACTGTACCTAAAATCTGTTAAGGTTTCAAATTGAAATACTGAGAAATTTGTAAAATTGTCTGCTTTCATCAAGCCTGAATTATGGGACATAACACACTATGGGTTTTTTTACCTTAACTCCAAAGAGCCACTTTTCTTATTTAGTGCACAATGCGCAACAGTCTCATTCAGAGAATCGTTCTAGGCCCTTGTTTAATGTGCATTATCCACTTCCTATGGTGAATCCAAAATGTCTGGTTTCCTCATTGGTCTTTGCACAGAGCCTTGATGTGGCATCCAGAAACTGTTCATATGTTTCAGAACTCGTCTTCACAGCATCCTATAGCTGGTCCTTCCAGCTGTGTCCATAGCTACTGCTCCTATGTACAGTCAGGAATCAAAGTTCAAAGCAGCGATGGTCAAAATTACGCGGTGTCTGTTTATTTTTGATGCCCAAATTTAAATGTTTAGGATTTTATTTCTCAAGATACCTAGCACACAGTCATACACACGTGTATCTTACTTAATATGCCGAAAGAAGAGCCCCATTTGACTTTAGTTGCAACTTTGAGTGTTCAATGCAGTAAAAAATGAAGATGTTGTTGAAGGTATTATCTAAAAGTAGACCTACAAACATTAGAGCTGTTCTTTTGTTGTAAAAAATTGTGAGAGTGGAATAAATATAACAGGATAATAAGAGCTGTGATGACATGTAAAAATGTTCATGCATTCAGTGTGGATGAAGACAAAGTTGTTTTTTTACCTTGTTGGAAAATTGGGCTATAGCTGCTTACCAAAAGGTTTATGCACCTGTATGTGCTGTCAGTCAGTATCATGTTTCCATAGTCTGGCTTCAGCTGAGAGGAACTGAAGGGCACTTTCCAAAACATACAACTATTGAACAGCGTAATTTCCTTTCAGTATATGCAATCAGTTTTGTAGAGCATGTTATTCTATATATAGAACATGTTTTGCACAGATACATACCTAAGGCTTCAGGGAAACCCTGCTTGCATTTCAAAAATCTGGCTCCAAACCACAGAAACACTGGATTTTTTTCTGGTAAAAATGTTCCTACATTATTCTCACTAACATGAAAAAATTGAGAAAAATCTTCCCTGAGAGCCTGCCTTAGCCTGAAATTCTGGATCTGAAAATATGTAATGTAAAAGGTGCAAGTGTGGTCAAAAACTTTGCATCCAGAAGCATCTCCCTTGACATTTATGCATCTTAAAAGGCAAGACAAGAGGCTAGGGATCAAGATGCAAGGGAGTTTTTAATTCTCATTACTGCGAGTGGGTGACTGCAGGATTTTTGGCACCTTCAGTATTAGAACACTAGCATATGTTTCCTCTCCTAATTTATGTGACTCAGTCTCTTAAAAGAAACCCATCCAAGTTCCTTTCTAGGCAGTTTTCTCCAAACTAAGGAAGCACATTATTACATGCATATCTGCTATGTCTTGTAGCCACAAGTGAGCCAGGCTGTCATTGGTTTCAGTAGCATCTGAACATGTGGGGTACTGCTGTCTTAAAAAGCAAAGGGTGTGAGAACAAGCTGGCTCCAAGAGTTGAACTGACTTGTCGCAGTCACCGAGAAGGCTTAATCCACTCAGGTTTTGGCACTGGGACCTAAGGCAGAAACTGCCAGTGATCTAGGGGCTTTAATATCGTCTCTGACACCAGCACTGTCTAGCTGGGACCCATGGCTATTTGGGCTTAAAAACAGTATTGAAACATCTGGTACTGTGTATGTCAATATGAGAAGTCGTTTTGCTTTTCATTTCTGTTGAGACTGTATCATAGAATCATAGAATTGTTTTGGTTGGAAGAGACCTTTAAGATCATGAAGTCCAACTGTTAACCTAGCACTGCCAAGTTACCACTAAACCATGTCCCTCAGCACTACATCTACACATCTTTGAGAAACCTCCAGGGATGGCGACTCAGCCACTTCCCTGGGCAGCCTGCTCCAATGCTGGTTAATTCTTTCAGTAAATGAATTTTTCCTAATTTTCCCCTGATGCAATTTGAGGCCATTTCCTCTTGTCCTATCACTTGTTACTTGGGAGAAGAGACTGACCCCCATCTTGCTTCAGCCTCCTTTCAGATAGTTTTAGAGAGCGAGAAGGTCTCCCCTCAGCCTTCTTTTCTCCAGGCTGAACAACCCCAGTTCCCTCAGCCGCTCCTCATGAGACTTGTTGTCTATAAATACATTGATGATCACTTTTCCCGGAGAAATGATAGACATAGGATGCAATTAGCATACGGTTGAGAGTGTCATAGATGGACAATGCATGCAAGTAGCTGCTTGAGTTGCTGCCGTGCAGTAATGACTAGCAAGTTGTGTAGATCTCCACGTTGACAGGAACCTTAAAGGCAGTAGCTTTACAAATACAGTTGGGACGTTCTTCCATTTCTTATGCTCTGGCTGAAGCTATTGAGCAGTCATCTAAAGATTAAGTTGCATATCAGTCTGACCCACCAAGGGTTTATCAGCACCAAAGCTGCCAGACTTCACTGATTTGCACGGCTGTTCCTTTATTTAAGGCTGGTAAAGCCATTTTACCAAGTCATTTTCAAGAAGTGAAGGATCTGGATTTAAGTTGCAGTGAGATACCTCGCACTTCACTTCAGACGACCCTTATAATAGCTGACAAAGCGTGGCAGCCCTGGAGCAACTCCTTGTTTTCAAAGCAGCAGGACAGTGTTTTTCTGCTGAAACATCTTTGATGAAGAATTTCTGGATTTTTTCTTTGTAATGCAAATGAGGACAAATTGTGGATTTTTTTCTGCTTTGAGATATTCTGGTCTTTCAGTGAAAACCTTACTTTGGGATTTGCTTTCTTTACTACAAATAGAACAGGCAGAGAAGGAATCTGTGTGTAGAATTGGAAGACAGTAATTTTTATCTCTCCTTATCAAAATTAGGTTTCGTTGCTCACAAAGTAGATAAATTCCCTGAAGAATCTTTCTCAAAATAAACAGTGTTTGGTGTCCCCTAGAAAATGTCTTTTTTTGTTTAAATCACTGTTGGATTTTTAACATAAACACTGAATTGAGGAAGCCTCCCAGGTGGCTGGGTTCATCCTGGAGTGACAAATTTCCTCCCCTTAATCAAAGTGTCACTGGAAGCAGAGGAGAAGCCTTGACTTGTTCCTTACTTTGGTAGTGAAAGGGACTCTTCTGAAGGTGGATACTTGAATGTGCACATGAAAACAAGACATCACAGGCAAAGTGAATTTGCTGGCAGTGTGTGGAAGGGAGAGCAGGAGTCTTCAGTCACTTTACAGCTTTCCTATGAGGTGCTTCCATTGGCAGGAAAAAGCGTGAAGGCACGTTCACACCTCCTACGGGAGGTGACCCTCTAATTGAATATCACTGGGAAATGTGTCAGACACAGTGAAAATAATCCCTGTGGGTGCAAACCCCCTTATGCATGCTGCCTTGGTGCCGTGCATTGTTTCCTGTTAGGATTTAGCCACAGGCAGCGTGTTTCACTAAAAGCATTCATGGCCTTCCCGCTGCGCGTTTGACCGAAGTTCCTGTTCTACAGAGCAGAGAGCTGTTCCTTTTCCCTCTCTTAGTCCAGATTGTCCCTACAGCCATCCAGTAACAATGAAGGCAGCTTTTGCAGGGGAAAGGAGATCATTTGCCCTTGGAATCCAGTCTTCCACCAACCCAGATTCAAAGAGAGGATAAAAGCACCAAGGAGTGTCCCATTTTGCAGTGGCAGGGTAAACTGGTATAATGTCTGAACAAACAAACTTGTTTCTTGCTCTTGCCTTGGCTCTCGCTCTTAGTTTGAAAATGTACCTGTAGCCTGTCACCTCCCAACACTGAGTCCTTGTCTGCTGGGAAGACGACTGTAGCTCTGCTCAAACAGATAAATGACTTGGGGGAGAAAGACATTTTCTATGAAGGCAGTTGGTAAATAAGGTGGGTGATGAATCTTCCTCTGTGTATAGGAGACCTGACCTCAGAATACCTGCCTAATTATACTTTCCAAAAGGAGAGTGTTTTGGAATCAGCTCTCTGAGCCCACTCTGTCCAGCAGGTTTTTTAAATTGGACACAAAAAGGCAGAGATGAGCAAAACGAGAAGTGCCTCTTCTCTGTTGATTTCCTCAACAGTCATTAGCTGTTTTCTCACTGTCGCCTCCACAAAAAGTGGCAAGAGCGATCAGCATTTCAAGGCTGCTGCTGCCGCCAGGCCCCGAGCTGGGGAGGAGGAGGAGAGCTCCTTCCTCCTGGCTCTGCAGCGCAGTTCTGTGACTGAGGCCTGAAAGGAGGGGGGAAATTTAGTCCTCCTATAATAGCACAGTAAGTGCAGGGTTAAAAAGCATTGCTGTATAGCATAGCTAGTGGCATAAGGTGGGAATACTGTATGCGGCACGTTCTGTGCTGGAAGATGATCTATATCACGTACCAAGTCTTTGTGAACCCTGTGCCGTGTAGCAGATGGGAGGAGGACTTGGGGAAAGATGCGGAAGGGAGAAGGGAACTAGGATGGTCTCATTTCTGTGATGGACAGAGTTTTCATCTCTTAATTTGCCTGTGGTCTCTCTTATAGTGAATAAAGGACAGAATTAGACAAATCGCTTTCTTTTTTTAAATATTGAGTTGCAGAATAAACCATGCTCTCAAGAGCATGTGACTTCCTTAATAAGTTGAGAAGGATCTGCTGGCCCAGATAAATCTCTGCTGTGAGCATGCCTTGTACTCATTTCAGAATGCATTCCTGAAGTCCTTGAATTCATTAAACCCTAATTAGCAATGAGCATTGATGATTAAAAAATCTATAATAATAGGCAGACAAGTGTATATTGAGCTGTGAAGGCACCTCTGGGTCTGTCCTACAATTAGCTTTTAGCCAGTTTGATCTTAAAATAATCCTTCTATTTTCTCTGACATCCTAACCTTGTCTCTTGCCTTAGCATTTGACGTCACAGGCTCCAAAGCTGTCGCCTGGAGTTTTGTGGGGGTTACCCTCTGAAATAGGTTGTGAGACTTACAGGAGAAATTAAGAGTAAAATTGGAAACAAATAGCAAAGTTAACATCGTGATGCAAAATTGTACTATATTTGACTGTGTCGAGGGCAAGTATGCGGATTACTTCTAGTCTGTTAAAAAGCTTTAATGAAAATGAAATGAAAACTGCTGTGAAAACGTTATATCAATCATTCTTTGAGATAATTTACCATGTAAATTCCTAATATTCTAACTGTGGTAATCGATGATGATGCAGCAAAAGAAAAACAGCCAGAAAGACAGAATACCTTCCTGGTTTGGGACTGTTGACTCCAACCAGAACAGAATTGCCATCATGGCTGGGGGCTCCGAAAGACACAGAGTAGCCACTTCAAGCATCTATGATTTTTGTCAATTCCTGGAGGATTTAGCAAACCGCAATAAAGTGCTTTATTTAATAAATGAATTTATGAGAAATTAAGTCTGTGCCTAGCTTTAAGACCTTCTCTTTGAAAATGGTCCAGCATGTGGTCCAAACCACTGTACGGCAGGTTTTCAGATAAAGGAGGTAGCTGTATACCTCTACCACCAAGTAGAGCAGTTACAAACTTTCTTCTGCACCTTTTCACATAATGGTGAAACTCCTGCTGAATTCGTGACACGGAACCAGGTTCTATATGCATCTAGTCGCTTGCATGTAGAACACTTTCAGTTGTTTGTGTGTTTACCAGAATTGTTTCTTGTAGAAACACTGAAAATAGTTTTTATTTGTAAGAGCCTTCTGAAAGTGCTGAAGAAGTAATTGTCCAGGGACATCGCTGGAGGGAAAGCCAAAAGTTCTTTTTGAAAAGTCCAGATGTAAAAATCTTGTAAAAACTAACAACGTTCTTGCTGCTAACTTCAAGGGGAGGACTTTAATGATCTGTACCTTGTCATAAATGTTATATTATTGCCAGGTGTGGAATTTGAAGCAAAAAGCTGTTTAACCAGCAAGTACATCAGTGCATTTGATGCTTGTCTTTGCTTTCCAGAACGCTTCTGCAGCAGTTGCAGAGACTCCAAGCCATGGTTGCTGGGAAAGTGTCCCGTTCTTGTAAGGCAGCTAGCACACAGACAGGGACCTGTCTTATGGTGAGTGTCCCTAAAGCTGGGAATTGTAGGGGAATGAGCATCTCTTTCTACTGTTCAAAGGCACATCCCTTGTCTGTGAAGCCCCTCGCTTGCAAATTCTCAGCTTGGGAAACTTCTCTTCAAAATTTGACAGGTAATTTTGAGGAAGGTGAGACTCCTGGCTGATGAAGAGTAATGGTTATGGGGAGGCATTAAATTCTGGAGGAGGCTGGGCCTATGCTTTTTACTGGATGCTGCAGTGATGAAAGAAGGAGCACTGCCCCTCTGAGTGACTGGTTTTATTATTTCCTACAATATTGTGTTTGAGAAATGGTGTCTACAGCTGTAAAGTGAAAACAAGAGTGACCTTTGATGCCTGGTTCTTTTGATTCCAGTAAAAATAAACTTATTCATCCAAGTAAAAATATGACTAAGGCTGTAAATCTGCCTCTGGCCTATTTCAGTAATAGTAGTCAGGGTAAGAAAAGGATTAGAATGACACTTTTCCCTCCTTAGACTCAGCCAGCAAGTTCCCTTTATACTAGTGCTATAAATTGATGGAAATTGTTTTCAAGGCCTAAGTTGTTCTCCTAGTCTGCCAGCCTCTCTGTCACTTCGAAGCAGGACTGGGGCCAGCAGCAGAAATAACCTTGGAAATTCCCAACAGCATCTGTAAAACACACATGATGGTGGTTGTGTCTGCTTTTCAACTTTGGGTGTAAATAAGGGTACAGGCCAAAATGGTGGCAGATGTTGAAAACAAACTCCAGCATTGAAAACTACCCTTTAAAACACTGAATAGTTATTGTATACGTGCCTTTGCTAAGAGACACGGTATGTAGTGATGAAAATAGCCTCAAATGATTTGTTTTGAACGGATCTGCTTCGCGTTGATTCTTGGTTTTGATGCACACATGTGGGCAAAGAGCTAGTGCACTTACCTCTTCTGCATCCTCCCTTTGCCAGATGGTGGTGCTGTGCTTTGCAGTAGTTTTTGGCAGCTTCTCTCAGAGCTATGGGCCGTATCCTTCTGCTACAAAGATGGTGTTGCCCAGGCAGCATTCCTCACCAGAGTCCTACACAGACTCCATTGGTAAGTGACAACTATCCCAGTCTTGCTCCCTGCTTGGTTGTGCTTCGGCACTTGTTTTCCACCCCCATCCCTAATCCCCTCCTCAAGCACCCCTTGTTTTTCTGCTCCTTAGCGGGCCATTCCTTGGTATACCTGTGTTTTTCAAAAGGATAGCTCAGCAAGCTGTTCTGATGGCAGAAGACTTCATAGATGTGGGCGAAGCCTTTCCCCCCTAGCATGCTTGATATTTCTGTTTGAAGCCATTTTGTTTCTGTTTGTGGAACTAAAGCTAGTGGTCTCTAAAAGGTAGCAGGGTTTCTACTAGGCAGCAAATGTTAAAACACGCAACTGGTATCAGCTGGTGTGTCCTTTGCCAGCGGCAACAAAGAGTCCAGGGGCTGAGTGGGAAACTATTAACCCTCTATACTCGTAATGAACCAGTTGCTTTCAACCTATGTTATTAAAGTGATTGTTTCATTTTGGTTTTGTTTTGTGACTAATTCAGAGCTTTTTGATCCCTACCTGGACCACTGCTGTGGTATCTTTCCTCAGCTATCAAATTACCAGTTAATCACTATGAAAAGACCTTTGCAGCTTTAGTTCTGCTCTGACGGTTTCCATTTCCTGAAATGACGTGGACTGTTCCCTGAGCCGCCTGTTTCTCATCTCTTTTTGCCTTCTGTCTTTGTATGCAGTGAGGTCAAGGAGTCTGCTAATTTATGAAGAGCCTCACCAACTGGAGGAGTCGTCGGGCCCGATCTCCTTTGCAGATCGCAATGACAGGCAGGCAGACACCTCCAAGTACGCAGCGCTGTCCCTGGAAGCCATGCCGGGGACGCAAGAGGATGATATCATGCAGTTCACAATAGCCAACGAGACGAGGCTAGAGAAATCGGTGCTGCTGGGCCTGCAGCAGCACAGGTGAGTGCAGGGTGGGCTGCTTGTCATACGGGTGTTCGGCGTCACTGTCATTTGTGCCTGGAGGCCAGCAGTAAGAGTCGGGGCTCAGCTGTGGAATGTGGAGTAAGAGTTTGGTCTCTATCTGGAGAGCTTATAGGCAAAATTATTGTTACTCTGGAGAAGCGGTTGCAACAATATTGTAGTAATACAGCTACCAAACTCGGTGCTTCTGCCAGAAATCTAACCCCTATGAGCCTGTTAGTTGCGCCTACCCACTTCTTTAAGCACTTACTTCTCTGTCCCCTGAAGGAGTAAGCCTTTGCCACTTGGGTGGAATTGTGAGGCTGTGACTCACTGGACTTTCTACGAGATTAGGGTGTGAAGAGCTGGAGCCTCTCGCAGCAGTGATCTTACTAAAGCATTACTGTGGAAAGTTTGCAGGACTCAGTCTTAAGAGGCAGACCTGCTAGGTTATCTGAACTACCTAACACAGAGCTCCTTCGTAATTTTTTTTTTTTTAATTTTTAGCATAAATCTAAGTCTTTGGTGCCTCTGCAAAGAGAGAGTTTCACTGGTTTAAATATGGATGTGCAGTTTTCTTTCCACTTTACCTTTTATTTTGTCCTGCCACTGTCCTGTTGGCCCACATCTTGGTCTCTGCTAACAAGCAGTAGTAAGCACACCAAACAGTGGAGAGAGGGATTTTGTTTGAAAGAATGCAATTCTGAGGGCTAGGATGAACCGTATCACCCCAAGCATGTCTTCTTAGCACTTGTGTCAAAGTTACACCTAGAGCCAAAGAGATGGCTCATTTGATGTGTTATGATACTGCAGCTGATAAGTATCTGGTAAATAATGAGTACCTTCTTAGCATTAGCCAATTCAAGCAGGATATATGCTTTTAAAAATTACTATTAGGGTTAACCTTCGTTGTTTTGTTTTTTTATTCCCTGCAGAGTCAACTCCGAACTAGAAGGAAACGAAACACTGAAGATAATTGAAATAGATAGAAGAGTCAATGCCACCTCTTAAAAATAAAAAAGGCCTTTTTTCTTGACTCCCCCCTTTCCCACATATTTTCAACCAAAGTCCCCTTGACTTGTCATCCTCAGTGAACCAAAGCACAAAAGAGAGGGAGTTCAACTTCTGCATTGACTGGTGAGGCTGTGACTGCAGATGGGATCTTTTATCTTTGTAACTCCCTTCCTCACTTCACACACAGTTCCTGTCTTTGCTTTTATTCCTTTCCTGTCTGATACTGCAAGGGCAGGATTGAATTATGATGGCAGATGATGCCAGCAGTGTGCCGGTGACTGGTGGGTGTGCGTGCGTGCATGCACGCATCCTAGTCTGAGCACAAAGACGTTTTGTAGAAGAGTGGAATATGCAAAACTGATGGGAGCATGTGGGTGACAGGTTTCTTGGGAGAGGGAATTGAGAGAAAGAGGAGATGCAGTATAATGCTGCTTGGAATCTAGCCACAGCTCTGTGCCTACTGGTCTATAGCACTTGAGCCTTTTGAAGGGATTGAGAAGCATGATCTGTCTGCTTCTGAGGGGACAAAAATGGGCCCTGATACTGTTAACAGCACAGGCAGGAGAGGGGTGGGCAATGATGATGAATTGTGTCCCCCCCAGCTCTTTCTCTCTTCTCCCCTCCAGCCCCTTTATCATTTAGTGGGGTAGGTTTCTCTCTGGGTTGAAAGCAGTCCTAGTAGGCTTCTCTACTGCTTCCACCCTTGTGAATTCAAGCAAAGATCAGTCGCTGTCTTGTCACACTGTCTGTGTGGGAGAATTACGCTAGTTTAACTAAATCTGTTTAGAAAGCAGGTTTTGTTAAATTTATACAATGTTTTGGATGGATGTCCTTTAGTCTGCTTAAAGCTAATCTGTTTAGCTTAAATCAGTTCCTTCCCAACAAACTAAATCAATGTAAGGCTTAAACCAGAAGTGCCTCCTGAGAGGATCATATGAATTTAATTTATTGGCTTCTAGATGTGTTGATGGAATTTCTTATGTAGACCCAGTCTCAGATTGTCCTGTGATTTCCTTGCCTTGCCATCTTCCTGTTACTGTTGTAAATAGTATTTATTAGCTTTGCAAAATTTTGTTCAAGCAGTTGCAATGAAGAGACTTGAGCTTCCCTAACCCTGCAAGAGGTCTGGGCAAACTCTGAAATCAGACATACAAATATCACTGAATGCCCATTCCTTCCCCCCAAACTGGAATTGCCCTAAAATAAAGCCATGGGTCTTATCTTCCTCTTACCTCCTGTTCCAGAGATGTAATTTTAGACCAACTGCTTAGCCAAAAAGGTAAGGGTTAGAGATAGCCCCAGCTAGGCACAGTTCACGCCTGGAGGTGGTAGATACTGTATTAACTCTACTATTCCTGACCAGGAAAATTAAGTATATAGGCAGCAGACAAGGCAAAAGAAGGATGAGATGAGTACGTAGAGAGGTGAAGTGACTGGCCCAAGTTCAGTGGAAAAACCAAGAGGAGTATTCAGGTCCAGTTCTGGTCCAGTACTCTTCTCCCTGCTTTGTTTCCTCCTTGTCTCATGTAGCTGTTACCTGTAAGGGTTTTCCCTCTCTCGGTACCCTGGTCATGCCTTTGCCTGAGCTGTGCTTCTTGCAGTTTGTCTTTGGAGTGGCACAGTCGAACCTACCCCAGAATTTGAGCAGGGTTTTATCTTGTTGCTTACAGAAGGGTGCTCAGACTCCATTGAGGATGGATTTAATGTGAAAATCCTAATTCAGCAGGCTAGCATATACCTACTTCACAGTTTCCCAGAAGAAGTCAATTTAAAAGAATAAGCAATTTTGAAGCTCTTTTTTCTTTGTTTTCCTAGTGATAAATAAGGGAAAAACTAATGTAGCCTTACAAGTAATTTTTTACCATGTACAGTAGATATTTCCTGCAAGTATTCTATTTTGTAAAATACTGGATTTGTATTTTATTACAGCAGCTGCCACACCAGCTCCTTTCTTGTTCTTCATTCTCCTTAGACTTCCTTCCTTTGGTATCCTATTTTGCTGCCCTCAGGCCTGACTCAAATCTCAGTGAAATGAATGGAAAGGATTTGGTGGGTTACAGCAGGCTGTGGTTCAGTCCCCGCTGTGCCATTTTAAGAAGGCGTTTCACATGAGTGACAGTGAAACGTATCTGACTCCGTGAAGGTGTCATGATTTTTGGTGTACAGACGTACTTTCTAGGTAATGCCCTATTCTTCTATGCAAGTGCCTTTTTGTTATTTTACCTTTGGTGGCAAGTAGAGGAGAAATGCCATTGTAGGCTGTTTTGCAAGTTTTCCCTTCTTCTTGGCACGGGTTAGTCTCCTCCCTAAAGCCTCTTCCCCTTTACAGTGATACTGCTGGGTCCTCTGCATCATTCCAGTATCCATCAATGACTTTAATTGGGTTTTTTAGAGCAATAATTTAAGGCTTCACATAAAAAACCGAACACTAGTGGGTGCCACTAAGGTTGCCACAAGGGGTGGCTGCATTCCTTTGCCACATGAGGTCAGCAAAGTGACAGGAGAAGGCTGGGACTGACCTTTCCACTACCATATGGCTGGTCAGTATAAATCGCCAAGGTCGTAGCTTAAAAAAATTTCTTAAATTGTCTTTTTTTTCAGAGCACCCATGGTTTGCCACCCCTGAGGGCAACTGAGTGGTTGTCTTCTGCAAAAGAGGCCCCAAGCTGTCGAGCACAACACTGCCCTTACTAGTCCTGCAGTTTGCGCTGTGCATAAGTAGGAGGCCGCTCTGCCTGAGCTCATGCCCATTATTAGTTTAATGGATCACCTGCCATTGCAGATACAGTCGATTTCACTGTATTGAAACCAAAAGTGAACTATTTCTCAATACATAAAGGACAGACAATTTCGCAAAACCCAAACCACCCCTCCCAAACCTACTGCACTAGTCACCATTAAAGCTTTGCCATTTTATTTGCTTAATTTGGGCATGCCAGATCAAACCTGAGTGGGAGATAGTCATGTTTTCATCTGGGCCATTTTCAACTGGCCACGTTCTGGGTCAGGCCTGTGAACTAATTCATCCAAGCCAGTATGGCAATACCGATTTTCTTGTACCTGTTTGATAATCTGTTTCTATAGTCTTAATTTGTGTAATCCTTTAAATTATTTTTAGGTACTCTCTTGGGGAATCTCTTGACTTAGCACACACGTTGCTTGGGGATTTATGATATTAAATATTACTTCTTTATAATAAGGAAAACCTTCGGTATGTTTGTGATCGTTTTTCTGCAGGGGCCTTGACAGACCGGGTTTCTCTGCTGGGTATTAGGGGCTAAAGAATTCTCCTGTCATCACCTGCTCGCAGGCTGTTACGCGACAAGGACCTCACCGTCTCCAGCGGTAGTTCCTGCCCGCGTTTCGTGCCTAGCAGGGGGACAGAGGAGGCAGGACCCGTGCGGTCACACTGCCACCAGCCTCAGCAGCCCAGGTGGGGACGCGGGGGTGAATGTCGATGCACTGCAGACCGCCTGAAGAGGCAGCTACATGCGCTCTGTGCTAAGGGCATAGGGAAGGAGTAGTAAAGCCTATTCAGAGAGGATGCCAGGAGAAGCGCTTTTAATTAGCTCAGCAATATTACTTGAGGTCTCAGCCTTCTGCCATTATACTTTTTCCGGTGATCGGTGACTTGGTGCTGTAGAATAATGTGTTTGTATGGGCAGGGTAGGCAAAGGCCTTATGTACTACTTAATTTCCATTTCCACTAGAGGACTTGAGTGATGCTTAAGAGTCTTCAGCTGTAACATTATGCTGCTTGTCAGCGCAATTTCATACACACTAGTGAACTTACCTTTTGGCCCGTAGCTTTAAAGCATGTCTAGATCTGTTGGGTCTTCGCTTCTAGGGAGATAAACTATGAAGGAATGTAGGGCATTATTTTTATAAAAATATATGTATATTTAAAATTATCAAGCACAGGGCATGTGACAGTTCTAACCTTGTTACCAGTGTGTAGATAATGTTGTTTGTTTTTTCCCCCCAGGCTATTTATAGTTCTCTGCTGCATTTCTCTTATTTCATCCATACCATTCAGTGTTTTTCAGCAGCACAGACTAATAATGGATTAGGCTGAGGTTCTTAGGCCAGATCCCAGCGGATACAACGCATACTGCTTCTCACTTTACCATTTTTGGAGGCTGCAGGTCTGATTTATACTGGCAGGGGACCTCTTCCATATCTCTCTGTGTAACAATGTGTCTCAATGTATTCTTGATTTTTCTAATGTAGAGCTGCAAATGAATATAAAAACTTTTCTTCTTTGTTTTTTTTTCCCCTGCTAAAAAAACAAACAACCCACCTCTCCACTCCCATCCCCCCAAACTATCAGCGGTGAATCTGTCTAGACACACTTAGAATGTAGGTCAAGTAAATGAATGATACTAATTGCTACGTTGGGAGGGATTTCCACTGAGTATTTGGGCTCTCGATTCTAGCTAATGCCAGGAGGCCATTGTACAAAACTCACGCAGCTAAGAACAGAAGTATATGGGGTATTTTTATACTCTTGGTGACTAAAATATTTCTTTCTCAAGTCACTAATTAGAAAGGGAACATTTTGTATTCTGAAGGTGAAATGGTAGGTCAGTACTTTGTAACTACAAAAGTTATACTTGCCTATGTATGTAATCTAGAGCTATGATGTGTTGCTGCTTTGCACTATAGCATTAAGGATAAACAACTTCGGGGATTACAAAGATGAATGAACGTGTTACGGTCTTTACAGATGTGTAAGGATTCAATCAGTGGGCCAGGATATTGTAGCTTTCTCAAGGCCAATAAAATGACAGTGGGTATTCAGGGATGTGTCGAGGGTGTGATCTCGGTGACTACAGCATTGCTTAGGTCATCAGCATCCATTGGAGACTACAGGATTGAGAGGGAAATTGCATTTGTTTTTGTGGTTTTCATGTCAGGCCTTTTTCTGCTTTGGTATATACCTGAATTGACTTCCTGCATAGAAAAGCGTGCATCTCACAGGAAACTCATTTGTGATGCTGAAATGGAGTTTCAATATTCTTTTTTATCAGTAGTCTCTACTCTGCCCTCAAGCCCATCTTCATACTCCAAGAGTTGGAACTGAATAGGTGAAAACAAAACATGCGAAAGCTGGATTTGTAGACCTGTCTTACAGAAAAGATGAAAGAAATGGCTAATGAGGGGACTTCTGACATCACAGGGAAACTTCCTAGTTCTTGATTCCATAAATCAGCAGTGATAGCCTTTTTCGTTAGTTCGTTCCTGCCTAGTTTTAGCTTTACTCTTCCCATTGCTCTTTAATACTATGCAGTCCTGTTTATGCATGTCTGACCTTTGTGGTATATGCCATTTTTCCTTCCAACCAGCAGGTAAAAATCTTTTTGAACTTCAGCAGCCCGTAATTAAGGGAGTGGGAGGGAGAGAGGGGGAAGCAGAGGCAAGTAATCAATTTCTTTTAACAGAACTCTGCTCGAATCTGACTTTGCCATATCAGATTTTAATGCAATGGTGCTCATGCAACGGCGTCTTGTTTTCTTCATTTGTACAGACAGCAAGAATGAGTGCGAGCGTGTGTGTATCTGTGCATGTGTGCACGGTGAGCAATTAAAAAACCCCCACAGAATTGTTTTTTTAATGTAGTAAGCATCACTAAATAAAGGCATCTACCTGAACACCCAGGGCACATTCCACTTGGTGCAGCAGAAAGTCCAGGCGTTTCTCTGCGAAACCTGTTCACATTCCACCTCACCGAGCGCTGGTAAAACTGTCGTGCAAATCGCTGTCTGAAGTCTGTCCTATTAGCAATATTTGACTGAAAGTTGTTGCACTGTGTCCTTTAGTGTGTGTGCGCGTAAACTGTCTGGCCTTTCTGTATGACAGCTCTGGCTTGGTACAAAAAAAAAAATTACTTTAGACTTTATTGTATCTTTGAGTGTCATTTTTGTTCTGCAGAATTATGGCTTTGAATGCTTTTTTATATATATATATATGGTGTAAATTAGCCATAAACAGTGGCTTCTGGGAGCTGACAACTCAAGGAACACAATTTGCTGAGCTGGTCTTCTGGGACAGGACCTAAAGATCCCCCCTTCCCTGGGAGCAAGACTGCCCTAACCGCCCCAGGGCGCAGTAAGATGCCAGCAAGGGGAAGCAGTTTGCTCTCAGAGGGCCATTAAGTACAGAGGTGATTAAGTACATCATAATTTCCCTGAGATTTGCTGGGCCTTCCAAGGGTGAAGTACCTGGTGTTACCCTCTTGAAGAGAAATACGTATCCAGGGCCAAAGCCATTGCCTTGGGCCCTGCAAAACATCACCGTGTGACTCCACTCTGCCTGTGACAGCCCTAGGGCACTGCAGCTGATCTTTCCCTTTCCCTCCGCCCATGTGGGTACAGTATGGGTTTGTGCAAAACATTTAAAACTATCTAAGATGAAAAGGACAGTCATACTAGTGCAAAAGCACCCCCTGCCCCACCTCAAACTCCTTGGTAAACTGCGTTGGAGCCTCTTCTGACTGCAGATATCTCTATTCTTTTGCCGTCAGTCTGTTTGTGGAAGTGTGTTCAGTGGCCTCTCTATTTTTGTACGAGCGCTGTCATCTGGATACAGCCCCACCTGATTGGTCACACTGCAAACATGTCCGTTGAGTGAAAAGAAATTGCTCTTTTTCCTTTATAAATCATCTGCTTGATTCTCTGAAAGAACAGACTACCTGCTTTTGTAGCCTAAACATGTATGTAGCTAAGTATGTTATGCTTTTCATTTCTTGCAAATAAATATTTTCTGTAGAAAAAAGCAAGCTCAACTCGTCTGCTTTCCTGATGGTTGGAAAAGATCCGGTCCCTTGGCTTTCCCGAGTGCAGCGCTGTGCGCAACGCATCCGTCTTCAACAGGGCGGAACCCTGGTCACTTAGCGCTTTGCCGGACAGAGAAGGTTAAAAGCAATGGTGTGGGTTTTTACTGAAGCTGGCTGCCCCTTCCCTTTTTTGAGATTAGTGGAGAATTATATCTGTCAATAACGGCTGGAAATTAGGCAGAGCCTGATGGCATTTAATAATGTTAATGGCACTTGAGTGCAACTATGCAGTACAGCTCCATTAATATTAAATTCTCTCTCTATAAAAGTGGAATCCAGGAAGGCTGATGCTCAAGGGGGGTCTTAGCTTCAGCCTTGTGATACCAGGCTGCCAGAGCTTGATTCATGGGGGAAAATAGTCCTCTGGAAAGTAAAGGCCTTTCCCTACTCTGACTATATACTGGGCAACTAATTGCTTCAACTGAAGCAAACCCTTAATAGAGCTCTTTCTGGTTTAGCTTTTAGGGGTTGGGTCCTCTGCTGGCCTCGGCTCCTTCCCTTATGCCGGCTCACTCCTGAGACAGCTGAGGAGCTTTCTCCAGCGATTCAGAAGCTGCTGTTTTTGCCCATGCAAACAGCCGACGTTACGCCCCGTGGCCCAGAAGCAGCATCCAGTCAAGGGATGGCATTAACCTTTGCTACTTTAGGTAGACGTGGCAAAGAAAATACGCAGTTTCTTCAGGTTTGGGGACTCCGTGGCTTTGCTCGCCATCCAGGGAACTTGGAATTGGTGACCTAGCACAGATGTGAAAATTACCCTGTGCAGAGCTGGCTTCGCAAATGGTGTAGTCACTTGTATTATGCCAGTTTTCTACTAGGAAAGGGAACTTGTATAGAAGTACCATGCATCCATACGGTAGCAGCCCAGAGCTTATCCTCCGCAGGAAATACTAGCGATGGAAGTAATAGTTCCGGCTTTACTGAACTGAAAAGGGGAGTGTGACAGATGGCTTTGGTGCTTCCTTTTCAAGGCTTCTTAAAGAAGGCTGCTTTAGAGGTTGGGGAAGGCAGCGTACCATGAAAACTGGAACACCCTGGCCTGCACTAAATTTGTGGCTCGTGCGGATTTTCAGAAATGCCTTGGTTTTGGGCTGAGAAGGTTAAAGTAGCAAAAGAAATGGGCAGTGAAAGAGAAAAAAAAAAAAAATTCTTCCAGGTGCTTTTAACCTAAGGATTGCCTTTGCTGCCCACCAACATTTATTATTCTAAGAAAAGGAAACTGGAATGAGAGGTTTATTTTTTCCCTGTCTAGTCTTTTTGGTCTGTCACATCGCACACGCAGCCTCCGTGCAGTGCTGTAACAGAACAGCTCTCCCAGGTGGAGCCTGGTTCCAGCACCAGAACATCTTATCCCTCTTCTCCAGCCTCCTTGGTCAGAGCAATGGATAAAGCAGCTCTTCCTTACAAAACTTGTTTTCGGTACCTGAATGAAGAAGGTCTGTGGTGCTTTCTCTTGGAAGGTGGGGGAAGAAGGACTTGACTTTGTCCTTGAAGTTCTGCATCCCGCTCCTTTGCTGTCATCGTTTCAGAGGTTATTGCAGCCACCATCTTTCTCCTGCTGCTGCTGGGTGCCCCTTGCTTTCCAAACAGGCAATTTCACTTGCTAGAAATATTGATCCAGGGTACTTGTTAGCAGTATCAAGCCATACATAACATTTTTAGAGGAAAATCGTTAGCCTATGACTGATTGGGGAAGTCGCCCTCGCCTTAGTTTTAGCTGAGCTCAGTTCCTCCGAGCATACAAAACACCGACTGGTGATTAACGGTTGGTTAAGAATCTCCTCGGGTCTCGGTATTACCCTTAAAGCATCACACAGCAGGCGATGCTGCAGGGAGTCTGTGATTAAAAAAGAAACCCACATACAATGGAGAAATGCTGGGTGATGAGCTGTCAGCCTCGCTACCTATCACCCTCCGGTACATGCTGTTCTTTGAAACGCGTGCTACTGTTTGAATTCAAGGCTGGATTTTGATACTCGTTTCTCAGGCTGATTCCCACTGCAGGAAAGGAGGAAGGGTGTCCGAATGCACCTTGCAATGCCTCTCACAGCGCGGTTCAGGTAGTAAGTCTTCACCCTTTGCTGTTAGCTGTTGCTTGTACCTATTTTACAACATCACAGACTGCGCCACCCCTGCAGGTGTTTCATGGTAGATTCATTACTGGTGCTCCCTTTCCTGGTTCGTTTGCTTTTTTTTTAGAAACATGGACCTCATTACCTTAGAGTTTAGACACAGTGAGCAAAAACTTGCACCTTTGCCATAAATAAAACAATTCTGTAGGAGCCACATCCCCTAGAGAGTGAGCACTGGAGGAAATGACCTTCTGGGTCTAGTCCTGCCCGTGGCGTGCCGGTGAATTTGGCTGACCTTTCTTCGTGCTTCAGATTCCTGATCTGTGAAATGGGGCCAGTGGTGGCTTCCTCTGCTCTATAAAGCATGCTGAGATTAACCAAATTAAAGTGATCCAGACAAGGTAGTAATTACAAGCAAAAGCATGCTTCGCTTCGTGTTGAATGAGTAACGCTTCTATGTCTTGTCTCTCCCCAGTTTGTGCTTCAAAAAGTGATTGATTTGATGTGAGTCTCCAACTCTAGAGACATTCAAAACCTGCCTGGACGCCATCCTGTGCAACCTGCTCTAGATAGACCTGCTCTGGCAGGAGGGGTTGGACCAGATGATTTCTAGAGGTCCCTTCCAACCCTTAACTTTCTGTGAGTCTGTGATTTCTAATTTTCTTGGTGCTGTCTCCTACGGGTTTCAAATGGTACACAGAAGCCAGGAATGACTTTCTTAGCTTTCAATAATTGAATTAATCTCAAGTTGTATTTACATGAGTTCTATATGTTACTATAAAATTACTTTTTTGTGGATCTCCAGTAAGGAGGAGATTATAAATTCTGGCCCTCATCTTTGCTGTGATACAACCGAGGAAATGTAACCACTGCAGAGCAAGTCCATGTCTGTTGGATTGTCTCACTTTCACTGTCTAAAGAAATGCTTAGGTTCTGCTTAGCCCCTTTTTTAATAAATCTGTTTGGTAAAAACCTAGGTTTGATCCATGCCATTTGTGAAGGAGCAGAACCCAGGCACTTCCTAGCCAGGATCAGGTTCTTGTTGTCACCTCCATCGAACACCCTGGCAACAGGAATCGAGGCATATTTCTAGCTATGGCAGCCTATGTGCAGGAAGGTGAGCAGTGCTGCGAAATAGCTGAAAAATGGTAAGAAAATAATAAATAGAATGTAGCAGAAAGCAGTAACTTGCCAGAGAGCTAAGTGGAGCCAGCGCTGGCAGAGCTGCTCTGCCCAACATGATGATCTGCTGAGGTGAGAGCAGGTCGCTCCACGCTAAGCCTCAGCATCCCTCAGTTACCCGATGGATAAGCAGTGCTCCACTTGAGCTTCTAAATGCTGACCACAAGTGGGAGTTTTTGTGGGCATTTCTACCCGCTTTGGATCTGGGAAGGCAAGCTCCTGCTTGTTCAGTCATATTTTTAAAAAATTTTAAAAAATTGAGGGGATGCAAATACATATGTACACACACGTATGTATATAAATATATATATTTTTGTATGTTTTCCTGGAGGGTGAATGTTGAGGGTTATCCTGAGGATGAATTTTATATGCCCTTAAGGAATATGGAGCATTTAAAGTAGGGTGACTTCTCACTGGCTAGCTTGGCACACTGAACAAGTAAGGTTGCCTCATCCCTTTCTTCCCCACTGCCTGTTTTCATATATCCACCTCTTTTCCATTAGGAACAGGATTTTCAGTCCCTCCCACTCTGAATAAAACTTACTGCAGTGCACACAGCCTGTGCACGCCGGAGTGTTCAGAACAGGATTTAACAGGCATGTGCGTAATGGAATAAACCTCCTTCCTTTAGCTTTATTTCAAAACGCTGAAGTCCCTTCTTTCTCTGCATTTCCTCTTTCATTCCCACCACCCACTCTGCTATTCAAGGCATCCAGTATGGCAAGAAGTTGTTTCCACCCAGGAAAAAGACCTCCCCCCGTGCTGAAGCTTGTCAGCTCGCCCAGATGGGCAGGGGAGTCACCGCGGAGCGACGCGCGGTGCTCCTCTTAACCCAGCAACCCAGCCATCGGCACCGAGAAATGAGATCCCGCCTGTGGGAATTCAGGCTTTTGCCAGCTCGATGAGCCCAGATACTGGCAAAACCTGCTAAAAAAAAATCTTATTTTTGTGCTCCTCCTTTCCCTCCTGAGCCAGTGGTATGTCTGCAGCCACGTCTTGGAGCAAACGTGATGCTCTGACAAAGTTTCTGCTGTTGCTGCCTGTCTCAAAGCGTGGGGATTGACAGCTTTGCCGCAGGTGTAATCGTGTAAGCAGGGCTTTCCTTCACGAGCCTCAGACTCTCTCCTAATTGCTCATATTCAGAAAAAGGCATAGGAAGTCGATTTAGCACTTCATGTTGCAAATGAGTCAGGCAAATTGCAGCAGACAGAGGGAAAACAGGTAATCCCGGAGCACGCTGTAAGTGGGGTCACGTGGGCAAAATGGTTCTTGGCAGGCAGGAGCTACAACAGGGCTCATGCTGGAGCAGGAGGACGTGGCTCAGGGACACGGATGTTTGCTGGAGCAGGGGGGTTAGGAAATGCTGATTTGTTGTTAGACTTTCCTCCAGATGCTCTAGGCGGGGTGGGGGTTTGCTGGGGCAGAGGCCACAGAGCTGTTCTCATAGGGACCAAAGGCGTAAAGAATAAAGCTGTGAGATGATGCACATTCTTCTGCTCTCCGAGTGCAAAATTAATTTGCAATTAAAGTTGGTTTGGTTTTGGTTTGGTTTTTTTTTTTCTGCACATGCCATTGGCATCTTCTCATAGCGACAGCACATATGGTTTTCACCAACGACAAAACCTCGAGGATAACTTGACTAGAGGGGGATTTATGGCACTGCTCCTCATCCTTGAAGCCGGACATTGGGCAACGTCTAAACTGGTCTTCGACAGTTCCACCTCAAAATGGTTTCATTTCTTTCTGCCAAAAAATAAGGTGCCACATGCTCTTAAGTTGGATGCTTTCACATTGGCTGCAAATTTCCCTGGAAGTTCAACTGGAGACATCCCAACTGAGATCCCAGCGCTGCATGGGAAAGGCATCGGTGGTTTCAGCAGAGCTCCACGCTGGTTCATGTGCACGCAGTGCAGAGCAGAATCCAGACCTTCTTTTTACAGTGCCTCATAAGAGCTTTAGCTTTGCTTCTAATAAGCCATGCATTACATTGCTTAATTATGCATTCTCCTATGTGTTGCATTAGTAACTAAAAGTACTCTGAGGTTTGGGGGAGAAAATTGATACACATATTGGGGAAAGCATATGCGCGTGTAGACAATATGTGCATCATTTATGCATAGGGGTAGAATATAATTCTGAAAGTTGGTTAAACTTTTAAATGGAAAAGTCCACTTTTCATCCCCTTTCTCTACTGCCAACAAGGGCCAGGAAAACGTCAATTGGCTGGCTTGGAGAGCTGCTCATTGCTGAAGTCGAGGCGGAAAGATGTATGCGCGATATGTGCTGAAGTGTGGAGAAGAGGAAGCTTGAATCCAGGCTGGAGAAGGAGCAAGAGTTGGGTGTGAAGAACCTATTGACTGTCCTGAGTCTGATCGATGCTCAAGACCTTGCTCAAGACATTTGCAGGCTGGTGCCTCTGGGCAGCAGAGAGAGACCCATGGAGAAGGGGCGGGTCTGAAGCCTGTTCCGTGTTGCTTAAGGGGGCAGCATGACGCTTGGGCCAAAAGGTACCTCGTCGGGCGCTTCGCTTTGGGAGCGGGTTAAATTGAGGTTGCCGGGGGACAAATTTAGAAGCCATTAGCCCGTAAACAAGCCAGCCTTGGGAATGAGCAGGGGGCGCCGCTGGAAGCTCTGGAGCACCTGAGCCCCCTCTCAGGGCTGTTTCTAACGTGCCGCCGGGGTGGACCGGGCAGGGCAGAGCGCAGACCCCGGCCCGGCAGCCGCGGGGCCCCGCAGTCCCAAAAGCGCCCCAAAAGAGGGGGCGTGGCGCGGCAGGGCGTGGCCGGGGGGGCGTGGCGTGGCGGCGGT